>JANEYF010001323.1:385000-935000 GCA_029963845.1 Rhamnusium bicolor
ATAATTTATTATTATATACCTGCCTAAAATTTCAGTTATATCTTTTATGTCGCCAACAAATATTCCTATGGATTTTCTCTAGATTGTGTTGTTAAACTTGGGTTAAGCCTTTCATTATTTACCAGACACATTTCAAAAAAACACAAGCAATTAACCCTTTAATTTATATAAACATTTCGAGATAATGAATTTTCTGTCTGTTACAGATGGAGAGCAATAATTTCAATTTCCTGTTTCGGAACTTTTTATTGCATTTCACAGTTTATACAATAACTTTATTAATTCCAATTCTATCCAACTTTGTCATTTCTCTTTTATTGTGAAAGCGATCGGATTAAATCATAGGGCTATCTAGGAGATAGTCCAAATGAAAGTTAAACAAAACTAGTGTATCAATATTTTCAATGTGAATGGTTATATATATAATTAGATTTCAGTAGAATAATGTTGACTGTGAACTCGGTTTTACCTCCTGTTTCTACAACCATTTTTATAGTAATTTCACCTCTGAATAAAGGGCCCCACAGATGTCACATTATGCAGTACGTTTTACCCATCACGCAAGAAAAATTTGCCGTGTATGATTGAAATCTTCGTATTTTAGTCGCGATCTCGGGCACGCTTGAATTCAAGATTAAACCGAAAGCCGCGAGCAAAATGGGCAGTAACATCGTATGCGGATATCGCACATGTTATTTATTACTTGTTACTCCTAGTTCTATGACTGTTTTTGTTTGTTTTTTTTATTGTTATATTCAGGACGCCTATAATATTATCGTAAACATGACCGATTTTCGGACTCAAGATGATGCTCATTTATTAAAATATTAGATAAACGTTTTCTGCGTAATAACCTTTGATCATTTGAATCTATACCGTGCACGTTTTTCTTAGCTACTGTAGCAATACCTTCATCAATAAGGGAGATATTTGAATCAGTAGACATCTTGCTACGGTCACTGATAACTACAGAATTGACTAATCATTACGTGCAAACTTTGCAGCAAAATGTGCTATCTGTGGGACAAGTAAACACATTTTGTTTGAAGCTAAAAGCAGTGTGTAAAACGTGCGTGCAAAATATGTCGTCTGTGGGGCCCTTAAAATTCACATAATATAAAAACAGTGAACGGCTACCATCATTAAAATGTACTTATGACAATTATTATGTAGTGTAAGTTTTTTTTCTTGGCATTAAGCCATTAGCCATACAGCCAGACACAACATGGTGATATAGAGTTTTACCTACGTCTAACCTATACAAAAAAGAGAAAAAAATTATATTTGAAGACAGGCGAGGGAAAAACAAGGACACACGCTTCACGTCCTGAGGTCTATCAGGACATTATTTTTATTATAACAAACAGTTTTAAAGGACCACTTTAATATAAAGGTTTAAAGACACAGGGAAACAACAAAGGATACAAAACTAACCTATGCTGAATAATTTTCAAAGTAACATTTCTGTTTCAACTAAAAAACTGATAACGCAGTCAACACTGTTTTACTATTGAGACTGAGTAGAGGAAGTATTTAAAAAATTATAAACACTTTTTTACTTGTCTAATTTTCACTTTATTTGTTATTTTACAACTAGTTTCATCCTATTCGGACATATTCAATAGGATGAAACTAGTTGTAAAATAACAAATAAAGTGAAAATTAGACAAGTAAAAAAGTGTTTATAATTTTTTAAATAAAAATGGATTTTCACATAGTAACTTCATCTTCAATCAACTTAGAGAAAGTGTATTAAACGGAGACTGAATATTGCAATTCATAAGATTGTTATACAATATGTTGCTAGTTGCTTTGTTTTTTGTGCATTCAAAGAAAATATGATCAAGGTCTCCTTTCGTGTTACATGTTTCACAAATATCAGACGGCACTACTTTTATTTTGTATAGGTGTGCTGGGTATCGAGCATGACCAAATTTCATACGATTTACCGATGTAACATATTTTCGTGGAAAATCATAACCATCGTGCCAGAACTTAGTCGGAAGATCAAGATGTATAAGAGTATATCTTGTTTGACTAGAGGAACAGAAATCATGCCATAAGTGTTTCCATTTGTTTTTTAAATTCGTTCTTGTAACTGAGAAAGCATCAGTGAGACATAATTTTGGTTCATATGAAAATTCTGTGTTAATGCTTTCTTTTGCTAAGGTGTCAACAATTTCATTATTTTTTAAACCTATGTGGGCTTTTACCCAAACAAAATATACTTCTTTTCCAGTTATCAATATGTTATGTAATACATATTTCTTTAATTTTTAGAATGCATGGATTAGTTTTAATATTGAGGGAAATATTACTTTCTAATGAGGTCAGAACCGATAAAGAATCGGATAAAATTATTGAAGTGTCTGCGTTGGATAATAGTGTCAGTTGTAGAAGATGAAATTGTAAGAAGTATGGGAAAACTGTCGCGTAGGTTTCTGGAATTTAAACTTCAATCATATGGAGAATTTATAATGGTAAATTAATGGAAAAAAAGGGAAGTGTAATGCTGTAACACATTTGACTAAATGTTATTAACAGTCTCAAAAAGCAAGATATAAGTAGTCTAACAAGTAGATGTAAATGTAGTTAGTCTGACAGGCTAGAAATCAAAAACTAAGGCAATAATAAGTTTGTTAGTTCTCAAGTGAAACACATATGTTGTTGATAATAACATCGGAGCATCATATTCATATATGGAGAAAATTAATTATTTATTAAAAATAAAGTAATTAAAACAAAGACGGGCAGAACTGGTGCCGGTTGTGAACAGAAAAACAACTGAGATGACTAGTAGTTGTTAATTTTGATACCAGATTGTCATAAAAAATATTATAATAGGTAGTTAATAATAATATTTTGCAATCGTAGTGTTGGAAACGCTGGAATTCCAATGATAAATGATGACATATTTTTAGCGACGTCAGAATTTAACCCAAATTAAAATTTGCTGTTTTCAAGATACCTCATATTTATTAAATTATAAAGATTTATTATATAATTATAATAAACACGAAAATGTCAACTAAAAATATGTTATCTTTCGCCTCATGTAGGCATAAAGGGGGACAAAACAAAAAATTGATACCGATTCGCTACTCAGGAATTCGGTGAAATATTATATACACATAACACAGCACCCATGCACGAGCTTAACAAACTTGATGTCTAGTATAATAAATGACATGCCGCAAGGAGGGATGTAGAGCTGTAATACTATTAGATATAATAAATTAAGCAGCAATTTAATTACACTTGTTAAGATAAAAATGAAATTTCAGTCAAATAAATTGAAAAGAATATTTCATAAAAAATGTAGACAAAAAAACGTTATAAGCTTTTTAGTACTTTTCGTCATTTTATAATACCTTTAAATCCAAATGTTAATATTAAAATATACGAGGTTCATATTTTTTATTGTTCACCACAACAATTGTGACGAAACAAAATACTATTCGCCTCTCTGGCACCCTTTACTACAGCAGCGATACTTTGAACCTTCTTTTATTAAAGTACGGTGTCGAGCGCCAGTTTCTGTTTTAAAGTGTAGGAACACCACTTTATTTTATAAGCGGGGTGATAGAGGCTAGGATAACTTGCAGTGAAGATATGGTATGTCCAGTGGTCGGTGTGTATGGTTCTCGGTTTACGAAAGCGAAACGAACAACTTCACTTAAC
This sequence comes from Rhamnusium bicolor, assembly GCA_029963845.1. NCBI lineage: Eukaryota > Metazoa > Arthropoda > Insecta > Coleoptera > Cerambycidae > Rhamnusium > Rhamnusium bicolor. Next base: position 388,682 of record JANEYF010001323.1, read on the forward strand.
TGCCGAAAATGATTCTCGGTGTACAACCATATTTATTATTTATACCTTTTAAATTAAGGAAGTGGTACCCGTGTGAGTCTATAATACTAAAATTATTGGTGTGTAAATAACAGGTCCTTTTTCTCACAAGCTGTTTACCGATTTTATGGTATTTACACTAAACGTATTACCACATCTTCAGGCAACAAGACTAAAAATTGTTTGAAAACATTAGAAGAAAATAAATAGAAGTGAAAATTGGCGATAAAATTGAAATTGTAAAGATAAAACTTACGTTAAAATACAAATATATAATGATTTATCCACACTTAAAAGAAATAAACAGCCAAACAACAAAATACATCACTTTAAAAAATTAAGACTGTAAAGTAAAAAAAGTTAAAATAAATCAATCAGTCTACGATAAATCATCTGTTCATAGATTAATGACAGGTGAATGTGAGGAAATATAACGTTATTTTTCAGTTATATGTCACCATGTAAGGCTTCTTACTACTAAGTTTAATAAGACTACTTGAAAGTATATCTAAAATTCTAAAACTAGTTCAAAAAACCACAACAACTAACACCCAAACCCCAAAACTCTTCTTTGTGCAAAAATAAGTTCAGGGGTCCGGGCGCCGCCGGCCGCTGTGGTCCCAATGAGCTAGTTTTTTTGTAAAAACAACTAGCGATGACACAAGACAAAACTAAAAACTGTGTGGGGTTTTAGAGCTAATATCAAAATAAAACCGAAAAAGTCGAAGTAGAATCAGATGTTCTCTGTAAATTAACTGTATTTGACTTTATGTATCAAAGAATTTCTAAAGACACTAAGTTATTAAGTAATCCACCTTTATGAGCCAAGTGTAGTACTTCAAAACCAGTCTCTTAATAAAATGTATGGTTTTCGTTAAGTAGGTGCTCGGCAAACTGTGAAAAATCTGTTTGCAGTCTGAAGCATCTAAGATGTTCTTTTAATATTGTTTTGAAATTTCGGTATGTTCTACCTACGTAAATGCTATTACAGTCGTTGTTAAGCTTATGTACTCCACATTTATCCCGTAATAGACCTTCATCTTTGTTGTGTACAAAATATTTATCAAGAGAATTAGATGTTTTAAAAGCTATATTACAGTGGTTATGTAATATATTTAACAACAACTGCAATATAGTTGGTACATATAATATAACCATCAAATAATGGTAACCGAATATTTTCGAGAGGTATCAACCTATATAGCACGCTGATTAAGTTTTATTAACTCGGATTGAAATGTAAACTGTCTCTTAAATTGACTGAGCCAGAGATATACGTGAATATGTATGAAATTAACAGACGTTAGCTAAATACAAGTGACGGTTCTAGGTTATCATATCATCGTGGAGCATACTTTATTATAATTTAAGTTTACTGAAAGCGAGCGTTAGACGGATCGATTAATGCATTACTACCCGGGACACTTTGTCAGATTCCACTCAAATATGCTAGGTACTAGAATCTCACTTATGTCTTTTCAGGTTTTCCTGGTGAGGTCTCTCTCCAAATGGACCATATCATATTCGAATGCGAAGCATTAGCTCGTAGGAGGTACAATATATACGGGCAAACACAAACCGACCCGGAAACCATCAGAACTCATCCAGTTATATACCTGTACCATTTGATCAGTGGCACAGGGGTACTAGAATGTGTAGAGTAAACCAAAATAGGGAGTGCACAATAAGCCCATGAGGCTGCAGTGCCTTCGGAGTCAACTCAGATGAGCCCTAGGGAAGGAAAAAAAACCTATCCAAATACTAGGGATAGGGGGCTTCACTATGACACTGAGATCGGATTCTATTCAAATATGCTAGATACTATAATCCCATCGGTGTATAATATCAACAACAAATATTAACAACCAAGAATTCTCGGGTTCCGAATAGATAACCTATGTTTTCCTTATTGATTCCCGAACTTTCCCGATAATGTCCAGCCGATCAGATTAGCAAGCATTCGGATACAATTGACAATTTACGGAAAGTAATACTTTGTAGGTATTCAGATGCAATCGGTAATTTACGGAAATAATGGTCAGCAGATCATCGAATCAAATACAGTCAATCCTAGTGGTTACATGTATATTTATAGTATAATATATTAATATATTTATTGTAAGTGTACAATATACCTTATGTAATCTCGAAATTATGTATTAATAATCAATAAATATCTTAAATTGGAATTGGAATTGGTTATTAACGGAGATAATTCTTACCACTGTTTTTTTCGGAGGACCTGGAGCTGTTGCGTCATACTGGCGGATCGGACGAGTTGTGAACTTGAGAACTGTGTGTTTTCATCAGCGCGTTTAGATTTATATCCAAATTGTGACGAAAACAGTAACGTTGAATCTGCGCGACGCGCAATGTTTTCAGCTATTGTCTGTGGCAAACGTTATTTAAGCTAGCCTGGCGCATCGCACTTAAAGAAATTCCCTGCGTTAATTCATCTAAACAAATTTTATAAGATATTCCAAAGCTGGGTATCCCTTTCTCATAATTTTAAAACTGTTTCCAAAAAGAAATTACTTAAACTGGTCACCAATTAATATTTAAAATAAATCAACTAATATTTCATTCTGTAAATTATTTTAAATATAGAAATAGATTTGTTATTAATAAATGCTTTCTTTCCTACCGCTAACCCTAGTATGACTATGATTCTACCAACTTGCATATTTTCAAACGCACCGGTGAAATTTAAAATGCAAGAGAACGGTTGTCTATAATCAAGATAATTATATTAACTATATTTCTAATATTAAACTTTGCTTTGACCTGAAATTAAAATTATTTCCTCTTACTTGACTTTCATAAATAAATTAATAAAATAACTAATAGTACCCTGCAAAAGGAAACCGGTTTGAATCAATTACCTTGAGAAATAATTTTCATTCCAAGTATTTGACATAAAATAAATGAACCATTTCGAAAACTACTTCGAATAATTTATTAAAAGATAATTTTATCGATGAGTGAGAGACAATAATTGGCGCAACCAAAAGGCACAACCTCTCGTGGGTAGGGATTTTAGTAGGTACTGTATTTCTTTGCTCACAGCTTGAAGATTGTCATCAAGTTTTAGTGTTAAATGTGCAGTCAAATTACAAACATCTTCCCATTATATTAACAACGCCCTCAAGCTATTGGCAAAGAAATACAGTACCAACTAAAATCTCAACAAACGATAGGTTGCGTCTCTTGATTTTATGCTTGTTTTGTATTGTAAAGAAAATAGGTTTTATTAACGTAAAAATTCATAAAGGTTTGAAACTTGGCAGGAGTATGTGGTGCTTCAATATGTACTAGTTTAAGTACTTTTTAAAATCTAAATATCATACAAACTGCTAAAGTAGTTTCGGAGGTATTTTGAAAAAATAAGAAATCGTTAATTTTTTAAACCATTTTAATCGTATTATGCTAACAATTCAAATTTTAGAAGACTCGGGCTAACATAAACCATATTTTATTACACCGGTCAAAACTGATATTGGACGAAAAAAAAAGACGTGCGAAGTAAAAATGAAACAAGTTGCAACAATATTTGTTAAAGCAAATGCCTTTCATCCGAGAAACATAAGCCTATTGCAAAATGCACTTTCCGCCACTGCTTTACACACACGTTAATTTATTTCTCGTATGTCTGTGAGAATAAGACAAACAGTAATCCATTAAAGAAAACTCATAAAATATTATATTCACAATTCCCAATTCTAGATACTATTTATTCATTATAATAGAAGTAATTCAATCAACATCGCTATTGCATAGTTACATTTAAAGTCCCTAATGAATATTCTCTAGTCCTGAGCTCCATTTGTTACACAATGCACTCAACGTATGTATCTAAAAGCATTAATAATTCTTAGTAGTGAGACCTTCAGAGCTATGTATGTGACAATTTGAATGTGCTTTATTTAACGTTTGGAATATCCTTAATCGTATATACAGCACACGAAAACTAAAAGTTTCGGTTCCTTATTGGAATTCTGTAATAAACTGGATAGCAACAAAAGAGACCTTTGACTCACCTAACCAATAATAAATTAAAATCAATCGTTGGCAACAAATGGAATGTAATATTTGTTAAAAATTTGAGTTACCCCAGTAACAGTTTAATGGAAACCAGCATGGGATGACTATTTTGTTTAAATATTTTTAAAATATATGAAATAAAAAAAACTAATATACAAACAGTTACATATAACCAACAAGACAAAACCAAACACTGTCATATGAAGAAAGCAAAAAAAACAAAGGTAGAAATATGATATACAGCCCAAGTAACAATTTCAGTTTTAAAATACTCTATAAGATACCCTCAAAGCTTATTTAAGATACTTATAAAGATACCCTCAAAGCTTATTTAAGATACTTATAAAGTAAATAGTCTGGAAGAGATCCATAAAACTGATATAAAACCCTTATAAGAGTAAGATGCGAGTGAAGATCAGGGATAGCGTATCCACGTATCGACCGATGGAAGCCGGAGTCCCACAAGGCTCTGTGCTATCACCCCACCTGTTCACTGTCTTCACCTCTAATCTCCCAAGGACCGAAGGCACCACCATGGCACTCTACGCGGACGACACGGCCCTTACTGCCAGATCCTGGAGTGCAAGAACAGCCACCAGAAGACTCCAACAGGCAGCCTCTCTTCTGGAAGAATGGTGCATCAAATGGAAAGTCTCAGTCAACGCGGAGAATAGCCAGACGATTCTCTTCAGAAAATGACGCAAGGAAACCCCCCACAGGACACGTTTCTATGTTCGACGAAAACATCCAATGCCACAATTCCGTCAAGTACCTTGGCGTAATCATGAACAAAGGCCTGACATGGAGACAGAACACCGAAACCATCGTGGTAAAAACCAAGCGGACGAGAGTTCTCATCTACCCAATGGTATCTGAAGAAGATCCAAGCCGTGGGAAATGTGGCCATCAGGACAGCGGTGGGCGCACCATGGTACGTTAGAAACGCTGACATCTTCAGGGACCTGGAGTACACACCAATCACCGATATCATCCGGGATAGAGCGAAGAAACTGTACACCTTAGCCGAGGATCATAGAAATTCGCCGAACAGGGAGGCCACCAACTACGATGCGGCCGACGCTCCGAGGCACAAGAGGCCGAAGGTACAGATACTGGACAACGGATGTGTATAACTAATTCTTTCCTTACAGATGGACCAACCCATTGAAGAGATATGACGCAACCAGCCACCTTCCCACAAACCTTGCGGGCACCGGTCAGTGAACCGACCAGTGTCCGTTGTCCCCCTGGCTCCGTGAAGAACGAAAGTGCTAAGAGAGCACTTAGGCTCCTAGAGCTGCATAGTTCATCCTCACCTTGTCCGATGATCCAGATGACAATGTGTCAATTGACACTTTGTGTAGTGGCAGTCAATCCCAAGTCACAGAATATCCGCACAGTCCCTGACAGACCGATGACTACCCCCGGGGGTGACAAGCTGGCGAAGAAAGAAGACGAGGTCAGAAGAGCGCCAGAAGAGGCCCTAGCCAGCAGGGTTCATCAGCCAGGATCCAGGGAGGTTGGCCGAAATCCTCGGCACCACTCACATTTGTGAGTGGGGCCTTTATAAAGTAAACAAACCCGCCCTGTACGAGGCCGGTCCAGGTCTACAGCGATGACTAGGGTAAAAAGGCAATAGTCCTACCTGGCCCTAGCATCTGAGACCGTCATCAGGCCAAATGGATATTGGCGCGGGGTCCACCTGGAGAAGTGAATACGTGTCTCTTTCAAGTTTTAATGAAGTAAACAAATATTTACTAGCAAAGTGTTCGAAAAGTATTATAAACGCATACTAGGTTTAGTACAGGCACCAGATTAAAACTTAAAAGGCAGACACAAATGCTTTCAGCGGACGTTTTGTATTTAGTGAAGTAAACATAAATGCAAATATATCTTGTGCTACATCCCTTGATTCAAGCACCATGGGCCGCATGCATAGTTAACTGTTATAAAATGGATCCATAGAGACTACTGAGAACGATTCAATAGATGGGCTACTTATAATAAAGTGTAGGACTCCTCATAGTTGGCTAAATTTTTCAGGGGTACTAAGTTTACTGTAAAAAATGGTAGACAGTTCTTAAAAATTCGTGCGTTCCCTTAAAACACAAAATTTAAAAAATACATAGGCAATTTTTTTTTCGACACGTATTGGTGGATGTTTTAAAGTTTTAGAGTGCTTGTTCAACTGGTGAATACTTTTGTTTTATTTATTTTTGGTTTTACTGAACATCCAACTTTCAGCGTTTTGGCAAATAGCCGGGAAAATAATTGTTTAAAAAGATATATACTTATCTGTGATAAGTTTAGTAAAAGTTAAAAAATAATAATTGGCAAAAAAATTTTTCATCCTATATTTTAAACTTTTACCAAAAAGAGGATATCTAATCTATTTTTAAATTAAACAGTTATATTTCAAACATGTTCTGTTTTTGTAGAAGCATATTTTAAGCCTCATTGGCGTCTTTAAGCACATAACACAACAGCGTTAAAATCTATAGGATTTATGGTTCACGAATAATATAACCTAAACATTTTGTTCTCTACGACAATACACGCGCGTCCCTGTTTTTTATCCAGTGCGTTGGTTTTAGTGGTTGATATTTTAAAAGAATGTATTCTGGACAAAGCAAAACCAAACCCTTTTATGCTGATTTATTACAAATTTTCCCATGCTTTTAAAACTCTAAAAAGTAGTTGGTTTTATGAAGGTTCGACCTGAAACTTAGTGATCTCAAAGCATACTAGATTTATAGCCCAGCAATAACAACCACCCCAAGATAATTTTAAAAAGCAGTTATAAAACCACAAAACTCAATCCTCCTAACTTAAACTTAACAGTATATGATTTTATTAAAGGTTTAACAAATGCCTTAATAAGTCAGCCATAACAAGTCAAAAAAGACTAAACGATAATTTAGTTCTAATGTAAATTTTTTTAGGGCATTTTGAAACATTCTTTAAGACAAAACTATCTTTAAGCGCACTTGGCATATAATAAATTGATAAATCTGGCATAACTTATTAGTTTATGAGCTGATAAAATCTAAATACATCTAAAAGGCATTTAAATTGTTGCTTGGGAAGGCTTTCGAACAATAGACATTGTAGAAAAAAAAAGCATATGAAAGTTTTATAATTTTTAGAAATCTTCAGCCAGATGGCAATTTCGATGGGTGAAGAGCTTCAAGGCAATTTGCTTGGATATTTCAACCCTATAGTACAAAACATTTAGCCATTAAAACTTGAGCCATTTTAGTCGTTATAATGGGATTTTTTTAAATGATTGACAGATGTAATAATGATTCAATTTTTTACATAACATATGGACTAAGCTACATTTATCTAAACAGTATAACAATTTTTCTTTTATTATTTTGGTCAAAATATGGACCATTAATAAAACCACACTTGCTGAAACAGAATAAATACACCCACACACATAAAATGTGAACTCATTTTTAAAATGCATTTTAGAGTGTATTTTACTTTTTATAATTAAATAAAATAGAAATAACGCGAATGAATGTTTACTTTTAATGTATATCTAGTTAGAAGCGAACAAGCGCATTTCGCCTTGTATGGTGCTCAAATCGCAAGAGAAATGGCGTCTGTCACTCGGCGAACATTTTATCTCTGTTTTAAAGCTTGACATAGTACGCTGGTAGGAATTAATTAAATAAAAAAAATGGCCTTCCTCTGTGATAGCTTAATGCGATTCTAGTGAATAAATGATAGCCAGGATTTCTGCCTTTATTTGACTAAGTATTTGCTTGGTTTCTATATTGATGCGACTCTTTAGTTATTCTTTCAGATTAGCTGGTTTCTGGGATATCGTAACGATTATCTTACATCATCGTTAAAACGAGTATAAAAACTTTACGGAGTACTTATAAAGCATCAATAGTAACTAAAAGAAATCGAGTGGAAATAATTCGTTTCCCTTACTAAGATAATAATAATTGTAATACTGCAAATCATAAAAGTAACACAATTTATTGAAGCTACAAACAGGTCGCCGCGATCCTAAAATTTAAATTGAATAGCATTAATACTTGTATGTTACTCACATTAGCAATTAATTTTATCGCTAGTTCTTAATATGTTACTGGGTGTTAAAAATTCTTTAATACATGAAAAATTAGAGGGTGAAGATTAAATACTTCATTTATGATGACAAAGAAAACATCGAAAACAGGTGGCAGAATTAAAGTTAAGGTAAACAACTATCTAAAAACTATACAAGGTGTCCCAACCAAAAATAGGCACCCTGAATAACTTTGGAGATAAAATTTTTTTGAAAAATTGGTGAAACACGTCGACCTTGTTTCCAAGGGTGACATATTTTAATGTAAAACTTGTATACCTATCATCATCCCTCTACCCTACACGGCCACCCCTAAAAAAATTCAAATGGCAAGGGGGTCGAGTGGTACATATTCTGAAAGGTCTTTCAATTCCCCACATAACTGTGTATTTTTTTTAACTTTTATCGGTTCGTTCTTAAGGAAAATAACTTTATTTTTGATGATTACACACAATCGAAATCGTTTAAAAAATCTAAAATACACGGCATTGGGTATTGGAATTTATAAAAAAACTACATTTTTTAGTGCTCTCAAATCAACACGATTTTTTTCGACAAAAAACACTTTTCTTGTCCGTTTAGTTGTAGAATAATAAAAGACTCATAAGTATTTGATAGTCCTTGAACATTAATTTGTTCACAACCAATTTTAAATAAAGATACATTTTACCAGTGAGTTCTCAAAATGGTTTATACTCTTCAGGAGAGAATAGAAATTGTCAGCATTTATTTTAAAAACGATAATTGTGCTAGAGTTACGGAGCGCATATTCAATAGAAATCATCCAGATAGAAAAGTTGGTTCTCAGTATGTTTTACAATTATTGACAAAATTTATGGAAACAGGTTCTATAGGAAACAAAAAGCATGAACCTCAGCGACCGATTAGGAATGAAGCAGTCGACGTGGCAGTTCTGGGTCATTTGCAGATGGATAATACTCAATCGATCAGGAAAGTAGCTGAGGCTTCCGGTGTATCACGAAGCACTGTTCATCGAATTGTAAAGGCCCACAAATTTCATCCATATAAATTTAAATTGGTACACGAATTAGACGAAGATGATCACGATCGTCGGCTTGAATTCTGTGAGATTTTTAGTGAACAATTAAACGGTAATGCCAATCTACTATACAATACGGGTTTCTCTGATGAATCGACATTTCAGTTAAATGGGGAGGTAAATAGGCACAATTGTAGGTATTTGAGTGAAACCAATCCACATTTGTTCATGGAAACTCAGAACCAAAGGCCTCAAAAGTTAAATTTTTGGGCTGGCATCTTAGGGGATCACATTGTCGGGCCGTTTCTTATTCCTGACAATTTAAATGGCGAAGGGTACCTCGATCTGTTAGAAAATAACATCGACCCAATGATTACCCAAATCCTCGAAGCAGACGATAATCTTTTAGAGGGCGAACTATTTTTTCAACAGGATGGGGCACTCTCACATTTTGCTATAGCAGTCCGTCAATTTTTGGATAATCGATTTCCTGAGCGATGGATTGGAAGAAGCGGTCCTGTGGAGTGGCCCGCTAGGTCACCCGATTTAACTCCCTTGGATTTCTTTCTGTGGGGACATTTGAAATCGAAGATATTTGCAACAGAACCCGCATCTCCGCAAAAGTTACGTGAAAGAATTGTTCGAGAATGCCGGACGTGTCTGAACACATTCGGACGATGCAAGACCAGTTATTAAATTTTTTGAATCGGTTAAAAATAAAATTAGAAAATGGGGGGTTTACATTAATAAAACTTCTTGACAGTCTAAACTTCCAAGGATATGTCAAAGTGACATGACTGGGTTAATAGTTTTCTTTTCAAATGCAAACAATACGTTTCTTTCACTAATAATGACGCTAGCTAGTACCATGGATTCTTTTAATTTAGAATATGTAGATATCAACAGAGGTGTGCCCCAATCACCCTGTGATTTTCTGTTTTTAATGAATGATATTGCTGCCTTGTCAACTTCAACACATTTTACTATATACGCTGACGATACATCAATTATTATATCTGAAGAAAAAACAAGAAAAATCGTTAAAAATCAAATGTAGTCAAAACTGATAAAACTCTGGGTTTAAGATTCAATAATAGCCAAAAAATATCTCCTGAAGTGGGTTTCAACCTTTGATGTGAAGATAACACGTAGTTTTCCACGAAACATGATTAAAACAGAGATTTATTCATCTCTAGATGATGGCAACTTGGCATCGAATGTAGTATATGGTATTTTGGTGTTTCGTGCAAAACTATGTCAGTGTTAAGAAATACATAATAATCTGAGTTTGCTAATAGGCTCTAGGTCAATGCCTAATGATAATAAAAGTGTCATATTTTCAGGTTTATACGTGGATGAATGTCTAACTTGGAAAATTCATTGTGAAAACAATATCTCTAAATTAAATACCAACATCTATTAGTTTAGAATCTTCAAAACTGTACTAAAAAAGCTATACCATGCACAACTTCACTAAGATACGGAATATGCTTTTGGGGTGTATCCACCGTATCATTATAGCCCAAAAAAAACGTGTTATAAGATGTATTGCAGGGTTATCAAACATTGGCAAATATAAAAATATCCTCAAAGGAGTACGAGATTTGGAATTTGCCGTATCTTTTCATATATGAACTATGCTTATATGCAGGGCCGCGCTAGTAGGTTGCCGCTGGGTGCAAGCGATATTTTGCCGCCCTCATGGGTCTCAAAATATAAAGTTTTTTTTTTTTAATTTTGCTGAAACAATCACCATAAAAAACCTGGGTTTAAAAAACTTACGTAGGTACCTAGAAAAAGGTAACAATGCATAACTTGGAATGTTTTTTTTGTACTAAAATAAATATAAGTAAAACATAACAAACACAAAATTTAAACATAATAAAAATAATAATTTAAAAAGTATATTAGGTATATTTAAAGTGGTAAGGATAAGTTTGTATAAAATAAAAATGTACTTCATGTCGTCACTAGACAAAAGAATAATTTCCACACACCGTGTCATAGTTTAAATATTACATCAAACTCACCTATTAACGCGGTCTGCCTACGGATTTGGATCCTTAAGTGAAGATACAGTAAACAAAAATATGCAAAAAATCGGAAATTTTTCGTAGAATTCAATAAACCAAAATACAAACAACTGGCACCCCGGGGGCCCATAGTAAATTGGGCCCAAAGTTGGCTAAAAACTGTTTTTTTCCATTTTACTCTGTCATGGTGCCATAAAATGAAAAAAAGTTTTATACAAAAGTTGTAGAACTATTAAATACGGATCGATCTGTGGAAATCCGATGTCAAAAATACAAAAATAAATTATTTAGTTGAAAAAAAACCGTTAAAAATCGCGTTTTTTTTGAAATGCTCATATCTTCGTGAAAACAAATCATTCTTTCACGAAACATGGTAAAAGTGTAGCTCCCTACTAACTAAATAAGATCGTTTTCAAAAAATTTAAAAATATTATAAACATTTTGCAAAAATTGATTTTTTTCGAAAAAATCACGTTTTTTTAAAATCTCGATAGCTCATACACGCTTTTATATTTCTAGTCAATTTTGAGCTTAAAATTTGCTAGAAATGTTGTACTAACATAGTTATTTATTGCGCGCTTTTTAAATTGATCGGTAATATGCGAAAAATCGGTTGAAAAATCGGTTGTTTCTTTAACAACAAAAAAATCGATTTTTTTTGAAGAAAAAAAATTTTTTTTTCTGTTTTGTTAGCAGCATTGAATAGCTGGTATTTTTTTTATAAATTTACAAAAAAAAATTATCTACGACCCTTTGGAGCCGAGATAATTTTTTTTTTGAAAAAAATCTAGTGACGCTATCTTTTAATATTAAGGGCTGAAATTTACAGAGTTTGTAGTTCAAACTTGTATTTTACATAAAAAAATACTACAATGACATATTCGCTCTCTATTCTTTGGAAATTTAATGGCAAGCGGAGCACACCCCGGCTCATACGTTCGTTCGCTCGAGCGGTATCGTGGGGGGTGCGGGAGGGTGTTAACGTGGATACATCTGTAAAACTGTATGATCTTATCATACGTACTGTATCGTAGTTTCAACTGCACACAGAGCGTTCATACGATTATGTCTCTTGAACGTTATGTTGATTCTTAAAGACATATGAGTTGACAGGTAAATAATAATTGTTAAGCAACATTTTTAGTATAAAAATAAAATATTTATTTTACATGAAAGTTCAAAATATTGACAGTGAATATAAACGTGTACAGTACTTAATTGATCCGTAGTTTTTTTATCGGAGACCCCTCCCCCCCATCCTCCTCGTTGTCACTGGTACGTTCTTCGCTTTATGCAGCGAGTACGGAAGAGTCGGCTTCGCTTTCGATCTCATCATCATCATGGACATTGGTCTGTGATTCATCCATCACCACGCAAGACTCATTAAATATATCTTCGTCCAAGTCGTCATCAAGGGCATCTGCCTCCATCGTAGTTATTTCTATATTAGTGCAATTTTCTTGATCGCATGTCAAGCACATGCTTGACCACCTCAAACCATGCCTCCTGCAGCTACAGATCTTCGTTTTACATCCGCTTCCGCATCTGCAGGCTATCGTTTTAACGATTTCGTCTGGAACCAGCTGATCCGAGCTGTACGTGGGAAGCAGATTAGTGCCGTCGGAAGTCCAACCCCATTGTTCTGGCTCTAGCAAAGTTCCGAACCACGTTTGCAACTGCAAATAGGAGCGGTAGGCATGTTGAGCCGCTGCTGCCTTTTCTTGAAAAAAAAAATCGATTTTTTTTGTTGTTAAAAAAAAAGCCGATTTTTCAACCGATTTTTCGCATATTACCGATCAATTTAAAAGCGCGCAATAAATAACCATGTTAGTACAACATTTTAAGCAAGTTTTAAGCTCAAAATTGACTAGAAATATGAAAGCGTGTATGAGCTATCGATATTTTAAAAAAACGTGATTTTTTTCGAAAAAAATCAATTTTTGCAAAACGGTTATAATATTTTTAAATTTTTTGGAAACGAACTTTTTTAGTTAGTAGGGAGCTACACTTTTACCAAGTTTCGTGAAAAAAATGATTTGTTTTCACGAAGATATGAGCGTTTCAAAAAAAACGCGATTTTTAACGGTTTTTTCAAATAAATAATTTATTTTTGAATTTTTTTGACATCGGATTTCCACAGATCGATCCGTATTTAATAGTTCTACAACTTTTGTATAAAACTTTTTTTCATTTTATGGCACCATGACAGAGTAAAATGGAAAAAACAGTTTTTTGCCAACTTTGGGCCCAATTTACTATGGGCCCCCGAGGTGCCAGTTGTTTGTATTTTGGTTTATTGAATTCTACGGAAAATTTCCGATTTTTTACATATTTTTGTTGACTGTATCTTCGACGTGAAAAATTAACATGGGGCCAAAAATAGGCAGACTGCACTATATGTAATAATCTGGGACTGTTTATAATAATTTACCTCCAGACATCAAAGAGTGCAACTCTATGATTAGAGTCATTTAAAAGACGGCAAAAAATATTTATTAAATACATGCTCCTACAAAAAAAGAGAAATACTTTGTGCCACATACAAGTCTATATAATAACAACAAAATTCTATTTATGCGTTTTTTGCTTTTGTTATGTATATTATCTCCATATGTGACCCCATTTGTTTATATTTTGTTTTTTACATGCTTCTTGTTACTTTGTTTTTACATGTTCCTTGTTACATTTTTATATTTTTGAAATTTACCAGTTGACTTATTATATCCAATATATTATAATTGGCATAAAGAATCTAATTTAATCTAAATGAGAATCAAACAGCGATGCTAAAGAAAATAATGGAAATTAGGAAAACTGCAAAAAATATGAAATGGAGATATTTTAAATATATGAAGGAAATTTGCTTTTTTAATGTTTCAAAAATATTTTATTAGAAACTCTACACGTGTTTCGGCTTTTTAAGCCTTTGTCAAGAGTACAGGGAATACTCTTGACAAAGGCCTAAAAAGCCGAAACATGTGTAGAGTTTCTAATAAAATATTTTTTGAAACATTAAAAAAGCAAATTTCCTTCATATATTTAAAATATTTAATAATGTTTCACAAGGAGCCAACCGCAGAATCAGTTCAGTGTATTGAAATGGAGATTACAATAATAATAATATGGAATATACTGGAGGTATCAGGCGTAATTTTCTATGGATCAATGATTCTTTGAAAGCTAATTAAGTATATACAAGAAGTATTAAAAGCATTTTTTAAGTGTCCACAGGTAAATCTGCAACCTGTCAAAGTTGAGGCTCATGTAAAAAAATATGAAATGACATGATATTTGATGAAATTATGATTATCTCGAAAAGCAGACAAACAATTTATAGCATTTTGTAACCGTATAAACTTTACTACAACACAAAAAATCACGAGGTTTATGGTCATATTAGTTTTTGCCGAAAAAAAGCAATTTCTGCCAAGCGGCGCCAAGGATACACCATTACAAGACATCATAATTGGAGAAGGAAACTGGACCCAATTTCGATGTCAATTTTATTTATTTAATTCGTAGCAGCTTTTAGGATTTTGACGAAGATCCATCGGAAAGTGTATTTTAATAAGCAATAAATATTTATGATGTTTGTCAAGATACTTTTATAAAAAATAAGATTGAATTTATACATACGCACAAAGCGAATATCTTTTTTAATCAAAGTAATAAATATTTAAGGGTGAGTGGGAAACAATTCAGAAAAATAAATTCATCCATTTAACAATTTTCTGTCTTGTTATCCACTGTTGACATTTCATTGAAGTCCTAATTGAATTTAAATATTAATTAACGTTGATTATTTTTCAAGAGTAATTAAACAACTACCTACAGTGAATTTGTTTCCTGAAATACGAAGTTGATAGGCAGAGCAATTAATTAATGATGCTATTTAATAGAATGTCGGTTCACTGAAATATCATTTATTTATCTTCAAGTTGTGTATAGAACATCGCAAAATGGATATATTTAATATAGATATAATTAGGTACCTCAATCTATTAAACAAATATATAGAAAGGCAGTTGCAATAGAGCATGGTAAAGAAGAACAGAAGGAATATGATACAATACAATTTTCTTAAAAATATAGTTTAAAAAAACTAAAAAACACGCTTTTAAAGCACATCAAACTAAAAAGTGAAAAATAATTATTAATATAAACTGAAAACAATAATGAACGAAAAATACTAGTATTATTGTGAAAATAGCGTGGGTTGCTCGATATACGAAAAATATGGCACAAAGCGCCCCACGCTTTTTTCACAATAATACTAGTATTTTTCGTTCATTATTGTTTTCAGTTTATATTAATAATTATTTTTCACTTTTTAGTTTGATGTGCTTTAAAAGCGTGTTTTTAGTTTTTTAAACTATATTTATTTTTCACTTTTTAGTTTGATGTGCTATGAAAGCGTGTTTTGTAGTTTTTTTAAACTATATTTATATTGCTTATTGATGCTGATATTATAACATATTACGATGCAACAGATATTTCTGAAAAAAAAAAAAATTTTTTATTTCAGCCATGGGATTTGAACTCACGCCCGAGGTGTCCGTCGTTTCGCGTCGACTAAGACTTGCCCGCTCGGCCAGCGACCGAACTGAGGATCACGGAATATACTTACAATATTAAGCTTCTTGCTCTCACGCAGAGGATACGTGAGGAAAGGAGTGGCAATCCTGATCAGGATAATGATATAAACTTATCAAATTATTGTATTGTTACCGGTTCTTCGTAAGTGTACAAAGTTTCAATTAAATCTGTCCGTTTAAAGTGGGTCAAAATCGAGTCCAAAGAGTCGGTTACAAACAAACAAAAAAACAAACAAACATACAAGTGAAGCTAATAAAAGCGTGTTAAAAAAGAGAAATTATTATAGGTTTAATAAGGACAGTAAAATGAAATTAAGTAATGGTGAATACTAAATCAGTTCTGAAAAAGGTCGGTTGGATCTGGTGGTGTGACACTAACATTGAAATAGTTTTAGAGCTGGGAGTATCTTAGAAGAAAGTTACTTACTATCTTGGATACATTTGTAGTATCTGAGTTATTTATTAGTATCTAAGTTACTTTATTTCTCCCCGGATAATTGCTGTATTTTAGATACTTTCCTTAAGTATTTTAATATCTTGTATCTAAAAAGTATCTTAGTTAATTGAAAAATATATTAGATACAGATAAAAAGTATCTGTATCTTAGTTACAACAAATATTAATATTTAAATATTGATACGTATCAACTACCAAAAATATTTAATTTACTTTTATTTTCAAGTCTGGATAGCACTGTCGTAGCTTTCCACGAAACACCAAAACACTATATACTGCACTCGACGTGCGTTTCGCCACCCAAGTTGGTATCATCTGGAGATGTTTAAAACTAACCTTGTACTAACAATGTACCCTATTTATACATAAACTTTTGGCACGGTAATAAAGCGGGCTAAATGGAATTGGCCCATTGTCACTATTGATACTATTTTCATACTTTACAATTTCCAAGCTTTTAAATCATCCAGCTTCCTAATTAATCTTAAATTGCTAATATCTATTTTATAGTTTTTCTCAAACGCATGTTGGGTAACACTTGACTTATCTGTTCTACCACATTTGAGATGGGTCATATGC
Source organism: Rhamnusium bicolor (assembly GCA_029963845.1). NCBI lineage: Eukaryota > Metazoa > Arthropoda > Insecta > Coleoptera > Cerambycidae > Rhamnusium > Rhamnusium bicolor. The sequence goes on from JANEYF010001323.1 coordinate 405,491, forward strand.
TCTTTGTATCTAGTTTGAATTGATCGTCTAGATTGTCCAACATACTTGTGATTGCAGTCCTTACAACTAATTTTGTAAATCCCCGACTCTTCGTTTGTTTGAATTTTGTCTTTTGGATTGCCTAAACATTGTTGTAGTATATTTCCCCATGAATGAAATACTTTCATACCCATATCTTACCAATACCACAGGTGATTCGAGGATTAAATGGAATCGATACAAATTTCGGATTTTCTCGAGGTCGAGGAATTTCGAAGTGACTCTTTAAAAATTTTCGTTTCCTAATTATATTAATTAAATTTACAGAATATCAATTACTCGCAGCTATATCCTTAATCAATGTCTTTTTTTATTGAAATCTTTTCTTATTGAGGGGGAAGCTTAATATACGATGGACTAGAAAATTAAAACTGGCCATTTTGTGTTGAGCATATTGGTGAGAGTCCTTAGGGATATATCTTAGAGTACTGGTATCTTTTCTGTATATGTCAAATTCTAACTTATTATCACTAATTCTTATTATTAATACATCTAAAAATGGTGGTTGTCCAGAATTTTCAATTTTATATGTGAATTTAACTGACGCGAAACGATTTAATTTAGAAACAAAATTGTCAATATCAGCGATTTTTGTATCAATGTCTGCAAAAATATCATCCGCATACCTAAGCCAAACCCTGGGGAAATACTCGAATTCTTCTTGTGCTTCTGTCTCGAATCTGTTCATGAAGAGACTGGCAATGAAAGGTGACAAAGAGTTACCCATTGTTGTTCCTTTGTGTTGTTCGAAGAAATCATCGTTGATTCGAAAGCAATTTTGTTTCATGCAAAATTTAGTGAGTTGAAGATATTTTTTTACTACATCTTGACTGATATTGTTTAATTCGAGTAAATCCTTAAGGTAGTCCAAAGTCTGTGTTATTGAACGTTTGGAAACAATGAACAAACGTCAAGGAGATCAAATTGTCACCTTCTTGCAACTGAACATTTTTTACTTTATTAATGAAATCATTGGAATTAATCACAGAGAAACTAGGTGGTGCGATAGGTAAATTTTCGAACTCCTCTGTTAACAATTTTGATAGGTGGTAAGTCGGAGATCCGATTGCTGAAACAATAGGACGTACCGAGTTTCCTGGTTTATGTATCTTAGGCAAGCAGTACAATTTAGGTACACTTGGGTTAGATACATGTAACTTTCTATTTAAAGATGGAGTAATAAGGTTATTGCAGGGTTTAAGTACATTTCTTACTTCGGTAATCATTTTTGGTAATGGATTTCTAGAACGTATTTTTTTTTAAGAACCATTACTAAACAGAAGTCTGGATAGATTTTTGACAAGTAATGTTCTAGGTGCATTTGAAGTTTTAACTTGCGTAGAGCTTATGCACAGCAGGCACATAATATAAGCTTTGTTGACGGCTCACAGTAACGTCCCATGTGCATATCTACGAACCCGATAGATGATGAAATAAGTAACATTGCTTCCCTTTTAATCGTTAACGACCAATGACAACGGCTATGATTGCATATCAACAAACCTTCGCATGAGTTACACAGTTTTTGCCTTTTCTACTGAAAAATATCTTCTTTGTGGGTAAACACGTGTGTGAAGCGAAAAAAGATATTTCGACATCTACCGACGTATTATTTGCAATCTTAAAATTTTCTTAATCAGTTGATATGTTCCTCATTAATATACCGATTAATATTACATAACGTTTCATATCCCACATTTTTTCTAGTACAAACCTATGCACAGACCAAATCGTTCAAATTTAACAACCACGAATGCAGAACTAATATTAGTTGTGACGTGACGATGTAAGTTATATGATGACAAACATCTGAATAATGCATTGTATAAAGCAGTATGTACTTCATTATTCGTTTTATACTTTTGCTTTTATTTGTCTACGTATGTCCTTCTGTGAACCATATGAGGCAGTAGTATCTGTCGGTCCTGTCCTCCGGACTAGTTTTCTGACCCTGTTTATTTGTATTGCAAAGTAAAGTACAAAATAAAGGATGCTATCATATTTAAATTTGATGAGATTTAACCAATTTTAAATCTCGTCAAATCTCTAACAGCTACTACAAAATTGAGTGATTTATTGTGTTAATATTTTTACCATAACTCCTTAGAAGAGGTTAACCAATGACTGTATGATGCTCCACTTTCAATTTACTTCTTGAACTGGCTGAATTATGAGACAACTTGTATAAAATTCAAATTAAAATTCTACAGCGGATTAAAGCACAGCTGTTTGTGTTTTGCCGTTTATTTACAGATGCTAAGTAGTTCATTTGAACGCAAGTGCCATTGCCTTTTATTTGCAAAGGGAAGATTATTTATTCTAAATCCAACATAGACTCAGATACACAGTTAATATAAGGCCATTGGAAAGAGTTCAAAACCCAAAATTTAATTTGAATTCAAAACTACGAAATCAACTCTAACTTTATATAAACAAAGACATATTTGAACGATTGATGACAAAAGTTGTGAGTTTTCAGCAGAAAATGGGACTAGTGAGGAATCGTATAAAGTTTTGTTTGGCAGAATCGGCACGTCAGCACTGAATAGTTGAATTTCTATAAAACAAACAATTGAAAGAGTTCTACTAATAAGCTTTGGATTAGGTTTATAAACTTTGTTAATTAACACCTTTGTGTTAACCTTAACGTTATTCTAAATTAATTTAAATTGTACGTATTTTACAATTCTTGTACTTATCTAAATTCAACAAACTTCTATATGTTACAGAAACTGTTTAGATTACGAGACTCCATGAGACTAGACCTAACTGAAGGGATAGTCTAAAATACATTATTTCAATACATATTTTATTCCATTAAGTTCGATCAATATGTAAATGATTGTTTTTTAATTGAGGTAAAGTTTTAGCAAGTAATGCAACAAACGTATTAATGATTAGAGTTGACAAAACTGAGGATGCACCTTCAGCACCACCACAAATTTATCTTAATCTGGTAAAACCGGTGGTGTCTTGCTTTAACATACGTTGCGAACTTTTCTCTAACGGGCTCATTTTTTGCGTCACCTATAGAGTGTAGCAGTCGATTTACTTCGTCCACTATTTGCAGTGACTCCGCTAACGACAAAGCACTGTTTGTAAGTCTTTTATAATTCTTGCAAATTGTTTTTAAAACTGTTTCAACAGAAATATTTTCGAATTTTGTCTGGCTTTCATTAATAGCTGCAGCATCGTCAGGATTGAATTGTAGTATCACAGTTTTTATTTGTTGTAAATATTCAGCATAATAAAAAGCTGCCTTCAACCATGTTCCTCAACGTGTAAGAATCGGCCAGGGTGGTTCGGAAATACCAAGACACTTGCTGTGAAATGTGTGAAGACGTTTAGGAGATTTAAGGAACACTTTTTTTGTACTTGCTATTAATGCATCTACCTCTGGAAAAGCTTGTCGAATAGTTTCTGCCACAATGTGTAAAGCACATACTTTACACGTAACATGTACCAACCTACAACCGTGTTCTTGAAGAGAACGGTCTATCAAACTCTTGTCGCGGCACCATCGATCACAAACATCAACAATTGACTTGTTGACAAATCAAATTTTTCTAACGTCTCCAGCACCACCCGCGTTATTGTTTTGCCAGTATACTCAGTTAGTCATTTGTTAGCTAGTAATAGTGGAAATGTCGGTTTTAGAAAGTCCAATACACGTACTATAGCATTTACAATAATTTTTTTTTACGATCTACCGTCTCGTCAACACATAACCACAGCCGTGTATTTTTTAATACACATTTGATCTTGTGGTGATGTGATTTTTGTAAGTCGAAAACATTGTATTTCACCCATAATTAAGAATACATGCCAGTTGTATTTTGGTTGCAAAATTAGAGACCAAGACAAAAGCTGGACACCTTATATATGTTGCAGCAATAATTGGGCGAAAAATCTTTGTTGTTGGCTAAGTGGAAGAAGGCGTTCAATGGCTTTTGTTGTGGCTATGATCTGGTGAGAACCTAAAGATCATATTGCAGATTGCCGTTTTTGCATGATACCTCCTGTTAAGCAGGGTATTACCAAGAAGAAGAAGATGGTAATACAATATCCTAATTCACCATCTCCTATTCGCCCAATTTTCCATAGTGACGAACTGACTATTCCTAATCCACCATAAGAATACATCCTTGATTCTGACGAAGAGTCGGATAATAATGTAGAGGACAATTCAGTCTAGCCATCCACCTCACAAGATCCCAATATATTTTCCAAAGTAGCTGGTGGAGAACTACGCAAAATTAATCAAAAAGTGATCTCATAAAGAATCCTGCCTTTAGCATATCGGTTGCAATAGTGGAATTTACTCCAAAAAAAAGTTAAAGTTTTCATGTATCGGAGTGGTCCAAATTTATTTTTAAATAGAAAATATCTTGGTAAGTCGGTAGGGACATTGACGGTTTAATAAGTGCCTTAAACATTCTTGTGACTGGAGACTTTTTATACATTCCTCGAAACTCAGCCTAAAAACTGTGTTACTCCATAATGGAAACAAACTGCCATCAATTCCACTTTCCTACAATAACATAAATTTATTGCTGAAAACTACACAATACAAAAAGTATGAATGGCAGATTTGTGCGAATTTAAAAGTTGCTGCCATCTCGACTTTGCAGCAAGGATATACAAAATACTGCCATTTTCTTTGTGAGTAGGACAGTCGAGAGACAGACGATTAGGAAATTACAAAAGGAAAATATAGCACCTAAACTGTCCTTAGAATAAGAAACAAAATAAAAAGACAGGATCAAGGAAAGAACAACTGGTCTACCACATCACCGCAGACCACGACAGTTCTTCATGCAAGATATGACTGATTGTGATTCAATCGGCGCTTTGATCGGAAGACAGATCGGATAACATCTCATTCTCCTTGTATGTGCTTCCAACTCTCCAGTCGATTAACCGCTTGACCTAACTGACGTTATGGATTCACGTCGTGTTCTAGTTACGGCAACGTTAGGCGCTGTCTTTTTGGTGACAAAGCTAGAGAGCTTTTCCTTTATTGAAATGGGAACAAGAAGGCAAGTGAGGACAAGGTTGTTAAAATCAACAAACTAGTGTTTTCATGGTTACCCTGTTGAATTTGCAATGATCTATCTTCAGATCTAAGGTAGAACGAGACGCACTGTCACCTGTCAATCATTAAAAGCTTTATCTATTAACGCAGTGGTGAATGCAACAACTTAACATCATAGAGTCCTAAATATTTTCTTCAAATATAAAGTGGAATTTGTGATAATAAAGTTATTTATTAAGACAAAATAATAAAACGAAAATCTGAGTTTTAACATTGTGATTTGAATTATATGTTTAGAAAAATTACTTTCAAAGCAAGAATCTTTTGTTGTGAAATTTAATTAATACCATAAAATTAAGTCTTTCAGCAAAAGTAATTCATTAGATATTTCGCTACGAAGCAAAATGTGGTACTGTCATTTAATTAGGAAATCTCCGTTTTAATAATCAAAGAAAATTATTAAATTATCAGTCGTAACAAGGTACAAATGTAATACTTACTCAGCGTCTTTAATTCTATTGTATCTGTACCTGAAACAAAGAACGATTTATTTAGAAATGAGAGGCGTTTATAAAGTAATAGTTTTAAATTTGAATTCATTTATAAGAAATCTGTAATTATTGTTGAAATAAAAATATGATGAAAATATCACATTCAGAAGGAATGTTTTTATCCATTTTTTACATTCTCAATTCTGAGAGAATCTCAGTACAAATTATTCAATAAATTAATAAATATTAATAAAAGAATACTGCAAACTTTAATAATGTTTATCAATGTAGCAATCTTTGCACGATATAACATAACATAATATAACCATTGTAAACAATAAAAACTGGCAGATTAATTAAAGTTTCTGATGTTTTTAATCTTTAGTCCACTTTTAAAGGAAAGATCAATTTACAAGTTACAACAGAAACATATTGAAACACATAATTTCATAAGATGTGAACATTTTGCAAAAGTTTTGTTTTTGCTCGTAGTGACACATGTCCTATCTTCGACTATTCAACAGAGGCTCATCAAAATTGATATATTTTTCAAAAATTTAATAGAAGCAACTAAGAAATATGTTCGTTACTTTTCTGAAACCTATTCACGTCACATTGTTAAGAGAATCTCTGCAAATGGATCTGCAATCGTAAAAAAGTTTCGTTTTAATTTGTCCATGCTGAGTCGGCCTTGTAAGTAATAGATTTGAAAGAAGACATCGAACGTTGTTAAATAAGATGACAGAACTAGTTATTCCAACTCGCCTATACAGAAATTAATTGTGCACAAATTTTTAGACAGGTGTAGCAAAGCAATGGGGTGTTATTATGGTGCGAGTGAAGTAATTCCTTTTTAAATCCATGTTTTCCTGTTCATCATGTATTAAGAGTTTCTGATCAAAAGATCGATTACGTTTTTTAACATGTCCAAATGAATAATTGCCTTCTATGAATAATGACTGCGTTGCCCCGACAGAAGCGCAGATATATATTTTTTGCCTAATTACTTGAGAATTTTCTTTGTTTCAATAGCGACAATAATAATTATTGTCGCTATTGAAATGAAGAAATAATGAACTATAACTATAATGAACGTATATTTATACATTCATTACTGAGGCAACTATTTTAGTTGGGAACATCATCGACTTAAAAAACTGGATACTATCAAAGTCTTTCTCACTGCTAGCTAATGGATCTGCATGTTATAATTTATTGAGTTCTAGGGCTTTACCAAAGAAACTCAATTTAAGTAGACCAATTAAGAACTCTGTGTTGAGTTATTTACAATAAGTAATCGTCATCTTATCTTATTTTCCTTTAATACTTAAGAAGATACGGGTAGGCGTAACCTGGTTAGCATTTTTATATGAGAGAATCCAGGTTGAGAAATGTTCATATTGATGCTCACTGTACGAGACGAGATACTACACTAGTATATTGAATACTACAATATCGAATTAAATATCATCATTGATATCTAGATTCCGATATCATAATTCCAATTGACAAACCCAAAATAAGATTTCTCAAATATAGGCTTAAATGCGGTCATTTAATTAATTTTCATAATGTTAATATCCCGTTCATACGATAACTACTGTTTCTTGTGAACTGTCTTATAATTATAAGACATTTCGCGAGATACAATGACACGTAAAGTAAAACGTGGACCTGTTTTATCTATAAGACTAATAGGCATTTACGTTTTTTTTTATAAAATTGTATTTTTAAGAAATTAACATCATATAAAAATACATCTTTCATCTCATCACTCATCACTCATTAGTCACATATTTGATCAATATTTTACTCTGATTTATTTAAGTTATAAAAGACAACGTGTAGTTGAATATCATGATAGGTATGAGTTTAATAATGCAGTGAATGAAATGGAATAATTAATTGTCAAACTACATTAAACACGAAAAAAGAGTTTAAAAGGCTAAACGTAATTAAAACTTTCAGTTATTTTAACTACTTTCCCTTGAAATGTGCAAATTATTTAAACTTAAAACGTATAAATCACTTTTATTTGAAATGTTTCAAGACTATAACTTATCCAAGACTCTTAAAGTGCGAAATCATTAGCTGGAAAATTTCTGCACTTTTTTATTGATATAAGATTTCGTTTTCACCAGACATCCACCTTAAATTTATAAACCCTTGTAAAAAAATTAAACAATTTTCTGTTAGTAATATTGAAAAACGAAAACATTCGGTTCATTCTAAATGCCGTACAGATTTAATATATAAAATTACAGGCATATATTTTTTTAAACCTAGAAAATACGATTATTTAGTTTCATAAAATGAAATATTCGTATTTTTTAGTTAAAAAAACACGCATCAGTATTACCTGTAATTTTATATATTAGATCTGTATGGTATATAGAATGAAATCTAAATCTAAAACAAAGAAACCATAGTTTAAGGCGGGAAATTCAATAATGCTTTAAAAATGTTACTGCGATATGCAAGAAAAATGAAAAAAATCGTTAAATACATACTTGTACATGTAAATCCTGAGACGTCATTATTGCTGTTTTTCATATGACACACTGAGATGTTATATTTAAAATGTTTATAATTTCACTACCTTTACATATTTTAATATTTATGTAATGCATTATAACATTTTCAAAATAGTAAAAAGTGTTAAAAACTGCATCTTATTTAAATGTCAGAAGATTTATAAGTTTTTTTCATTCTGATGATCTTTTGTATATGTGCCCAAGATGAACATACAGGGTGTTTTTGAAATTCTCCATTATTCGTTTAATACTGTTCGGAGACGGTTGTTGTTTCTCTGGATATCTATTAGCAAATATTTCACATGTTCTTGATAAAACTTTGTTACATTCTCCATAGATTATAAACAAATTTAAATAATCTTTGTGCGTATAATTTAAGCGCCCCGGCATGATAATTAATACTTGTCAAATGGTAAATGAGAGCTACATAAATTTGTTTAGCACCCAACGCCGTCATAGCCAACTAAGAGTAATTGAACTTAAAATACATAGCAAAATCCCCATATAAAAATATTGAATTGACAATATTTCGAAAACAAAAATTTTCGGAATAGACATCCATACACAAACTTACCCTTATTTTTAATGGTAAATAAGATAAGATTATAAAAATTGGGAGTGTCCATTTGAAAAAATTGATTCTTGACAGTTTTCTTAATTTCAATTTCATTCTTATTTTTGAACACTCTGTATTAATATTTATCAAAATATTATAAAAACTTTATTAAAGTAGGTCTTTTTCAACAAAGAATCTAACCCAAATTAAATAATAAAGGCTTCCTTATAGAAAAAATTGATAATTCTTTTACTGCCTGCAAACGTCATTTTTGACATAAGAATTGAAATATGTCAAAAACGGTATAGGACATGATACACAGAATCGGCCTAGAATTTTGCGTACAATCCAAAAATGTAATAATATATAGGGTGTCCCATTCAAAATAAGCAAGTTGACATCTACTTCAGGTATAACCGGAAGTGCCACCATCTTGAAAATATTTTAGCCGAGTTGCCCCCGTCGACTTTAGTTTACTACCAAATTTTCAAAATTTTCCAATGTCTACTTTTCGAGATATCGATCGCCGCATTTCGCCGTGGGACACCCTGTATAGAAGCATAAATTGAAACGCAGTGGACTACATAATAGATGTACTAAGTAGGAACGATCCACTTGATCACACACACTGTCCTGATTATTGAGACTTACTTGTCATTGTTAAACATTCCCAAATATTCAAAAAAGCCGCTCTCGTGAAAAATTAAATAAAGTTCATTATTTTATCATATATTTCATCATTACCAAAGATTATTATGAGCAGGTACAGGAGATATGTGCAACTTTTTAGAGCCGGCAATTATAAAAAAAAAAAATAAAAATATAAATAAATACACATAAAAATTCATGTGGTGTGTTTATTTATATACCTGTAATATATACAACCAGTATAACCAGTATTAAGGTAGTACGACGCAGGACATCGAGATAGTAGGGGATAATACGTATATAAAATTATACGTACTTGGCACTTTCTCCACAGTTAACTTAGCAACATAAAACGTGCGGTTATTTTCGTGGTGGCGTTTGGTTTGTTTCTCGCATAAAACGCTCTTGGCAATGGCGCAGTCACCACCGTTTGTGCATAAACTACAAAAAATGATTGAAAACTACGATAATCTTACAACAGATGGATAACATATTCTATGCACTCCATGCAATCGACGTTACGTACTTCATACACGCCGTTATTGTGACATTTAAATTGGGCTATCCGTCGACAGAATATGGCCGGTATAGTTACAAAACAGAAATTTTTTATGATTCGTGTGCCATATTCTGTACATGTATTCTGTCTTGGAACGTAGTCGACAATACTGAGTTCAGAGGTTTCTTTGCAAAATATGCACCAGATTTTGCTTTATTTAATAGCCATACATTGCGTAAAAAATATCTACCAAATTGTACATAAATGATTTGGGGAATATTATAGAGGACGTACAAAATACATCTTTGTGCGTGACAGTGGATGAAACAACTGACTCCCGGTGTAATGAGGTTGTTAATGTTATACTAATAAGTTGAGTGTTCAAACAGCTTTCGCAATATTAAAATTCATGGAAATTTTCTTGGGCAGCGAGTAATACATTTCTTAAATTACCCTGTATATATGGAATGTTCCAGTAATTATAATACTATACAAAACAAGAGTAAAGTTATAAAATGCAAAACTTTATAAGAAACAGAATTAACAGTCGTAAATTGTGCGAGTTTGCGACTTTTTGTCCTCGAGAGTAACTTCACATAATAGTGAACAACATATATTTCATTTATCCTTTTGTGAGGAAATTACACAAGGTTCGGTATAATCGTTTGCAAAGTAGTTGAAGATGTTTTCTAACATTCAGAAAACATTACCGGTTCCGGTTTTTCCTAAAGCCCAAGTGAACCTCAAAACTTCCGGACAAAAGACGACGGACCGGACGGTGTAAAACATGCCCCGAGGCGGATACTGTGCCACTGAGTCCTGCCTGTTTAAAGATGCCTTTATGGTCTGTTTTTGGCCTAGGGAGACATCTTGATAATTGGTATTATGTCTCATAGACTTAGCCGTAGGTAGATTAGGAATTCTCTTAGCCCGTTGGCATTTTTATAGTAAACCTTCCCTTGCCAGATATGTTATACATTTATGCCCTGTATATTACGAATCTGCTTGTAAGAAAATCGTCGTGTACATAAGATCACAAATCAATATTTTTTAATTAATCACACCACGTGACAGAGTTAATCATGAAGCATATTTCCCCAAAAATCGTGAAATTCTCTATAGGACTACTATTTTTAAAATAAATGAAGAAACGTAATTTAAAGCAGTAAAATACAAAAATCCTAATTTTCTCCGTTAGACAATGAAAATTAATTATGTTTCCTATAATAAATGGATAATGATAGAATAAAACACTTTACTTTGTTTTTTATCTGCTTTTAATTCTGACTAATGCAGTTTTTACACTTAACGAATTTTTGCAGTTTTATACCTATCAAGCTGACCGGATGATCTAATTATTTATAATACAAATGAGATTACGGAAATTTTACAAATTTAATTCAATTAATCCAGTTTTATACCTTAGGGTATCTATGACTTTAACAATAATAACTAGGTACTTAACATTATTAACAAAAAAACTGTAGGTGTTGGAGTGAAACCAATCCCCATTTGTTAATGGAAACTCATACCCAAAGGCATCAGAAGTTAAATGTTTGGGCTGGCATCTTAGGGGATCACATTGTCGGGTCGTTTTCTATTTCTGACAATTTAAATTGCGAAAAGTACCTCGATCTGTTAGAAAATAACATCGACCCAATAATTACCCAAATCCTCGAAGAAGACGATAATCTTTTAGAGGGCGAACTATTTTTTCAACAGGATGGGGCACCCCCACATTTTGCTATAGCAGTCCATCAATTTTTCCTGAGCGATGGATTGGAAGAAAAGGTCCTGTGGAGTGGCTCGCTAGGTCACCCGATTTAACTCCCTTGGATTTCTTTCTGTAGGGACATTTGAAATCGAAGGTACGTATTTTCAACAAAATCCGAATCTCTGGAAGAGTTACGTGAAAGAATTGTTCGAGAATGCCGTTTATTGACTCCAGATGTGTTCAGAAATATTCGTACAGAATTTCAAGACAGATTATATTACTGTATGGAAGTCGGTGGGGGGTCATTTTGAACAATACATACGATAATTTAAACTGCTTCTTTTATTTTTATTTCCCGAACCTAAAATAATGAAACTATTATTTCTCAGGAACGAATCAATAAAAGTTTAAAAAATACACAGTTATGTAGAGAATTGACAGACCTTTCAAAATATGTATCACTCAACCCCCTTTGCCATTTGAATTTTTTGAGGGGGTGGCCGTGTAGGGTAGATGATAGGCATATAAGTATTACATTAAAATATGTCCCCCTTGGAAACAAGGTCGACGAGTTTCACCAATTTTTCAAAAAATTTTTATCTCCAAAGTTATTCAGGGTTCCTACTTTTGGTTGGGACACCCTGTATAATCCGGCATTTTAATTTATAAACTCCAGATTTCTCGATTATCAGTTTTATCTTTTTGCATTAAACGAAAGGTGTAAAAGTTTTGACTAGGATTTAAAACTAATTTTAATATTATGTTGTGACAAGATGTTGGCATTTTTTTCTGAAATATTTCCATAATATGTTAACAAGATATATAATGAATTTGATATTATGGTATCCGTGAATGTCGGTTTTCTGTAAATATTAAATGTAATTTTGTTATTGTTCCGCGTTAATATTAGGTCTAAAAAATTGTATTTATTATCTTTTTCTGTCTCTAACGTAAATTTAATATTGGGGTGAATATTACTCATGAAGTTTAAAAAAGTATCTAATTGCCTCAATGTACCTGTAAAACAGACCAACACATCGTCTACGTACCTACGAAATATTTACTAAAAGTTTACTAAAAATGCGGAAATTTTCGAAAATTCAGCATAAAGCAATAGGTATAGTATTTAACTCCGTTTGTTTATTTTACTCTCCAAAGTAATTCTATGCACTACATCTCTATACTTGATGAGAATATTTTCATTAAATGGTCAAACTTTTTAATACCATTTATCTATTGCATTTTTTCTACATTTTGTAAGATCTTCTTTAACTTGAATACCAGTTGAACGCTGAGATTTCTTAACACGGTTTGACGTGTTGTATTACTGCTTAAAACTCATTAGTACAGCTGGGGCTAATCACAAGAAGAATTTTTGTCATCACATGGTGAAATTTTTTAATATCTGTATCTTTAACATTCATATTAATTTTTTTGGTATTTATCTTAATGACTGTAATGAAGTGATTTTTCCATTGATGGTTTTCTATTGTCAATCAGACTTAAATGGGTTTTGCGTTCACTTTGGGATATCACGATAACTTGTGTTAATATATTTTTTTAAACCGTTTTGAACTAAAGTTATATTTATTTTGCAAGCCCAGTAGTTGAAATAACAATTATGTTTCAAACATACTTGTTTCAAACAGGTTTCTTTCCAGGGTAATCTTAGTTTGTTTATTATTCTAATGATAAATCGTTTATTGTGTTTGTATTCAATCAAGTAAGAGGAAAGTAGTTTAATTTAATTTAGTTTGATTTCAAAGCAAGTTGAAATCATTTATTCATGATAAAGCAATATGTTTCTATTTCTTTAAGAATTTACCGAATAAGTTATTAATTTATTTATTTTAAATATTAGTACATGGCCGTTTAAAGTTATTTCTTTTCGGAAATATAGTTTAAAAATTATGAGAAAGCGATTCCCAGCCTTAGTATATTTAATAAACACATGTTTATATTAAATAACGGAGGGAATTTGTTTAAACGTATTTCGCTAAGTTTGATTAAGGAACTTTGTCCCTCTGTATCAATCCCGATTCCGTTTCTTGCGTAGGGAGTCACGCTACTTTTCGTTTCATCCATTGAGAACAAAACTGCGGACACGGCTTGGAAGAATCACTTGTTCTCCGGTGAGTGCTCAAGTTAGCAGAACTCAGCTCCCGATCTCCAGTGTGCTCCGCAACAGGTAGCGGTAGGAATTACTTTGATCATTTTACTGTTCTATTTGCATTTACCATTTGTACCATTTTACCGTTTTATTTGCATTCACCATTTGTGCCCAAAGTATCTGTTGTCTGAATAAGTCAGAGATATTCGGGAGGCTCGGGGTCCATTGACAAAAGTCAGTTGATCGAATCAACGACTAGCATCGCGAATAGTTGGTTGTCATTAGTTGTTGCAAGCGTAAAGATAGGATATTAACCATGATCTTAGGTTGAAATCTCATAGAGTGCCCCGGGCTATACAGTGTACAGTATTATCCGATCCGTTCGACGTCCTACTCAATCACCTTTTGTTGTAACACAAACAGGCTCGGACTTGAGGAGACGCCTTAAGATAAATTAAATTCGTACATTTTGACCTACTCTCGCATATCTTCACTGAGTTACCTTAGCTTCTACCATACCGCTGATAGAAAAAAGTGGTGTTCCTACTCTTTAAAACAGAAACTGGCGCTCGAAACCGTTACCGTAATAAAAAGTTCAAAGTGCCGCTGTTGTACTGAAGGTTGTCAAAGTGACATGTGTAACAAACAAAACTACCGTGTTATATGGCACATGACGCATTTCTCTAGGTCTTCTCTAGATCTTCCTCATATGGAATCTCAAAGATTAGTAAATTATGACTTCTTAATTGTTGCTTATGATTATCAAGAATTTTTTTCCAGTTCCATATTGTCTTGTTTTAAATCTGCCATGTTATTACTTAACTTATGGTTTTTTCTTTCAGCGAATTCTTGTCAATATTTTTCAGACACCATGTTTACAAACTTCTTCAATAAATCTTTCAGAAATTGTTCATTAAAAGTAGATATAATAATTATATTGTGTAATCTGTTCCCACTCGATAACACTATCCTGAATAATGAAACCAGGACGCTTGATTTGTGTAAGTTTTTCTCAGAAACTGTAACTAAATTTGTTCCTTACATTGAGACCATATTCATTATACTTTACTGTTGACACTAGACGTATTTGATTTAATAGCTCAAACTTAAGCGGCGACAGAACCATCTGAAGATGATAACAACTTTAATTTTAATCATCTCCAGATGATGCCAACTTGGTAGGCGAAACGAACATCGAGTGCAGTATATTTTGTTTTGTGTTTCATGGGAAACTACGTCAGTGTTATCCCCACATCACAGGTTTCAACCCACTTCAGGAAAATTTGTGAAGCCGTTTGATAAGCTTTATTCTGACATGAACAAAACCCAAATTTTATAAAAAAATGTACTGCACTTGTTTTTCAATAAAGAATTAATTCTCGAAGTTTCTCCATGTAAAGTAAACTCACCCTGTATATTACTCCCACACTGCTCATTTACTTTCCGTTATCCTTTACGACATTAAAAGTCTACAGTTATTGTTGTTAAATAAAATCATCTCACCTCCATAAATAAAACTTTATATTTATCACACTCACAATCAGATAAGAACGAGGACATAAAGAATACCACGATTGCACTTAAATCATGTTGTAGTGGAATGACGGACATTGTATTTTGTGAATTGAACCATAACAACAACAGAGTAAATCAAATAAACTTATCACTCGAATGGGCCCATATAAGGACCTATGTACGCCTATGGAATATTGTAGAAGATTCCAGCTATTTCGTGAAGATTTTTCCAATTTCCTTTGCAATTTTGTGGGATTCTCTATCTCCGTCCACAACTTTTCATAACACGTAAGTTCCTTTTCGCCAGTCGCGAAATCGTCAAACACGGACTAAAAATAACTATAATACACAATAAAGATGGAAAGTAAATAAGGACAGCAATATGATGCATTATTTGGTTGTGGGCATAAAAATACCAAATAAGGACGATTTATATAATAGAAAATAAAACGATATAGGATTTTTTTTTGTTTGTATTTCTTTCTCCCACCTGCACGTAATCTAAAGGATTTCGTCTGAAAATGCCATCAGATTACAGGAAATTTATCCTATACAAGAAAAAAATTTTTAAACCATTTCTTTTCGATACAATCATTTAATGTTACACCTGCATTCAAATTCAAATTGAAATTCAAACTTATTTAAGTCAAGTTTTTTACAATAATATTATGTACTTACAATATATTTAATTTAATTATTATCTTTGCACCTGATTTCCCGAGGAAATCGTATTGTGCTCTACGACTTATAAAATATTTTCTGACACGAACAATAATGCTGTGTAACATGTTACAAATTTTATTTTACAATTTTTAATCTATTTGCTGGATTTCCTAGATTATTTGGAAAATTATATCCATTTCTCTTATTTATATGAATTATTATATTATTAAAATATATCCTTAGAAGACTATGTCTTTTAAGGATATATTCGCATACACATAAATTTTTTGTATATAGGTATATTTTTTATTTCATTAGGAATAATGTTATAAATTTTAGGGCCTGTTACGCATATGTACTTTTGAAGCCATGTTGTAGAAAATTTAGGAATAAATAAGTTTTTGCTGAATAAGATTTACAGGAAACAATTACTCAGCGAACAAAATCCCCGACCTGCGTTGAATTAAAGCTGCAAGTCTTGTTTGATACCTAAAATGATTTGTCAATTCCTCACTAGACACAGACCAGTTTCAAACTTGTTATGTTCTCGTCAGGATGCCATAAGTAATGGAAAAGACAAACAATAATAGCAAACCAAGCTAGCCTAAAGCTTACTCAGCAAGACAGACATAGAGAGTGATAAGTGTATGCCTCTAGTGATCAGTGTTACTACCCGTCAGACAAATTTGGTGTTTTTCAGCTGTCTTTTGTTATTATATACTTTGTTTCTTTTAGTATTTAGGATGAAATTAATTAAAATTGCTCGGACTTTTCTATCATCATTGAGTTTGACCACACTCTTGATGATAAATATATACAAGTGATATAATTTAAAAAGTTTAGTGTACCATATTTTTTTGAAAAACCCTGTCAAAATACATCTTCTAAAATAGCCCTTTTAAAATTCTCTCGAATTTCACATTTAATGATTTTTTCTATTGCCTGAAATACATAAATTACCTTTCATTCACGGACTAATGGCCCACCCTGCATGTAATGCACAAAGGCGCAGCCTTTTTAATCTCGCTTAGAGGCATGAACCTGACAATTGCAGAAGCTCCACTCCTATTTTCTTTTCATCATGTGATGGCTTTGTTACAATTCTTAATTTTGAAGTAGCTTTTGGCGGTTTGCCGCTACAGGAAATCTCACATTTTACATCGAGTTCACACCGTTTTGTGTCTGACTATTTTGACTATTGTCCTGCTTTTTCGGGACACAGACCACTTGCCGTTGCATGTTTAAATTTCGATAATGTGAACAAATCAGCCAGTTATAACAAAACCGTTGGGCGAACATTTTATATTGTTGTGCATATCTAATTGATTTAAAGTGGCTCACAAAACTATTCGCACCCTCGGCGATAATATCTAGTGCGGTGCCTAATCTTTCTTGTTTTGCAAATTCTGCAGTATATCGTACAGTAATTGTTACTACCATATTAAGAGAATGCATATGCATAAAATCGGAAACAATAAATATACTATTGTAAAGTTGGCATTTATTTGATAAAAAAGTGAATATATCAAAAGTCCCAAAACTATTCGTACTATACAATTGAACTTTTTCTCTGGACCTAATATTTTGCTGGTCCACTCTTTGCTGCAAAAATAGCCTGTAGGCGCCTCGGCATGCTGCTAACAAAATTTGTAATAATATTTTCGTCAATGCTGTCCCAAGCTTCCACAAGGTGTATTTTCAGGGTTTCCTTGTTCGACACTTCACTTTTTTCATACTCGAGTTTCAAGTTCAAACCACAGATTTTCAATTGAATTGAGATCAGGGCTTTGTGGGGAGTGTTTCGAGGCAATGAGGTACATTATACAATAACAACTGCCTTACAACATACGCTGTATCTTTAGGGTCGTTGTCTTGTCAAAAATAGAAGTTATCATTCAACAATCCTATTTTTCTCGCACTCGAAACAACATTTTCTCGTAAAATATTAAGATGAGTTGTAGAGTATTGTGACATGCCGTAGAGTATTGAGAAGGAAAGAATTTCATGGGAGAGTAGCACGCAAGAAACATTTTATTAATAACATTAATAGACAGTGGAGGTTGGCATTTGCAAAAAAATATGTTAATATTTATTTATTTATTTATTTATTTATTTATTTATTTATTTATTTATTTATTTATTTATTTATTTATTTATTTATTTAATCACTTAAGCTGTTATAAAACAGATGTGAACGTCATGATGATACTATAATAAATATCATATAAATGGAATAAAAGTTAAAATTGTATAAAGTCATATAAAAAACAGTATAAAATATTGCAATAAAATATAGGACAAAAAACTACAGATTAAAATTCATTAAATAAGTAAACACATTTTTCAATTAAAAACTATTTAAGATAGATTTGAAATTATTAAAGTTGTCGATGCTTCTAATTGCAAGTGACATTTTATTATAAAAGCCAATACCAGAATAATGCGGAGACTTTTCCAGGAAAGTCGTATTGTGATGCGGCATGGAAAGTAGGTCATCATGGCGAGTATTGTAGTTATGATAACTGGCATTAGTTTTGAATAGGATAATGTTACGTTTAACATATTTCAACAATGAAAAAATATAGATAGAAGGCACTGATAAAATTTTGTGATTTTTAGAAGAGTTCTTACAAGAGGTTGTAAAATTAAGATTAAAAATCAATCTTATAATACGTTTTTGGCAAACAAAGACCCGTTGTAAATTACTGGCCCTTCCCCAAACTATAATATTATAAGAAATATGACAATATGCCATTGAATAATACAGATTTAATAATGCAGTGTGATCTAATGAATCCTTGAGCTTCCGGATGCAATAATATGCATTGTTAAGTTTTTACAAACTTCATCGATTTGAATATCCCAACTTAGTTTCGAGTTTATTAAGACGCCTAAAAATTTAACGCTTTAGCTAAAAGGTATGATAATATCATTAAAATTTAGAATATTAATAGGTAGAGATTTTCTCTGTGAAAAGTAAACGCAAACAGTTTTATTAACATTTAAAATTAAGTTATTGTTGTTACAATAGTCATCAAATTCCCTCATAACAGCAATAGTTTTATCAAGGAGTTCCGCAGCATTCGGTGAAGAGATACCAAATGAATTATCATCAGCGAACATAGTAATGTTCCCCTCAGACATGAATGATGGTAATTCATTTACAAATAGTAAAAAAATCAATGGCCCTAACACCGAACCCTACGGAACGCCAAGACTCACTTCATAATCATTTGAAATTATGTCATGATTCTTAACATGGAGCGATCTATCAATTAAATATGACATGATCCATTCAAGAAAGATTCCTCGAATGCCCAACTTAAACAATTTTTTTTAACAAAAGCCAGATTGAGAGAGTCAAACGCTCTTGATAAGTCAAAGAATAATCCTATGACGAGCTTTCCATTGTCCATTTCATCTAACATAAATTATAAAAATTGTATTATAACTGTGTCCGTAGAACGAGATTTCCTGAAACCGTGCTGATGATCGGTTAGTAGATTGAAACAATTTAAAAATGCCATTATTCGATTAAATGCTATTTTTTCCATTATTTTTGAAATAATGCTTAATATTGATATAGGCCTATAGTTTTCAGGTTCCAAGGGATCATTTTTTTTTTAATATGGGGATTATGGTTGCTATTTTTAATATAGATGGAAAAACACCCGCCTGGAAGGATGCATTAATCAACATAGTCAATGGCTCTATAATGAATGCACTTATATACTTGACAAACTTCGTAGACAAGCCATCAGGGCCAAAAGATTGATTATTTTTTAATTCCGATATTATTTGTCTTATTTCACCGGTAGTAACAGGGTAAATAAAAATGGATCGATCACTTAATTTGCATGAAATAGTGTCAGATAGATTAGGACCAAAATGATTTGTAACTTTGTCTACAGCAACTGTAGCAAAATAACTGGCAAAATGATCAGCCATCTCGCGAGGATTGTCAGTGATTGACCCATAATATTTAGCTCAACCTTACCCAGAGATGGATTTTTATTATGGAGTTCTGTTCTAATGAGTTTCCAAACTTATTTGGTGGAATTTGGAGCGATTAAAACTCTGTTGGAAAAATAAGCACGTTTAACATTGGTTATATGTTTATGGTAGCTGCGATTCCTAAGTTTATAATGATTAGTGAGATCAGGGCTATTATAATATTGCATGAGCCAATGTAAATTTTTGAGGTATTCCCTTTCGCGTCTTATATCAGATGTAACCCAGTTTTTGGAATCAATAGTACTGTTACGATTTTTAATAGGCTTAGTTTCGAGGGGAAACGAAGCATTTAATTTATCTAACAAAGTATCTAAGAATTGTTTATAGGCCTTGTCGATACTGATTGAGTCCATTCTGTATATAAGATTCCAGTTCGTTTTGTGTAAAAGATATTGAAATTTGGCTATACTATCTTCGTTAATAAAACGAGTGCTAAATGTTTGCTTATTGACAGATTTATGATAGGGCAATATATCTTTAACACAGTATTTGAGCTGTGTTTGATATATATATATATATATATATATATATATATATATATATATATATATATATATATATATATATATATATATATATATATATATATATATATATATATATATATATATATATATATATATGTCATATTGCTCGGGAGATCTGTGACCATGTAATCAATCGCGGACATCGCTGTCGTCCCACGAATATTATCTGCTACACGTGTAGGTTCATTTAGGTAAGTAGATATGTTAAATGATTCAAAGATATCAGATAATAATTGTTTGTTAAGAGAATTTGAGAGAAAATCAATATTAAGGTCACCACAGAGAATTATATGATCATATTTATTCTTTACAAAGTTTAAACATTCTTGCATATTTGCCAAAAAGATACTTAAATCACCAGAAGGTGGCCTGTAAATTACAATGAACAAAATTTTGATTTTCAGGCACAAAACTAGGCCACAAAGCTTAATATTCATTTCAGAGTTAAAATTATGTAAAAACGTAACACATTCAGTTTTAGTCTTAAAAGTGTTGTCAACATAAATAGCAACCCCACCATGAAGGTGTACGCTTCTAGAAAAATTAGCCATCAAATTAAAATTTGATAAAGTCAGATACCTGCTTTCGTCACTGGTTGCCCAATGCTCTGAGATACATAAAACATTCAAATTCTCCATTTGATTAAAAACATCAACAACGTTTAACTTATTCCTTAACGATTGTATATTTACGTGAGCAATTATTATGCAAGAGAGTGTAAGATTGGTGTAAATTATTTGGCAACATCTGCCTGTGATCTGACAAGAAAGGGATGAATTAAGACTTCCTCCGGCCAATTGTCCGACTTCATTAGTTCCTCCATAGTCATTATTGAACTGCCAACTTTGAAGCATTTCTTGCGACCTTTAGCTTTTAAGTCACAGCATAGAACCGACGTATCAGGCCACTTTAATGCAATCTATTCCTTCATATCCTCTAGAGTGACTGACTGTTTCAGACCTCCTACCCAAATCCAATTTATGGTGGGGGCAGGTGTAAGAAGGCTACTTGCTGCGCCTGTACCTTTACTGGCGATCATTTTATTGGTATGTTGTTTACCTTTTTTTTGTATCACTTTTAAGTGGAACCTTAGTGCTATTTCCATTGTTCGCGTTAACCAGTAAACTGGGATTTAAAATTTTCGAGTACTTGGATTTCTCACCAGCAAGTGGATCAGCTTGAATAACTGGTTGTCTATCCAAAGGTGTTTCTACCTCGCTATGAGTAGATGTTTCTTTTTCAGATGTTTTGCGAGATCTTAGGGCATAAGGTTTTTGGTTAATATTTTTGTTAGATTTACCTTGCTCACTTATATTTTCTACAGATGTAGGAATTTCACTAACACATATTATTATGGACAAGAGTTTTGGAAACGGGTTATATTTTCAGATGAGAGCAAGTTAATTGTTTTGGCTCCGATGGACGAAAATTGGTGTGGAGAAAAGCTAATACAGATGTGTAGATGTGACATTTAAAACCGACAATGAAACATGGGGGAGGATCTCTAATGGTCTGGGGATGCATGCGTAGCAGTGGTTTTGGCAATCTGGTATTTAGCAATGACATCATGGAAAAATTTAAATATTATATAAATACATTTTACGAGAAAATGTTGTTTCGATTGCGAGAAAATAGGGTTGAATGATGACTTCTATTTTCAACAAGACAACGACCCTAAACATACAGCGTATGTTGTAAGGCAGTTGTTATTGTATAATGTACCTCATTGCCTCGAAACACCCTCACAAAGCCCTAATCTCAATTCAATTGAAAATCTGTGGTTTGAACTTGAAACTCGAGTATGAAAACGTGAAGTGTCGAACAAGGAAACCATGAAAATACAATATGTGGAAGCTTGGGACAGCATTGGCGAAAATATTACTACAAATTTGGTTAGCAGCATGCCGAGGCGCTTAGATTAGGCACCGTACTAGATATTATCGTCGAGGGTACGAATAGTTTTGTGAGCCAAGTATTTAGATATTTTTGTTCATGTTGTAAACCTTTAATATTTTGAAATATACACTGAAAACTTCTATTAGTAAACTTGTGTCTTATTAAATTAAAAGTAACAAAAGTTCTTTATTGATCGCATGATACAATAGAATCAAAAGGCCGTCCTCGTCAGTACATTAAATTTAACATTGAAAGAAATTGCATACATCACTTCCTTGTTTGTCGTAGGCATTTTGAGACAACATATTATTTTTCGGCGCTACTAAAATATTTTATATGAAAAGCACTCAAAGTATTAAACTTTTATTAAAAGTTCCATTAGAATTATTTAGGAAATTTCGTTTTCCCGAAACCTTTTAAAGGTATACGTAAGAACTAAGAACAAATCCATTAAAGTTTCCGTAATAACTGGGTCGTGTCCAATACGCAGAGGATCAAAGCATGTTTTAGAATATCCACGTGTATAAAGAATCTTCCCAGTGAATGGTACCGAATAGAGTTAAGAGTTTCTGTTTTGAGGAATATGGACTGGTTATGTATACCTGCCTACTTCACCTGTCTCGAATGTATTGAGCATGTTCGCATTTACTTATATCTTTCATCTTCTCGATATAGAACATATTGGCAAAAGCAAAACTCATCTTTTAATGCAACTTGATGACACAGTTATATACAAATAATTACGTAACTAAATTTACTAATATTAATAATAGTTCAGTGCATTTAGACAAAAAATATATCGTATGGAGAAAAAAGTCCGAGAAAGATACATTTTTCTACACTTTAATTTTATCGGTCGTTCTAAACAACGCACAGTGGGGTATATCAACAACTCCAACAACTCCTGGAGGTGTTGGGTATATTCACGGAAAAGCTGGTCAAAACCCCAAATTATAAAATCGGCAATTCAAGTCTTTTGACCCATGAGTCATGGACGAAAACTACCTGATTACTAATTACCGCTAGTTAGCAGGGCACAGCGTTGCTACGTACCGATCCCTATCAGTCGACAGTTGAGTGTTGTTAAGATAACAGTTTCTTATCGATTGTTTTCATATATTTAAACTTAAAATAAACATACTTTAAATATATTATAATAAAATGAATCCTGTACCTGGAGGTAAGTACTATATTAGAGCAAACTTTCCTGTATAGTAACGTAACTTATTGGTAAACATTTAAAAGTTTAATTGAACGTTCGCTAAACGTGTCAATTTTCGTGATATATTTTTCTTTGCTTGAAACAAAATTTACCGTCCGGGCATTTCTGGGCAAAAAGTTTAAGTACAATACTTCAGCTATTTTACTGTAAAAGAAAAGATCCCGGATATAGCCCCATTGTAGTGAAAAAAAATTAGAATGTGCGTTATGACCGTTCAATTTTATTATAATATCCGTTCTCCTTCATTCCTAATGGTCCCAACCATTAGGAATGAAGGACAACGGATATTATATTTTTTATAGGTTCCAAGGAGGAGAATATTATTTTAAATAAATGAACATTATTGGACGTTATGTTGTCGTCTCCTTCACAAATTTAAAGACAGATGTGAACTCTTGCAGGCGCATGTATCGAAAGTTACTAATTGTCCGCAGCAAAACCTTCTAAACGCAGAAAACCGGAACAATTAAGATCATAAACAAGTTCTTTTGAACTGGTGTATGCCAGTCAAATGAGTCTTCATACATACAGAGAAGTGGATGCTGAAAGAAATTAAATTCTCAACGCCAAAACGGGCTCATAAGTATCGAAAAGCTTTCAAAATGAGACAAAGCAAATTAACCCTACTTTCTGGCGAGCAAGCTCTATCTGTACTAGTTGAGGCACAACTTGCAAGACAACAGTATGAAGTAATAAGAGTAGCAGATAAATACAGATTTCCTTCTTACAAAAAGATTCAAGAAGCCAAGAAGCACTGTTATCCTAAACGTCAAACTGTTACAATAACAAAAAAGAACGCTTCTGTAGGGTTGCAGGCTCTATTGGATCACACAGTTACGTGAATTGTAAAAGTACAGGAAGAAGGTTTACAAATACTTTCAAAGAGCAACTTAGTAGCTTAGTATTTATAGTCCAAGTGGGGGTGTGATGGGAGTTCAGAACAAAGTCAATACAAGCAGAAATTTGACGATGAAGAAGATTCAGATGCGAGCATCTTCCTTACTTCTTTTGTACCACTTCAACTTATATCTGGTTAACCTAACCCATCCAGAAAAATTATACTCTCGCAAAACCCCGACCTTCTTCTCCTCGTTATTGTCGTCCCATTAGGCTCCAATTTGTACATGAAGAGACGGATATTACTTTGCAAGAAAAAGATTATGTAGAAACTCAAATTCATCAACTTGTTCCAACTTCCGCTAAACTCGATGAAACGAAAATCTTTATTATTACGCATAAATGGAAAAGTTTGCAATGCTGCATCCTCCACAACCTCTACGAAAAATGCTATATGTGTGGGGCTAGCTCGAAGACATTTCATAACATAGATTTAATGTTGAAACAGAAGGTAGATACTTCAACATTCCGTTTCGGTTTATTTACTTTGCATGCCTGGATACGTTTCTTCGAGTGTTTATTACATGTGGCATACAAACTGCCTATCAAATCGTGGCAGGCTCGTGTGAATAATAAAAGAATAGTTGCAGAAACAAAGAAGAAAAATTCAAGACGAATTCAAATCTAAATTGGGTCTCATAGTAGATCTACCGAAACCCGGTTTTGGTAGTAGTAATGATGGAAATACAGCCCGCCGATTTTTTGAAAATTCGGAAATTTCATCCGCCATTGCAGGAATAGACATAGATGTTATACAAAGATTTAAAGTAATTTTACAAACAATATCAAGTGGATACAGTATAAATATACAAATGTTTGAAAACTATGCTATGACTACAGCCAGATTATTTGCAGAAAAATATTCCTTGTATATTTTTCCAACAACCGTACACAAGATTCTAATATATAGCCCTGCTGTAATAGCGTCTGCAATACTATCACTTGGGCAGCTTTTGGAAGAGTCCCAAGAAGCATTAAATAAACATATAAGGAAATATTGTGAGGGATATTCAAGAAAATGCTCACCCAAAAAGACCTTAGAAGATGTTTTTAATCGACTTTTATTGTACTCAGATTCTTACATATCAAGTCTTCGAACACTCCCAAGGGGAAAAGCAAAACCGTTCGACACGGAAGTTGTGGCCTTGCTATCATCTGCAGAAACTGGAGTAGGTACAGCAAGCAAAGAAGATTCTGAAGAAGATACTGCTAGTGACTCTGAAGAAGAATCTGAAGGCTCTGAAGAATATCTTTCAGACTAAAATTTCTTCATAGTTTCCAGAATCCCTGTCAATAATTTTTTGTTTATAAATGTTAACATGTAGGTATGCCTAAATATAACTTTATAAATTTTATAATAGCTATTTGTTTACCTAGGGAGGAAAGTGTATCATTTCCTCTCGCAGATGAAAGTTGCAATCATCCAAGGGAGGAAATGATACTTTACTCCAAAGTTGAACATATGATTTTTTGATTTTTTTTGACATCTTCATATACTCGTTCACACATTATTTATGATAAAGCTTTATTTCTTATATTTTGCTAAAATCAAAAATATTTAAATATAAAAACCATGAGCAGACTAGTAAATGTTTCCAGTTTTTATGGTAGCAAGTAATAGTCAAATAAAATTGTTTACTGCACAATTATTATTGCAACGCGAGTTAGTGCATTACGAAAAAGAAAATGAGTTCGGATAGTGACTGAAATTCCTGAAGCTATTGTAGAAGAAGCAAGAATTGCCACACTAAATCTTCTTCCAGCGAAATCGAGACTAAAATATGAAAACGAATGTAATACGTTCAAAAAATGGATGACAACCAGCAACGTCAAAAAAATAAATGATGATGTCATTTTGGCTTATTTTTCATTTGCCAGTAAATAATATAAATCGTCGACCCTTTGGGCAAAGTATTCGATGTTAAGAACTACGCTTCTCTTAAGAGAATATATCGAGATAAAGAAACAGAAACTGCTAAATTTTTTAAAAAGGCAAGCTGTTGGATATAAACCGAAGAAAGCAAACCCTTTCAGTAGGGAAGATATAAATACATTTATTTCAGAAGCCCCTGACGAAATATATTTGTTCATGAAGGTAAACTTAATTGTTCTTTAACTTATTAGTAGTTTTTCTCACACATCTTGTTTTATTTAAGGTTGCTGTAGTTATGGCAATTTGTGGGGCTTGTCGGTGTGACGAATTAACCTATTTACGTCTCCAAAATATTCAAGATAAAAACGACATTTTAGTTATTACGATTCCAGGCACAAAAACGCACATTGCACGCACTTTTATTGTAACTAATGATAAGGTTAATGGAAATAACGTTATTGACATATATAGGAAGTATTTTGCATTAAGATCTGCAAAAACAACACATTCCAGATTTTTCGTAAATTACATTAAAAGAATGTGCACAGTGCAAGCAGTTGGAAAAAAATACATTTTCCCAAATACCCCGTAAAGTTGCCGAGTATCTTAAATTGCCGGAACCTTCTAGTTATTCTGGACACAGTTTCAGAAGAACATCCGCATCGCTTCTGGTAGAAGCTGGAGAAGATATTATAAGCTTGAAGAGGCATGGGGATGGAGGTCCTCAGCAGTTGCTCAAGGATATTTAGAAGATTCTATCTCAAAAAAGTGTAATGTAGCTCAGCAAATTATTACTGGAGGTAAAAAATCACAGTCAGTATCAACTTGCGAAAATATAAATAAAGACAAGCAAATTATTATTGAGGGTTGTAAATCACTATCAACAATAACGAGCGAAAATCAGGACATTGATATTAACACAACAACATTAAGCTGTTCATCAAGATCTTTTATTGCCATTAGTTTTAATAATCTAACAAATTGTACCATTAATGTTCATAATGATAATAAAAAATTGATTATAATATTTTATTTGGTTTCATGTTAATATTGGCTCCCGTCTCTAATAGCAACGGGAGTAAATGTATATTGTCTCCCGTTGCTAATGGAAACCGACTGAAGGGAGACTAACGTCTATTTTCGCTAGTAGAAAATACACTGACAAACAACAGAAAATGTCACTTTCTGAAGCAGGTGTCAAAAAACTAGATTTTTTTAATCGTCAGATATTAAAGAAGTATTATACATTTTATAAGAATCCGAAGTTTTAGAATTTTACTCAGTTAAGTTTTGAAATTTTACTCAGTTTTTTCGATTTCCATGTCTTAAAAACCACCCTATTTCATCAAAGAGATTTTTTCACTATTTTTTCGTTAATTCGTGGCACAAATTCTAATATCTCCATTCCATGTAATTCTACAAATATGAACGTTATTATAAGATCGAAAGATTAGAAAATTATCTACAAAAAAATCCTTACTCGTTTTATCGTACGTTATACTTTTCGAGAAAACTTGGTGTATTCTATGGTTAATTAGGTCCTATATCAAAAAGAAAATAAGAAACAGGTTTTATGTGATATATTAATGAAATCGATCATGATTGCTTTATCCAGTGGTGACAAGATGTCAGAATTATGGATATTCAAAACAACAAAATCAACATCCGCAACACTTGGTGTTTTACATTTATTTATAAATTATTTTTATAAAAATGTATAATCGAAAATATCAAGAATTAATACCTTGGTGCTTTTTAAAAAACAGCAGCAGATAATTTATACGCCCAACTACACAGAGGAGAGAATTATAAAATATTTTCCACATTTTTATTTTGTTTGTGAACCACTCGTGATTGATGATGAATAACGAGTAAAATATATGTTCCTCCATTTCCACGTTTTTTTAGAAAGGGCGCACAATAATTCAGTCAGTTAATAATTTTTCTCTAAAAAAATATTGTTGCCTAAATAACAAATATGAAAATTATGTAGTCGTACGATTTTAAAAATGATTCGATGTCATTGTTTATAATTTTAACACCTTCTGATGTGTTTGTAAATTTGACAATATTGTTACTTATATGAAATACGAGGGTAAGTACCAATTCAATTGGATACAGGCTACTTCTAATCAAATTATTCACATGTGGAAATGGGTTTTTTTAAAATAAAAGATTCAATAAATCTTCCACCTGACAAATGACGATATATGTGCATGCTCTCGTGACATTCCAACAGATCTCGCAAACCTCATACATCATCAACTGTCTACATTCAACAATTTATTTTCGTGAATTAAGAGATTAATTTTTTTATTACTGAATAGCATTTCAAGAGAGACAAATCTGGCACGCCGAGGACTTGTGTAGCCTTTTGTTTTAAAGCTAATTGATATATACTTGACATTTAACTTAAAATCACTCATACGCACATGCGTAGATATTTGATTTTAAATTATTTTTAATAATATATTTAGTAGCTCCTCAGTTACGTATTTATAGTAATAAGATCTGTATGTAGATAAATAGTTGATTAAGTCGACCTGTACTTGATGAAAATCCATGTTATACGAAACATAATAAAACTTTTGTTGTTTTTTGATTTTCACGAAATTTATTTTGAATATATACTTGAATATATATTTTACATGACAATCGTTTCGCCAACACAGTGGTTTCGTCAGATGTGAGTATTATACTAACTTTTACAATGCAGAAACAGGGTATAAATATGAAATTTATCTAAGGTTGTAAACTATTATTAAAGTAGGTAATTTAAGAACTGTCCTGATTTTAAACACTAAGAGTGGTGGATACAGTAATAAATAGAAATATATAGAAAGTGTACTTTACACTCAAAATAAGTTTAACAATGGTGAAGAATTAGTTTCTAATTGATCATTTAATATTATATTCTGTCTTTTTAATTTATTAAGTTCTAGTGATTCTAGTAACGTCAATTTAGGACCTTTATTTTCTAAATGTAGGACTTCTAAATTCGGATTGAAACTATGGTTATCTTCTAGGAGGTGTGCTGCATATGTGGAATCTTCTTTACCATTGGTAAAACTTCTTCTGTGTTCTACAACTCCTGTTTTGAAATTTCTTCCCGTCTGCCCGACATAAACTTTAGGGCAAGTACCACAGGTCAGCTTATAGACTCCCGACTTACTTTCCTTTTTAACTCTATCTTTGTTATTTTTAATTAATTTACCGAGTGTGTTATTAGTTTTATAAGCAATGTTGACATTCAGTTTTCTTAAATTTTTGGCTTTTTTATCCGTAGGTTTACCGATGTATGTGAGGGTTTTATGATTAGATTCTTTCAAAGTGGTGTTTGGATATACTAACTGTATCGCTTTTTTGTAATTTTTTGTGGCAAGTATTTTATCAATCATTATTGGGCTGTAGCCATTGTTAATTGCTATCTGTTTTATTATATTTAATTCAGAATCAAAGTTGTCTTTAGATAGAGGAACGTTGATTAATCTATGTATCATACTGTTGTATGCTGCTTGTTTGTGTTTCAAAGGGTGTGTAGAAGTGTTGTGTATAGTAGCATCGGTATGAGTGCTTTTATGGTACATATATGGAAAATGTATGTGTTATTTAATTTTGAAATAGATCTAAAAAGTTTATAGAATTGTCATCCTCTATTTCCATAGTGAATTTTATATTCGGATGTAAATTATTAATGAATTCTAAGAATTTGTTTAGCTGTCTTTTGGTTCCTGTAAAACAAGTAATTATGTCGTCTACATATCTATACCAATATATGAAATTATTTATATTTTTATTACTTTACTTATATTTTTATTACTAGGTATGTATTTCTTTTTCTAAGTGATCCATGAATATTTCTGCTAAAATCGGGCTTACGGGATTTCCCATTATTAAGCCATCGGGTACCTACATAAAATTCACCATTGAATTGAAAATAATTTTGGTTTAAACATATTGACAGCAGATGTAAGATTTCGGACTTTATAACAGGGTCGTGTTATTTTTATTTAATAAATGTTTTATGACTTGTACAGTATCGTTTAAAGGTATGCTAGCGAATAAATTTTTGAACGTCGAACGAAATAAATTTTGAATTAATAATATTACATGATCAATTAGAAACTAATTCTTCACCATTGTTAAACTTATTTTGAGTGTAAAGTACATTTTCTATATATTTCTATTTATTACTGTATCCACCACTCTTAGTGTTTAAAATCAGGACAGTTCTTAAATTACCTACTTTAATAATAGTTTACAACCTTAGACAAATTTCATATTTATACCCTGTTTCTGCATTGTAAAAGTTAGTATAATACTCACATCTGCCGAAGCCACTGTGTTGGCGAAACGATTGTCATGTAAAATATATACTCAAGTATATATTCAAAATAAATTTCGTGAAAATCAAAAAACAACAAAAAGTTTTATTATGTTTCGTATGTAGATAAACTTCATTACTTGACCATGAAAGACTACGTAACTGTTGATCTGGCTCTTGACGTATACAGGGTGTTCCAACCAAAAGTAAGCACCCTGAATAACCTTGGAGATAAAAATTTTTTGAAAAATTGGTGAAACACGACCCTTGTTTCCAAGGGGGATATATTTTAATGTAATACTTGTATACCTATCATCATCCCTCTACCCTACACGGCCACCCCCTCAAAAAATTCAAATGCAAAGGTCTCTCAATTCTCTACATAACTGTGTATTTTTAAAACTTTTACCGATTCGTTCCTGAGAAATAATTGTTTCATTATTTTAGGTTCGGGAAATAAAAATAATAGAAGCAGTTTAAATTATCGTATGTATTGTTCAAAATGACCCCCACTGACTTCCATACAGTAGTATAATCTGTCTTGAAATTCTGTACGAACATTTCTGAACACATCTGGAGTCAATAAACGGCATTCTCGAACAATTCTTTCACGTAACTATTCCAAAGATGCAGGTTTTGTTGCAAATACCTTCGATTTCAAATGTCCCCACAGAAAGAAATCCAAGGGAGTTAAATCGGGTGACCTAGCGGGTCACACCACAGGACCTCTTCTTCCAATGCATCGCTCAGGAAACCGATTATGCAAAAATTGATGGACTGCAATAGCAAAATGTGGGCCCATCCTGTTGAAAAAACAGTTCGCCCTCTAAAAGATTATCGTCTTCTTCGAGGATTTGGATACTCATTGGGTCGATGTTATTTTCTAACAGATCGAGGTACCTTTCGCCTTTTAAATTGTCAGGAATAAAAAACGGCCCGACAATGTGATTCCCTAGGATGTCAACCCAAACATTTAACTTCTGAGGCCTTTGGGTATGAGTGTCCATGAACAAATGTGGATTGGTTTCACTCCAATACCTACAATTATGCCTGTTTACCTCCCCATTTAACTGAAATATCGATTCATCAGAAAAACACGTATTGTACAGTAGATTGGTATTACCGTTTAATTGTTTACTAAAAATCTCACAGAATTCAAGCCGACGATCGGGATCATCTTCCTTTAATTCGTGTACCAATTTAAATTTATATGAATGAAATTTGTGGGCCTTTACAATTCGATGAACACTGCTTCGTGATACACCGGAAGCCTCAGCTACTTTCCTGATCGATTGAGTATTATCCATCTGCAAATGACCCAGAACTGCCACTTCGACTGCTTCATTCCTAATCGGTCGCTGAGGTTCATGCTTTTTGTTTCCTACAGAACCTGTTTCCATAAATTGTAAAACATAATGAGAACCAACCCTTCTATCTGGGTGATTTCTATTGAATATGCGATCCGTAGCTCTAACATAATTATCGTTTTTGAAATAAATGCTGATTTCTATTCTCTCCTGAAAGGTATAAACAATTTTGAGAACTCACTCTGGTAAAATGTATCTCGATTTAAAATTGGTTGTGAACAAATTATAATGTTCATGGACTATCAAATAGCCTTTTATTATTCTAAAACTAAACGCACAAGGAAAGCGTTTTTTGTCGAAAAGACTCGTGTTGATTTGAAAGCACTAAAAAATGTAATTTTTTATAAATTCCAATACCCAGTGCTGTGTATTTTAGATTTTTTAAACGATTTCGATTGTGTGTAATCATCAAAAATAAAATTATTTTCCTTAAGAACGAATCGATAAAAGTAAAAAAAAATATACAGTTATGTAGGGAATTGAAAGACCTTTCAAAATATGTATCACTCGACTCCCCTTGCCATTTGAATTTTTTGAGGGGTGGCCGTGACATCGATATTGTTTTCATACGAGAAAAATTAGTACGTTTTCAATGGATTCTCTTTATTTTAATCTATTTTACTTGCACGCCACGGCATGTAAGTAGCAGCGATGTATCGGCAATTTTTCTAAAATAAGAAGAAAAAGTGTTTAAAAAGAATACGAATATTTTACAATCCTAAATTTGTTAACAGAAATTTTAAAACTAGCAAACTAAACATAAAATTAATAATTTGGAGACTTCAATAAATCATTTGTTTTCTTATACCAAGCTGTTCTATTTTGAAACCTAAAAATTTTTTAGCAGTCATTATTCAATTATTAATAACAAAATATTTCGCCTACTGTATATTTTGTTTCGTTTATCTAGAGAATCTACAGATTTTGATCTTAAACATGTAAAGTGTCAAAACATAAAATATACGCGTTGTAACAAACACTTTTGAATATTCAATAACAGGATCATAATTTTTGCGCTTCGACACTCCCCCACTCTACGTCTTTCAGAATGGCTAGGCCGGGGTCGGCTATCGAGTCAAAGATCCTCACGCAAGTGGCTATGGTGAACTCAGTCCCTCCATCGATGCTGTGTGTGCTAAAACTAATGCATGCGATACTCTATCACTCTTTGGCTATATTCAAAAATAGTTATTACAATGTGTATACACCTAGATGCACAAACAGCAGAGGATATTATAAAAGGTTAATTTTCGATGCAAATGTATGTTGACAAATGGACATGATATAAGAGTTAAGTCTTTACAAGTTACACAATGCCCCTCGCCGACGCATAATGGATTGCATTACAACGGGCCTTCTTTAGCCATGAGAGCTGTTATTCCTGTCAGAGTAAAACTAGCGTAATATATTTGACCTTCGATCATAAACAATCGAAGTATTTGACAACAGGGGAAATATTTATAGAACATTGCAAAGTCTATTACGGGTGTCGAGGTCCACAATTTCCAATTTTTTCTTTCACTAATCAATTTCTCTAAACTGATCTGTCCACACTTGTTTATTTTGCATTTAGTTGTCGTGAAATGGCGGCGAGGGAAGCCTCTTGTGCAAGTAAATAGAAACGATTTCAAAATTATTTTAAATTTATAAATTATTAGACGGATTACCAATGGGTTCACCCATATCTCCCTTACTAGCTGAAATTTTTATGTCCAATTTTGAAAATGTACTCTTCAATATAAAAAAACGTTTTAGTTGAAAACATATTCTTTTAGACCCGTTACGTAGATGATGTGTTTTGCATTTGGAAAGGTACGGAAAGGCAGTTAAATAAATTCTTAGGTCTTCTAAATTCACTTAATCAGAAAATTCAATTCACATTATAAATGGAAAATGACGAGGGTTTAAACTTTCTAGACATTAATATAAAAAATATCAATAATAGTTTAGAGTTTGACATTTATCGTAAACCTCCTTGCACAGATACAATAATTCATAGTAAATCTAAACAATCATTGCAAATAAAAATGACACCATTCCACAGCTACATACATCGTCTATTAACATTTCCATTAAGCGAAGAGAATTTTAAAAAAGAAGTTAGCTTAATCAAAGAAATTGCGAGAAACAATGGCTATAAAGAAAATCTAATAGATAAACTAATAAAAAACAAACAAAATAAAAATTTACGTAATGAGTTTTATGCCGCTTCTTCTCAGAAATACAATAAGAAATATAAATGTATTAATTATAGGCCTAAGATCAGCAATACAGTTAGTAATAAACTGAATAAACTGGGATGTAGAACAATTTCAGTAAATAAAAATAATTTAGGTAAAATGTTAATTAATAATAAAGACAAAACTGAAAAGCTACAAAAAACAGTAGTATATGAGTTAAAATGTAATGAATGTGATGCCATATACATTGGACAAACTGGACGAAATGTAAAAAAAGAGATTCGAGGAACACAGGAAATCTATTGTAAACAATGTATATAGTACAGGCATGTCAACACATTGTATAGAAAACAGTCATTTTATAGATTTAAGTAATGTCAAATTACTCCATTCGGAAAAGAGAGGAAAGAAACTTGATCTATTAGAACAATTAGAAATAAGTAAGGCTGTTAAAAATAAGACAAATTTAAAGAATGAACAACAAATTTTTACCGGCCACCATATTTTAAATGAAATAATTTAGATTTAAAAAGTAAAGTAATATTCAAAAACATATTTTACAAGTCTTATAGTAGGTACCAGATGTGGTTATATATGTATAAGCAATGAATACAAATTTTACTGTTCAGTATTCCCTGTACTCTTGACAAACGCCTAAAAAGCCGAAACACGTGTAGAGTTTATAATAAAATATTTTTGAAACATTAAAAAGCAAATTTCTTTCATATATTAAAAAAAAAAACGATTTCTATTCACTAAAATCGTTACATGTTTAAGTACTAAATGAACATGTTAATATGATGCAAGTAACTTAATTTAGTTACTTGATTTAGTTATGGGTTTTAGCTACTTTACACATGCAAATTCGTCTCAACTCGTGGACTGTTTACGTTATTACTTACGAAAAATTAGGATCAGCATGTAGATAGGTAATCAATCATTAATCAAATTAGACACACCGACACAGACATATTTCTCTGAAAATCATTCCCTCGAATGTCCTAACATTTAAAATATGTATTTCCGTTATAATCATCCATTTTAATTACCTCAATTGGAAACGTCTTGTAATTGGATTTTCCTAAAAAAACCACATACTTTGCAATAGCGAAACTTTACTCTGCATCAACATGGTTTGTTCAGGCTAATGAGTAAAATTACATGCAGTTAGTTAAGCAGATCAGTAGTGGCGTGTTTTAGCAAACTTTCTTAATTCGCCGAAATTCCATCTAGATCGTAAGTACATACATTATCCTTGTTTATCGACCAAACAGATGTTGGAAGTGAGAGGCTCAACTTAGTAATATTATTAAATGCCTTACGAAGTAATTATACACCTTACTGTATTAATTAGGAATTTAATACTGTATGAATCTTATCCAGAATATATTAATCTTTACGTTGGTATATACAAGTATAAAGTTCTGTTCAATATTTAAGAACGATTACTTGCTTCGCTTCGTTGTATATTACTTGAGGAGCCAAACTGCGTTTACCAGCAGCCTTCTTTTCACCTCTAATGGAAATGATATTTTAAATATCAGCAGAGACAAGTGAAACTAAAAAAATATCAGAAAAAAAGGAATTTAATTTTACAGAAAAAAATATAGGGTGTTCCATTTGACTTAAGCAAGTTTTCGCGGTTTGAAGTTTACAAAATGTAACGTCAAAAATGGAACACTTGATATACTATTATTGAATTTCTTTAAACTGTAGAGCGTAGCTCACCTTATGGTCCTTCTGCATGCCAAAAAGCAAATGAGTATCCTTTACACGAAGAAAGTTATAAAGGTTATTGTAAGCCATTACACCTGTTTTTAAAGTGTCAAATATCTCTGAAACGGCTGGGTTAGGCATAGGGTATCTTACATATTTTTGACTAGAATTTTATGTTCTTTTCGAAAACCCTTAAGTGTTTAGGGTGTTCTATTTAAAATAAACAAGTTGGTATCGACTTCTGGGATAACCGCTTGTAATTATTTTAGTTGGATTGGCCACACTGCCTTTAGTAGCAGCCTAAATTTAAAAAAATTTCTGGTGCGTACTTTTCACTATATCGATCGATGCAATTCCTGGTGAGACACCCTGTATACTGAACAAGACTTACAGAAAACAACCACTCAGCGGACAAAAAACCCCGACCTGCATTAAATTAAACCTACAAGTCTTGTTTGGTAGCTAAAATCATTTATAATAATAATAATAATAATAATAATAAATACACTGAGGTCTGTTGATCCGGTCTTCCAGCAGATACACGAACAGCGTGGTGCCAAGAAGGGCATGGCAGGTTGCAAGGACAGCCTGCTGATAGACCGCTGTATTACACAGGATTCTGTGCAATACAAGCGGAATCTATCGATGGCCTGGATTGATTACCGCAAGGCATTTGATACAACATCGCATGATCTGTACTTGCTCGAATGTCTTGCGGTACCAGCACCACTAGTGAGATGCATAGAACAGCTGCTGCCGCTCTGGAAGACCCGCTTCACCATAACATCAGGTGCACAGCGGGTCACGACAGGGCAGGTGGCATTTAGGAGAGGAGTTTTCCAGGGTGACTCCCTGAGTCCTCTCCTCTTCTGCATCTCACTGCTGCCGTTGTCTGTTGGGCTCCGCCAAACCCGCGGATATCAATGTGGGCCACCCAGCGACCGGAGGCATAAGGTCACCCATCTATTTTATATGGATGATCTTAAACTTTATGCCTCCGGAGAGCGCGAACTACAAAACGCTCTTAGGGTGGTCGAAGAATATACGCGGGCAATTGGTATGGAGTTCGGGTTGGACAAATGTGCAGTCGTCCACCTCAAGAGAGGACGATGCGGGGAATTCCCTGAAGATGCGCAGCTCGCAGACGGAAGCATCCTACGACATCTGGATGCCGGAGAGACCTATACATACCTGGGTGTGCAACAAAGGCACATCCAAGATGTAACACAAATAAAGGATTCTCTCCGCGGCAAGTACAGACACCGCCTCCGAAAGATTTGGTCTTCCGAACTTTCGGGGAAGAACAAGGTGTCTGCAACTAATATGCTTGCCGTTCCGATTCTGCTCTACTCCTTCGGAGTAGTAAAGTGGAGGGTAGATGAGCTGCGCCAATTAGACAGAGATACCCGCAAGATGATGAATATTCACAGAAGTATTCATCCTAGATCGTCCGTTCCTCGTGTGTACCTCCCACGTCAACGGGGGGGCCGAGGACTCTTGAGCCTGGAGTGTACGCATGGCAGAGTAGTACTGAGTATGGCATGTAACATACTCAGGAGCTCAGATCCCCTCTTGCGGTTCGTAAAACATCACGAAACTGTAGGAGTGGGAGCAGGATTGTTCAAGGCAGCAAAAAGAGCCGCAGATGAACTCAGTCTCGCATTTGACATCAGGCGAGGAGGCCGGCGAGGTGCTGATGTTGAGTCAGTCACCGAACTTCAGCCAAATCGTCTGAAAGCCCGAATTAGAGCTGCCGAACAGGAAAATCTGTTTCGGCAGCACGTCGATAAACCCCAGCATGGTGTCTTCTATAAGAACATAGAAACACTGGGTTTATCGACCAGGCTGACCTTCGCCTTTCTAAGGTCAGCAGGGCTTAAGTCGGAGACCGAGGGATTCATTATGGCCTGCTAAGATGGTGTTATCAACACCTTGGTCTACCGTAGCCGCGTGTGGCGTGTAGAGGTTCCTGATATCAACTGCAGGACCTGCCATCAGGCGCCGGAATCGCTCATGCACTTACTTTCTGCATGTCCCATATATGCGATTTCGGCCTACATCCACCGACATAACGCGGCTTTACGAGTGCTATACTACCATCTAAGGCACTCGTACGGGGTAGACCAGACACCAGTGCTGCCTTATGTCCCCGGAGATATTGAGTCCGTTGTCGAGAACGAGAAATGCCGGATTTACTGGAACTACTCGTTCCCGACTGTCAGGCTAATCCAAACCAACAAGCCTGACATAGTCCTCCTCGACCATCAACTCAAGGTGATGTATGTTATCGAGTTCTCGGCACCTGCTGAGAAAAACATCACCTTGAAGGAGGAGGAGAAACGGACCAAATATCGCGATCTCCGGTACGAGCTCCAGGTGCTGTACCCAGGCTACTCGGTCAAAATGGTCGTCCTTATTATCGGTGTACTCGGAGGGATAAAGCCTACGCTGCTCTCGGAACTGAAGATCATACCGGCCTGCCAAAAACCAGCCGAGTGGCTGGCGGGTCAAATGCAGAAGGCGGTCATTCTGGGTTCTCTCCGTCTACTTAGGGCACACGATTCTGGTATCTACAGTCACTAACCCTGCGGGATGCGGGGAGTGGCTGTAGTTGATGCGCCGGCGCGACTCCCGTGAGGCGTCGGAGGCCACGGGAGGACTGACCGGCATCGGGAATCCGAAAAAAAAAAAAAAAAAATAATAAATAAATTTATTGTGCAAAAAATTATACAATAAATTACACAAAGGGTAGAGAGCTCAACATAGTTGATTTTCAACCCTCCCCCGTAAATAATAAACTAAAAAATAAACGAAAATACACCTAATAATAAAAATAATACATGTATGACAATAAACATAATAATTTACAAGTAAGTATAAGATATTAGACATACATTGGCAAATAGACGTAATAATAACAAATAATATATGTATAGAATAATATAATAGTATACAAGTAATATCATAGTATAATGTATCAGTCAGACAGTGACAATTTAATTAACGAACTAGTAACCACAGATTAGCGCCATACTTATAGCTGAGAATTAAACAGAATAGTCTTGACCTCTTTTTTTATACATACCATAAGACAAGCTTAAAAAATCGAAATATTCGTTTAATTCAGAGGGGGCACAGTATGAAAAACTACCCTCAAACTTCCTGGTACTATGCTGGGGTATGGTATAGTTGTTGATTCTAACGTTTATATTATGTATTTCAGATCGTCTTGAGAGCAATTCTACCAAGTAGTCAGGGATATTATTGTTCATTACTTTGTACAAAAATTGACAGAATAATAATTTAATTCTGTTTTCAATTTTAAGTTCACAATGTCTGTTTATGTGTGGAGTAATGTGTTCACGATAGTTTGTTATACAAATAAATCGAAAGCATGCATTTTGTACCCTCTGTATTTTATTCTTATTTAGCAACGTAAGAAAATTATAATAAACAACACAGCAATATTCAATTTTAGGATAAATTAAAGATTTAACTATTTTCAATTTTCGTTCTTCCGGCAATGAGAATTTAAACTGATATATAGATTTCAGCACCATAAAACACTGTTTAAATATATTTGTGACATGTTCGTTAAAGTTAAGCGAACTATCCATATATAAGCCCAAGTTCCTCGCGGACTGCACCCATGGAATTTCGGTACTATTTATTAAAATTTTAATGTCATCGAAGTTGATTTGATTTATTAATCTCTCATTTCTTACACAAATAGCCACTGATTTATTAGGATTAATTCTTAATCCGTTTTTGCAACACCAATTTGAGAACTCTTGTAATTCATAATTCAATATATTAATTTCGACATTATTGACTTTGCTCCCGGTATATATTTGTATATCATCAGCATACATATGTGTCTGACATTTTGTAAATACTGTCTCTAAATCAAACAGGAAAATTGAAAATAGTATTGGGCCAAGAATGCTCCCTTGCGGAACGCCACTCTTAGTCATTACTTTATTAGATACTGTGTTCTCAAGTTTTACGGCTTGATACCTATCTTGTAAATAGTTTTTAAACCAATATAACTCCGTGTTATTAATATTTAAATGAGTTAATTTTGCTAATAATAAATCAAAGTTAACGAGATCAAAAGCTTTGCTTTGATCTAGTAATACTAATAGTGTAAGCTCAGTTTTGTCAATGTTATGACTAATATCATCAATGACTTTCATGAGTGCGGTACATGTGCTATAACCTTCCCTAAATCCAGATTGGTTTTTAGGTAAGATATTAAAACTATTGATATAGATTTTCAACTGATCTACAACAATTTTTTCTAGTAGTTTAGAGAATATTAGTAAAATATTTATTGGTCTTAGATCCTTAAATTCTGACGGTTTAACAATTTTAGGTATTGGCAAAACTAAGGCATATTTCTATATTTCAGGTATAATACCTGTTGTTAGAGATTTATTAATTATTGCTTTTAATGAATGTACACAGAATGGTAAAACAATATTAAGCATTTTTAGGTTTATATTATCTATACCGTAGGAGTTAGTTTTAATAGTAGCTACATATTTATATATATCGTTAACATCTACTTCTTTAAATTTAAAACTATTTGTGTCATTTGAAAAATCACTATTATTGGTGTTAAAATAATTTAAATACTCATGATCGATATTAGTTTCTCCAGCTACATTTACAAAATAGTTATTAATTTGATCAGGATCTTTTAATTCATCCGGTATACCAGCAATATCTTTTTTTACACGGACTGTGCACTCCCCATGATCTCAGATTTTGCCACAAATACTTTTGGTTATTTTTTGATTTTTTATACGTATAATCCATATATGCAATTTTTTCCCTTTTTATAGTAAGATTTACATAATTCTTTAAGTCTATGTAGTAATTTTTGTCAGTTGGTGATTTAGTTTTAAGATATTTTTTGTGTGCTTTGTTTTTTAGTTTTATCATTTCTTTTAAATTATAGCTTATGTATGGTTTCGACTTATTTGTATGTTTAATAAATTTCACTGGCTCATGTTTATTAAAGAGATCTAAAATATTTTTATTGAGTAATGCAACTTGTGAGTTTAAATCATCAGTATATGCAATTAAATTCCAATCCATCGCTAAACCATCATTCGCAAAACTTTCGTTATCAAATTTATTGTAGCATCCTCATATTCTAAATTATTGCTTAAGCAAATAACATCAATTAAGGATTCAGTGGTTCGGGTTATTCTTGTTGGACTATTTATTATTTGTGTTAGATTAAAACTAGAAATAATATCATTAAAATACTTAGCATCTCTGTGTTCGTATAATAGGTTAACATTTCTCAATATCAATATTTATCAATTCCTCACTGGACATAGACTGGTTTCGAACTTGTTGTGTTCTCGTCAGTATGCCATAAGTAATGGAAAAGACAAATAATAATAGCAAACCAGGCTCGCCTAAAGCAGATTAAGCAAGACAGAGATAATGAGTGATAAGTAGAGTTGCCGTTTTGTGTTGTGTCCTTAAGAATATATCTTAGAGTACTGGTATTTTTTCTGTATTTGTCATATTCTAACCTATTTCACTATTTCTAATTACCAATACATCGAAACATGGTAGTTGTCCAGAGTTTTCAATTTCACATGTGAACTTAACTGAAGCGAAACCGCTCTTTAATTTAAAAACAAAGTTGTCAATTGGCTTTTCTATCAAACACTGCAAAAGTATCATCCCCATACCTAAGCCATAGCATGGGAAAATACTTGAATTATTCTTTTACTTTTGTTCCGAATCTGTTCATGAAGATACTGACAATGATTGGCGACAAAGAGTTACCAATTGCTGTTTCAAGAGATCATCATTGAATCGAAAGGAATTTCGTTTCATGCAAAGTTTAGTGAGTTGCAGCTGAATATTTTTCACCTTATTAATGAAATCATTGGAATTAATCACAGAGAAACTAAGTGGTGCAAAGTTTCGAACTCGTCCGATAACCATTTTGATAGGCGGTAAGTCGGCAATTCAATTGCTGCAACAGAACAATAGGACGCACCGACTTTCTTGGTTTATGTATTTTAAGCAAACAGTACAATCTAGCTACTTCTGGGTTAGATACATGTAACCTCTTATTTAAAGCGGGAGTAATAAAGTTGTTGCAGGATTTATGTACATTTCTTACTTCAATAACCATTTTTGGTAATGGATTCCTAGAAAGTTTTTTTTAAGGATAATTACTGATCAGGTTGTCCACTTTTTTTAAATTGCCCTCTTTATCTAAAATATCAAATAAAACAAATCATATATTTTAAAGAGATCTCATCAATTGCTCCAAAATCAAAAATATCAATGAGGAGTTTCGGCTTTTAATTCAATTTTTAATAGTATTGATTATATAGATAGATAGAGAGAAGTTTGTTGACTACTTTATATAAAAAAATTTACATTTGTAGCAAATCTAAGCAGCTGCTATTACTTTAAGTAATGTGATTTAAAATTACAATAAAAAATACAAAGTATAAGATAGATAGTTAACGGATAATTAAAACTTAGAGACGACAATGATTACACATTAATAACAAATACTATTATATATGGAAAATTAAAACAAAATATATACATATGTATTCTTAAAAGTATATAAAAAAGAAAAAACAATTACACTACGGAGCAATAGAGTAGTTGTGAGCATATTTCATGAACACAGGAATTATACAATTAGAGTATTCTAATTTTTCATGGGAATACTCTTATACTCATCTACCGAGTAAAAACCGTATTTCAATATGTGGTTGTTATTTATTTTTTTTAAATCTATTATAGTCCAGATTTCTTATATTTTCGTATATTATATTGTACAGTTTCAGCTCTAATGAGTTTCTAGCAGATGTTGTAAGACGATATCTAGGTGTTTTTAATAGATTAGAATATATAGTTTCATAATTGTGACAGTCTAAATGTGTAGAAAAGATGCTTTTATTTTTATGAATTTCCAATACAGAGTACTATACAGGGTGATTCACGAGGAAACAGACATTCTGTTAGGCATGTAAATAGACCATTAGTAGTATACTACACATCCACAATACGAGCTAATTCTAGCAAGTAGTTTAAAAGATACGACCTTAATAAATATTGGGCAAAACCGATAAATCATCCTGTAGCACAATAGAAAAAGGTCTCAAACATTTTTCAATGACCGACAATTTATAGTTCGCTCAAGTGAACTCTAACTACCCTAACAGTATGTTTTTTCCTCGTGAGTCACCCTATATATAAAGGTTTTGAAAGGGCATTATGCTGCATTTAAGGAACAATGGTTTGCAATGATCCCGATAATTGGCACCTACAATTATTCTAATTGATTTATTTTGCAAGATACAAATTTTGTAATAAGCCTCTGTGAAATTCCTCTAGAGTACAACGCCATAGGTAATATATGATTAAATTAATGCATGATATGCAGATAGCAACGTTTTTACATTAATGTATTCTTTTAGTTGACGAAGAAGGAAGATATAATTAGAAATTTTACTGCTTATATGGTCAATATGAGCATCCCATTTGATGTTATTGTCCAAGGCAATTCTCAGTAGCTTAACGCTGTCACTTTTAAGAATCACGTTGTTGATCGAAAAAAAATGTTTTTGAGTTTTGTCTGTATAATTTTGAGTTTCGTTGACAATTGAGGGGTTTCCGAGAAAAACGTGATATGTCCAAAATTAGCAAATTTTAGTTCATTGCACCATTTGCCGCTTAAAGTCAATTTCTATACAGTGGAAACATTAGTTTGGGTAAAAACCTTACAAGTATCGAAATATTAAGCCTTAAAATAAGAGTAATTCGGCAAGAACGTTATATCTCCATTGAAATTCTGGTAAAAATATTACTTGTCTGGGACTAGTTAGGTTTGGACAAATAATGTTTTTCTCGGAAACCCCTCAATTGTTTATAGAGCTATTAAGTTGTTACTTTTATCTATTAAAATTGCATCATCTGCATACCTGACATTTTTGTTTGGGAAGAGATAGAAAAAAAAGATCGTTACAAAAATAATGAATAGTAGAGGGCCTAATACAGAGCCTTCGGGTACCCCGTGTTTCATCTTCCTAAAAAACGATGTTTGATTTCCATTTCTAA
This sequence comes from Rhamnusium bicolor, assembly GCA_029963845.1. Taxonomy (NCBI): domain Eukaryota; kingdom Metazoa; phylum Arthropoda; class Insecta; order Coleoptera; family Cerambycidae; genus Rhamnusium; species Rhamnusium bicolor. Next base: position 449,423 of record JANEYF010001323.1, read on the forward strand.
CTCCCCATTATGGAGATATGATAGTAGTAGACTAATGTTGGTTCTCTAACACCGTAGTGGCTAAGTTTTTTAAATATTAATATTTTTCTTTTATATTAAAATGAGTTTCATCGTAAAATCACTCTTGTTTCTTGAATTCTATCATACCTTGTATTTTAGATGTCTTATTGTTTTTATTAGTCCTGGTCTTCAAGTTATTAATTGTTGCTTTTTTCGTAATTAGGACATTGAACCTTGGATTGTTTATAATTTTACGCGAAACGTTAACCAGAATTTAAAAAAGAAACCTCAAAATTGTTGTTTTTTTATGTCAAGAGTTAAGAAATTTTTAGGGACGTATTACCTACAATTTAATAAAAGTTACTAATTTAAAAGAAACGTTAATATTTTATTTTGACGTCTTAAAATGTATGTCTTTCCAATGAATCTACTAGAATTGCTTTATACCCATTAAATCCATTGACACTCTAATGGCTACATCGTTAATAATGTTTTACTCTTTGTCTGCATTCCTCGCTGCCTGGAAATTTAAAACAAATTAGCCATGAACAAAATATAATATTTTTCGAGGCACCCGTGAAAGGAAATTTCTTAATTTATTTGAGAGCCTTTCTCTCGTTTAAGTTCATTACATATAAATACTCCGTTGGATAGAGTATCAAATATAAAGCTATTTTGAAATGTGCAACATTATAAATTATTCAGCAAAATCACATTTCAGTTGTGGAAAAATGATTATTTTATGCATTTTATATTAACTGGGAAACATGGAAAAGAATAAATATAATAGTAAATCCAACAAAGATAATTTGAGGTTAAACAACTGTTCTCCACCATTGCTGCCGTATATTTTCATTACGTTCCTCCTGCTCAATATTTCATAAGATAAAATGAAAATGAATAATGGCCTCAGATGTTACGATCTGCTCGTGGAAGGCTTTACTTCTGCACTTTATTAAATAGCAATAAAAATAAATTATTATTACTGGTAAATATCTCACGAATTGTGTATATATAACAAATATGTGAATAACTTAAGTATTGGTAAAGAAACATGTATTTATGTATATGTTTCTTAGAAAAAAATCTTTTGATGCATTTCAATATTTTTATGGGAACAAAATAGTGTATTTTCTCTTCATATTATTTACAAAGTTTAAAAAGTATACTAGTCGATTTTATTCCCAATTATTACTTGTTATTTTTCTAAAAATTGTCGGCGCAGGAGTTATCAAATGTAACCCTATCCTAACCTGAATGCACTTATTTTACAGCTAGTGCAACATAATTCTGTACCGTTAAATTGCAACTCCGGGATATCATTAATCCACAAACTCATTTATCTTATTTACAATTGTATAATTTGTCTCATTTGCCTCATTGGTCTCATTTGTCTCATTTATCTCATTTGACTCACTTATCTTTTATCTTATTTATCATACTTATCTTATTTATATCGTTTCTCATTTGCCTCATTCGCCTCATTTGTCTCGTTTGTCATTTGTGTCATTTATCTCACTTGTCCAATTTGGTCCATTTATCTCATTTTACTCAATTATCGTATTTGATTCATTTATCTCATTTGCCCCATTTCTCAATTACCTTAATCGCTTCATTTGTCTCGATTTTTTTCATTTATCTCATTTGTATAATTGCTTCGTTTGTCCCATTTATCTTATTGGTCTCATTGGGCTCATTTGAGTCATTTGTCTCATTGATCTCATTTATCTCATATATCTCATTTATCACCTTATTTGTCATTTATCTTATTTATCTTATTTATTTTGTTTATTTTCATAGTATTATTTTATATAAATAAATAAAATAAAAGAAAATGGCATTTTCAATTAAAGCAATTTATTTCTTTCATGTCAAATTGAAAATGATGATGAGAAAGTATTGTCGAGGAGCTCCTAGCCGCGACCGATTTGTTATAAAGGAAACAGATGTATTGTGTAGTACACAAGAATATTTTATCATTTCATATGGTTTGCGAATATTTCATTAGGTGTTTAAAATATAATATTATATGTACGTAAGTCGTCTCTGGAATTTAGGGCCACCTCCCGATCTCTAGTCATAAATGAAAAATTAACCTTACACTGGCCACTAGAAAGTTTAATTTAGTTGGTATTTGCATTGTTTAAAAACACTGTTTTGAAGGATAAAAGATATTTTACTTGTTACATTTAAACATGCTACTTTGATAATTTCTATAATTACAAATCAGTTACTTTTTGTCTTTAAGTTTTTAACATTTAAAATTTTGTTTTTCGATATGGGTGTTACAAATAATGATATAATCTAATAAAATGTATAGCGAAGAAAAATTATAAGAATGATTGATGACATCCATGACAACGGATCAATCGAGTATCTCTTTGTTTTCGCTAATTATTATATTATTTATTATTAAGGCGTTATGATATTCTTTATCATTAAGGCATATGCCCTATTTAGGAAAAAAGGAAATAAAATGAAAGACATTTTTTCTTTCATTTATTTCCTTTTTCCTAAATATTTATGGTAATTATTAGTAATGCAATTAACATATTTAATTAGAAAACATGAAAAAACTATTTCTTCTTAGGATTTAATATGAATCCGTTTTCCAATAAGGCCTTCACAGCTGCCTAAACTTATAGAGCTTACACGGAGCACTAAAGGACGTATAAATCTTAGGATCTATAGGCTATGAGATCAGGTGGTGGTCATCGGTCGCCCTGGCATCCCAAATGAATCACAGGTGGAGATAAGTATTTGTCTGTGCGTGCGCTGTGTGCGGAATTGGTATATGGCCATTTGCTGTTAATATTGGTAGGAAGTAAAAATGTTTATTATTTCAAACGGTAGCAGATAAAACTCGGAAAACGAAAAGGCACTTTTTATGTGAAATGTTCAAATATTTACATCGTCAACATAAACTGCTACTTTTCTGTCAGTGAGCAGAAAACTTCATCACATGAAGTTAAATGGTAAATTTTGATTATGACCTCAACATCTGTGGTATATTTGCGAACCTTTCTCGTAACAAATATAAAAATAGTTAAAACTGTATGCATTTTTTCACAATTCAGAGCTAAAAAATAACTGATATTGCCTCAAAATGTAATGCACTGCTATTTCTCACACTACTGTGCTAAGGAATATCTCTTATACAGGGTGATTCATCTGAACTAGGCCAAATAGTAATGATAGGCTAGTCCACTATGTAATAGACCATCTGTAAAATATTAATGCGATTTGAGTTCATTTATTCTGTATTTTTTTCTCGTTACTCACAATGTGGTAGGTACCTATGGAGTAATTGTTCTGACGCGCGGGGGATAACCTGACAAGCGCAATGGCTTTGCGCGTAGGTGACATGAATGAGTCAGTGTTAGAACCAAACCACACGAGCGTTAATTCGACGCACGTTCGACGCGCGTTGAAATTTCGCGTTATAGAAATACATTGAAATATATTGTGCCATCCACACGAACAACGCGCGTCATATTTAACGCGCGTTAAAAAATGACAACGCTTGGTATCTCCACAACGCGCGTTCGACGTGACAATGCGCGTTGTACAAATACGTTGTATTATATGTGAGCATACACACGATATTAATTTAACGCGCGTTTCAGTTCATATGAAGACACGTTGCTAGTTAAGTTATAACCTATTTAAAGTACGAATTATTCCGTCTTTAATTTTCGTAAAATTTGCAATTGACATACGAAAATAATTAAAAAATTTTATGGGATCTTCTCGAAGTCTAGGAAAAAGACAGTAGAATGCGCCCTCGCTATATCGTATTTCATTAATAGGGTGTACCCATCATTTTTGTTTTCTAACTCTTTTTTTCTTACTATTTTTGCACTTAAATAAACAAACAAAACGAGCTCTACATCATCCATGGCTGAATTAACAATGATAGCGCGCGCTTAATGCCTATTCACCTATCTCGTGTGGATGGGCAAGCAACGCGCGTTACTTTAGCGCGCGTGGAACGCGCGTTGAATTAACGCCCGTGTGTTTTCGCTTTTAAACGCTAAGAGTTGTATGATGTTTCGAGCCTTGTGGCTGATAATTGTTGAGTTATGGTAGTGTGAACATGACAAATCATAGGAGTAGTGCAACAATAATCACATACGGTAGTGCCCGAAAATGCACGGCTATTATTAATTCCATCACTTATTTTAGGGTGTAGTGCAGTGCAATTTTGGGATGGTAACCCTTTTTCATAGACAGCAGATCTATGGGAGTCCATTACGTATGTAATTTTTATTTTATTGCCTTTCTTTTTGCATATTTTAACATCTCTTGATGGAGGCACCACATCATTTTAGGTTGGCCTAATCCAGATGTACCACCCTGTTTAATTAACATTGCACAGTGCACACTCACCACACCCTGGGGAAATACTTTTTTATTTTATTTTTACAAATTATGATTTTTTAACAATATTTGCAAAATTTCCACTTCGCGCCGACCCGAAGTAATTAATTTCATTATTGTTACAGTCCTGATATGATTTAATATAAATGAAAAAGACGACTTCATCAAAAATGGATTTCTTAAAATATTCCTCACGTTAAGCAAATTCATTATCTATATTTTCACTAATAATTTCGATTGGGGATTAAATTCATGAATTATTAGATCATTTTCGTTAACCTTGCTCATAAGTTTATTGCAATGTTAGCATATTCCCACTTTGGCTTTGTATATTTGAAATATAATTTTTGGAATTTGTTAAACGGGCATTAATTAAACCGCGTTTTTAAATTATTCTTTTAAACTCCTCGGTATCTGCAATCTTAAAAAAAGAAATTTACACAACTTTATTATAATGAATTGAAAACGTACATGTGTATTATAAAATAACAATTTCCATGTTTATAAATTCAAATAGGGATAAAATGCTCTAAATAACGTTATTATTTACCAAACAGCAGCAATAATAAATGATATGATGAAGTTGATAAAATAGGAAAGAACTTAATTTGTTTTATTGTTACAAATTGCCGTTTTTTTTGGAGTTATATTGAATATATTCAGCATGCCGGTCGACGGAATTTCACTTATATCTTGCAAATATCCGACTCGAAGGACCATGAAAAATAGTGTCAATATTTAGTACCTTTTCAGGAATAAATGAAAATACCTGAATATTACAATTATTGGCATAAACAGTACACGTGATAATAAAAACCAAATATCATCGCCTTTCTGTTGTTGACACCGCCTGCTACAAATACTTGCAAATATTAACACTTCGCTTATTCTCACCAACTCTTCACCAAAGGTTATTATTTCTAATCAAAACCGATAAGAATTATTTGGTTTTATTAAATCCTATTAGAAAAGTCATTCTTAACGTCTAATAAATTATAAAGAAATAAAATGGCGAGATTTGATGTAAACAAGCGGATATATTGACGTCCAATAATCCAAAATCCATTTCTATTTCAGTACAAATAGAATGGCCAACTTCTCAGCAGGGCCACGATCTGGACATGACGTCAATTCACATTCGTACCTTACTCGTTATAAACTTTGTAATAATTTGTTTTTCCACATTTATGAAAAGGATTTAACAATTTAGATGTAACAAGCTGACTTTTCTAACAAGTTTTCTTGTTGATACTTTGTTTGCTGTATTTATTGTTGCTGATATCGAAATTTTATCAAACTAAAAGCGATGAAAGCGTACAGTCCTTTTTAAACTTTTATAAGGTAGACATGCGAACAAACTAGTTTTAATTGGTTTAGTTTAAGTTTATTTTACAAAAAGGATGCTAAGAATGTTATGCAATAATATATCACTCTTAACCTTATTCAAAGAAATATTTAAAAATGAAATTTTATCTTACTCACTATTATTTGTAGTGAGGCGTCCCAGAAGGAGTGTATCTCGGAAAATGGTGAATTTTGAATTTAAGCTGATGAGTATTGTACATGAAAGAGGATAACTACAAAAATTGAACAACGACAATTAATAATTTCTTTTATATATCTGGCCCCTCACTAAATCCGTTAGTGTAAGTGAAGTCATTCTATGGCAGGTTGTGACGCACTTACTCACTGCCTTTGAAAATTTAAATTTCATGTTTTTCTTTCTTGTCTTCGAGATTCAAATTTCTGGCCTAAACGTCCTTTCCAAAATATTGCCTTGAAGTTCCTGTGTTTGCCTTGATTTGGCTGGATATTCATTGTCTGCTGTTAACTTACTAGTCGAGCGCAGGTTTCTGGGACTTGGAATTTTGATCTAAAATTTCAGTTAGTATTAATATTCATTCTCCTGGTTTAACGGACGATCATGTCGGGGTCACCAATTTGTGGAGTTTAGTTCATAGAGGGTACTAACATTCAACAAATAATAATTTTTAAACGAGATATGATTACTGCAATAAATGGTACACAGGGAATCGAAGAAGAAAAAGCAAACAAAAAAGAAAACATGTGAAAAATCGACAATATTGGGTTCACCAACCCCCCCCCGTACAAGCAAGATATATAGATGGTGCATTTTATACGCTGTTTGAAAAATTACAGGAACATGAAGAAAAATTTTGTAATTATTTTCGAATGAGTTCAGCAACCTTCAATTTTCTGGTGGAGCGTTTAACAGATTGTATACGAACAGTAGACACAACTATGAGATTAAGTGTACCTCCGAAAGAAATGCTTGCAGTCACATTAGGGTAAGTGCATTTAATTAATATACATAAATAAGGTCATCTTATTGTTTTTCAAAGAAAATTTCAAATAGCTGAAAGGTATATTTATTTGCAAAACGAAAATACATTGTTAAAGTTAAGCATGAAAAGTATAGAATTCACAGGTTCTCGAATTGAGGCTCAACCATATATTCTGGAGATTGATATTCCTGATAAGTAGAAGCTCCTCCATATGACGAGTATGACGACGTAGAAAGATTACTCGATGGAGGTCTAAACACTCTCGTATTTTGTTTTTTAATTTGTTGGATTAAAGTCAGAACACCCATGCGAAAGGTTAATTTTTGGTCATCATTGAATTTCTTCACGGAAGGTGTTATAGAAGCAAAAAACCTGCATCTTGATCTATTTCTGCTGGCGGTTGAGTAGTTGCTTCTAAAGCTTTCAAAATAGCCATGTCTGTTGCATCATTCGTCGATATGTTTGTTCGTTTTCTAGAACGAGATGAAGTTGGTCTTGTTGCTAGATCAGAGCGCATTGCTTGTGATGTCTCTTCATCTTCACTTTCTTCATTTTCCCCATCGTCACAAATACTCGATGCTGTATCATCTTTTTCGAATATTTTCATTAGAAATTGCAGCTGATCGAAGTAAATATATTCTTTGTTCCGTTATCGACACTTTTTTCTTCAGTGAAAGTGCGAAGGCATCACGGATATGTTTTCATCTCTCACTTACAAATTTATCATACAATATTACTAGCAATAACAGAAATTATAATAGTTGTAAATTAACAATATTAATAATATTATTGTTCATTTATAGGTATCTGGCGAGTGGAAACACATTCACGGATTTACACTACAGCTGTCGATTGGGGATATCAACCATTAGTGAAATTGTGCACTTAGTTTGTCAACAGATTTGGCAGATTTTAAAAGCAGTACATGTGAAAACTACTCATTTAAAAGTATGTATTTTTAATGCAGAGCAATATTGCTGCTTTTTATTGCTGGTAATATATTGCCTCGTGTGAAAACGCTCTAAGGGCTGGTACTTTATGTCTTGGTTAAGGCTAATCGAATGATAATATCTCGCTCTCTCATTGTTACAAAAATGGTTTCCTTGGATATTATCAATCGATTAGTGTTAACCGAGACTAAAACTACCGGACATAATTGGTTACTCCATGTAAAACCGTTTAAAAGTTATTAGTGGGAGGATAGACTTTACATCCCCCCATATATCTTATAGAGCAGTTTCTTTTTCATAATTAAACTGTTTTTTAGATAACGAAGAATTATTCATGTGGTAGTAAGCCCCAAGGAAGAAAAAGAAACATATTTTTAATTTCACGCACAGTAAATTTATGATAATAGTATCAATATAATCAATAATCACATTGTACGTTATAACTTAATATGTGTAGCGAAGCTCTCAGATCACATATTCATTATGAATTTCATATTTGTGTAATTACTTTATGTACGTGAACTAGTCATGTGTATAGTAAATTGTTCGTGTCTCCCATAATGATGCATACGATATTGTACGTACCTGGTATTGACCGGAAATATCGCAAATCAACCGATACCAGACCGCTTAAAACTATGACTATGTTACGTAAAACGAACCAGTCATTTGAATCTATTACACATTATTCATTATATCTTGTCAATAGTTCGTTTCCTCTACTTTACTTCGTGGAATTGTAAAACAAAAAATTTGGTGACAAGAAAAAGATTTGGACAACGATTTATTTACAGTAAATTTCAATTAAGGGCAAACGTGTCGATGGTTGCAAAGGCTGCAAATAACCAACGTTGGCCCTTAATTGGAATTTATTGTTGTAAATAAATTATTGATCAAATTATAGCTGATGCTCTTTTTCTGTCATCTTAACAGGTGATATTTAATTTTAAACTAATAAAAGCTGATCCGTGTTTAAAGTAGATCAGATAGAAATGTCGCTGATATCATTACAACTGTGATCATTGCCGCTCTGTTAGAAGAGAATAATTAGAACTAAATAGAAAATAAATTGTGAATTCTTACTGTTATTCGGTTTTTCAATGGTAAGCCTAACTGGTGGTTAATCAGTACTATATTTTCATAAAAATCGATGAGATCGTATTATGAACCATTCCAACGCATATATAAAATATTTGTTACTATAATCACTTGGGGACGTTAGAGCCTGGATTTTCCAAGAGGGTGAAAAATAGTCCTAAGTACTACTTAAATATGTACGTTTATGGGATTCCTTCGCAACAATAAGTATAGTTTCTCAAGAAGTCTAATCCGGTTGGGCTAAAGATCATTGTATAGATTTTGGCAACAGTTTTACACGTTCAACACCTAGCTGTAGTTCAGCCGGACTATAGCCAGTCGACGTATTAATAAACGAATTAATGAAGAGGATAAACTTGGTAGTTCATGAGCCCATTTTGATTGTTGGGTACCATGATCACTCAACTAGCGTATGAGCTTTGGTCAAATATTCCGATAAAATTCGATTTAGACATGCTCTAGTTGTTGCATTCTTCAGTAACTAGAATTTTATATATTTAGTGAACAAGTGAATGAAAACGAGACGTCGCTCCTTTTGTGATGGCACGAAGAGAAGGATCAGGTTGAGAGTAACATTTTGATTCACAAACATCACAATTATTCCGAATAAAACATTTTATATATCTTACCATATTGTTCCACCATATCTCGCTTTTTAATACTGAATAAGATTTGTAGGAAACAACTACTCAGCGGACCAAAGCCTCGCCCTATATTGAATTAAACCTGCAAATCTTGTTTAGTAGCTAAGATCATTTGTCAAAGATTTGAAAAAGACAAATAATAATAGCAAACCAGGCTAGTCTAAAACAGACTAAGCAAAACAGACATAGTAAGTGATAAGTGAATCCCTCTGATATACAGGGTGGTCCGAATTTAAACTGGGAAACTTCGCCAGCGGATACTACGCCTAAAAATAATAACTTTTTGTCATATAAACATATCGAAAAACGAATAGATTTCAAGATACAAGGTGTTGAGGTTAGGGGAAAATTGTTTTTCCAATATCTCAATAACGATTAAAATTTTTTATTGAAATTTGATATACAGGTATAATTAAGGCAAGCACACCAGTTGAAATAAATTTTGTCCAAAATATTACACTGGGTGATTATTTTTCTGATCGATTACCACTCAAACCACAACAACTTTTTACAACATTTTAATCTACGTTCCTTTTAAAGTAAAAATTATGTTTGGCTCCTTTTCGAAATTCTTATGGTTTTTGATAAAATTGACATTTTCTACAACGATGCATTTCCGCAGCATTAAATTTGAAAGTGGAAATCAAAAAGAGTTGGCTGTGCAAACATGCGTTGTGACAAAACTGTCAGTTATAAACTTGTTATATACATTTTTATATTAGCGTCGTATTTCTTTTTTATTTGTGATTTACTTTAAATCTTCTCTTTTATATTATCATGCCGAATTTATTTACTAATGAAGAGTATGCTGATATACATTTTATGTATGGGAATTGTAATGGAAATGCAGAAGAAGCTTTGAGTGAATACGAAATAAGATTTCCAAATAGAAGACAACCAAAATTTTTGTAATTGGTTAATAGGATCTACCCGTACAGATGCAATGTCTTTGCGAAAAATTTTGTGGACAGATGAGGCTACGTTTACATAAAGAGGTGTGGTAAACTATCACAACTTACATGTATGGGCACAAGAAAATCCCCAGGCTATTCGTCCGAAATCATTTCAGACTGAATTTAGCTTGATTGTTTGGATAGGAATCATAGATGACAACCTTTGTGGTCCATATTTTTTGCCACATAGGCTAAATTCAGCTTTATTTTTGAATTTTTTGGAAAATAATTACTTAGATATTTTCCATGATGTGCCCCCTATTATAAGACATGAATGTTGGTTCCAAATGGAAGGAGCTCAAGCTCATTATGGAATTAATGTGCGTGAATGGTGTAACGCTCATTTTCCAGGACATTGAATAGGCCGATCAGGATCAATCAATTGGCCACCTAGATCCTCAGATCTCACTGTTTTAGACTTTTTTATATGGGGATACTTAAAAGACCAAGTATATGCTACGCCAGTGAACACAATAGAAGAATTGAGATTGAGGATTCAAGAGGCTTGCAATAATTTGCTTAATAATCGCCACATGATTTCAGCTTCCGTAAATTCATTGCTTCGAAGATGTCAAAAATGTGTCGAAGTGAATGGTATGTATTTTGAGCAACTCCTTTAATTGACAGTACTGTTAATAAAATTTCATTAGTTATAAATAAAAATTTTTAATATTTAAATGCTACAATCGTTATTCCAAACATTTTTTTGTTTAATAAATTCCAGGAACAGTAGATAAAAGAATTATCTCAAATAAATAGCATTTTATAATGATTTAAAACCACATCATTTAAAAAAGAAAAACAAAATTTTGACGCAACTTTGAAGTAGATACAAAATTTCCACTTTCAAATTTAATGCTGCGGAAATGCTTCGTTGTAGAAAATGTCAATTTTTTTTTCCGCTAACTTCAACACCTTGTATCTTGAAATCCATTCGTTTTTCGATATATGTTTATATGACAAAAAGTTATTATTTTTAGGCGTAATATCCAATGGCGAAGTTTCCCGATTTAAATTCGGACCACCCTGTATAATAGAAGAGGTACTCCGATGGTATGTGCGTTATACGTGGTACTAACACCGATTTCCCTCGAGTACAGCCGATGAGCATTGTGGCCTTGATAACATTTCTGTGGAAGGCTATCACTCGCGGCCTTATACCATTGCAGAGTTTTCAAATTATACTAATGAAAAGGTGTACTCTTCAGCTCTCCTATCGGTTTTCCCAAAAACCCGTAGGTGTCATATGCAAAAACTACAAACTGAGGTCGGCGACAACTTAAAAATTATATTTTTTTTCTCGAATACTACGCAGTGTACCACACTAGAACTTTCACATTATACTAAATAGAAGGGATTCTTTCTTGTCATGTGTACAAAAATGCAAACCGAGGTCCGCGAAAACTAGAATAATAATGAATAATAATTGTTTTTATCGAAAATTATGAAGTGTGTCGCCCTGAAATATTCACATTATACTAAGCAAAAGGCGTCTTTTCCAGCCATGCTATCGGTTTCTGCCAAAAATCCGTAGGAATCTTATCACGTGGAAAAATGCAAATTGAGGTTCGCGACAGCTTAAGAAAAACAGTAATTGAATATCTTAGTCCCAATTGCATATAGGGGGTTGAAACTTATTTTATTTGATTAACCGGGAAAAATCCTGCAGAATACTGTGGTTTGAGGGGAAAAACCAACCCTCTATCTCCCATAGATTTAACATTTTATCATTTTGACTCGATTATAATATATCATTTACAATTTAAGAATCGTTCGATTTCACTCAATTTTTTTGGTGCCACTCGTCAATTTAATCGTCTTCTGATTTCGCTCATTTCTTTTGTGGCGCCTTATGGTTTTAAACATTTTTATGGTTAACTTTTATGAGTAAAAACCAAATCGATGTCTCATCGGACCTAAAAGATATTAAGATTAAGGAATCTTTGAAAACACATTTAATCTTTTCACCTCCTTAGGAGTCGAATTTCGAAAAATACTTTCTTAGTGGGTGCTACCGTCATGAAATGAATAATTTCGTGTTGCCAGGACCAGCGGTTTCGACTGGGCACCAGTCGGTCGATCAGGGCGTTTTGTCGCATGAGATCCAAGCATCATTTTGCTTATAACTGAGATTCTTGTTCCAACTTACTACAAATATTTTCCTGCATGTTTCTGGCTAGGAAATTTCACGATGAAATATGATCCTAATTAGAATCATAAAACTTTTTTGTCACTCTTTGAAATCACAAACTGAATATTACTTTACTGTTTGTTTAATGAATTAAAATTACTAAAATTTATACTATATTTTCATTTTTATACTTTTATAAAGTATACTTTACAGTCGAATGGTTCTAAGTACTAATGCAAAGGTTAGTTATTTTTCCTATAATTCTTAAAATTTCGGATAAATTGAAACCACTCTACATGCACCATGTTAGGCAAATACGGGATTACTTCCTTTCATACGTTTCACATATAAAAATGAAACCAAATTGACTTTTGTAAAGATTGTAATCTTAAATTCGTTCTCCTGTAAAAATTTACTAAATTGTTACTTAGAACCATGAAATCTCAATCGACGACTTGTTTCTATATATACAGATAATGACAGGTAAACAAATTTGTAGATTTAGTAGAAATGCTGGTTGGATGTAATACATCGAGGCCGAAATATGGTAATCTACTATTTAGATAATTTTTGCCAAATGTATTAGTGGGCAGGTGCCATCGAAAACGACATGTTTTAGTAGATGCAATAATATTAGTAATATACTTTTATTCTTGTGATCGGTAGTTAAAAATACATGTGTATGTTAGTGTTATATTTGCCAATACTTTCAGCCTTCTTTGTATTAACTTAAGATATTACGGAAAGTGCCAAAATAACCACATGGTAAGATATTGTATTCTACATGCATGGAACTATTTTTTACGCCGTAACACATCACCTAGCGTCAATCCTGGAAATTACGTCATTATCTAACAAACTAGTAAACTTATTTTACAAAATATACCATAATAAATTACATATGTGAAATGAACAAAATTCGTTTAATTTTTTCAGAAAAACGTTCAAATTGGAACCTTGGGGACTCATTGTATGTGATTATCGACGTTTTATCGCTGATACTGATTCTTACAATTAGATCAAAGTTTCTTACTTACTGTTTAATCATTATCACTAATATAAGCAATTCCTCAAGATTCATAGCAATAATGTCCAAAAGTCAGGCAGTCTGGGTTGCCGGGTAAGTAAATACATTTTGTTGGTTGAAATATGTGAAAACCAATCAAATGAATTTCAGTTGATAAAGACGGCTGAACGTGCCCTTTGACCAACTTTTGAGGTGGATAGCAATTATTTTACTTTTGCATTTTGTTTTTTCTTTTAACTCAATCTGAGAAGGCACATATTACTTTCAATTTAAGTCGAAGATTGTTCAAATCAGCATTGTAATTACCATATTAATACCATTTAGAGATAATGTGTTTTTTACATGAAAAAATACTATTTAAAATGAATAATATTAGTTTATTTTTTATTTCTTGAGCACAATAGCCAGAAAATTTTCAGTTGTGTTCACTAAAGTTATTTATTTTTTTACAAAATAAGGTACAACTTTTAATTTTAAATTTCTTAAAACTTTATTTAGCAATTTCCTAAATCTATTTCGTACAAGTTTTTAAGGTACATTTTTTAAGTATTTAAAAACAAAGTTATAAAAATGAATAAATAATCCGTGTTTAATGTCATCTTCACGTTATTTCGCTTTCCTTAATGAATGAAAAATAAAATGAAATAAAATATTCTCTAATTATTTACCCAATTAATGAACAAAAATACCAGGAATTGATAATAGAAAAAATACATAAAAGAGAATAATAAATATTAATTAATTAAGACGATTTCGTTCCATTTGTTCAACGTAAATGAATATTAGCATTTTTTTAAACCTCAATTAGTATTTGTTCATCATAATACCCAATTAGTTCTTATTTCTCGGTTGAAGAACTATTATTAATTTATACAAATAATGTAAACGACATCCAGGTTCACAGTTGGTTATTATATCGTAAATAATTAAAATAAAGTCAGGTTTATTTTAGGAAGAAACGGAAAGTCATTAGATTGCACGCAATAATATAATTTTTATAAATATTGGAAATAAATGACTCACTGAATCGAATAGATAACGTTCAAGTTTAATATCACAAATGGCTTGTTTCTGCTTACAATTAGAATGATTAATGGGGACTAAATTTCATGATGAAGGAGGTTTAGCAAAAGTGCCGAAAGCTACGTACGACTATCAGTTGATTAAATAAGTTGATTAAAATTATAGTCTAGCAAGCTTTGGCAACATCATCACTTTTGCATGGAGCTTTAAACTATCTCAACAATATACTATTTACATAAAGTTTAGGAAATTACTGACTGGTTAAAATAAAATTTGGAATAGGGGAATTAAACTGTGTTAATCTCGGTGTTAATGAGTGTATACCCCAGACTTACACACACGAGTTATAAGTAGAGCTGGCAGAAATATGCGGCGGGACATAGGTGTACGCGTCATAATAAGCGTAATAAAAGAAATTAACTGGTAACAAAAGCAATAAACTGTTACAATTTATAACAATGTATGCATAACTTACCCTCTTAACTAGTTTAATGAACTAGCTTGGTTATCACAAACTGTAAACACTTTGAAGCTTCAGGTATGTTTCTATGGTTGTTTCCGTGAGTGATGTTCACTGTGGTGAAACAACATGCTTATATTTTTAGAACGATCGTTCGATATCTATTGATGTAACACGGATATACTTAAGAGAGTCTTTGAATGCATTTACCGGATCTAGGGTTGCACGATCAGTACCACTACAAATTTATCTTAATCCCGTGTCTTGCTTTAACACACATGCGAACTTTTCTCTAACGGGTTCATTTTTTTGCGTCACCCATAGAGTGTAGCAGTCGACCTACTTCGTCCACTATTTGCAGTGACTCCGCTAATAGCATCGCACTGTTTTGTAAGTTTTGTATGGCATCATGTAGTCTTTTATAGTTCTTGCGAATAGTTTTTAAAGCTGTTTCAACGGAAATGTCTTCGAATTCTGTCTGGCTCTCCTTTATAGCTGCAGCATCATCAGGATTGAATTGTAGTATCACAGTTTTTATTTATTGTAAATATTCAGCATATAAAAAGCTGACTTCAACTATGTTCCCCAACGTGTAAGAATCGGAAATGGAAAACCTTGGCAAATAGTGTCTGCCACAAGATGTAAAGCATGCACATTACACGTAACATGTATCAACCTACAACCGCATTCTTGAAGAGAACGGTCTACCAAACGCATTGTCGCGGCACCATCGGTCATAAACATCAACACTTCACTTATTGACATTTCAAATTTTTCTAACGTCTCCAGCATCACCCGCGTAATTGTTTTGCTAGTACACTCAGTTAGTCTTTTGCTAGCTAGTAATAGTGGAAATGTCAGTTTAAGAGGATCCAATACACGTACTATAACATTTACAGTAGGACTATTTTTAACACGCTTTTATTAGCTTCACTTGTATGTTTGTTTGTAACCGACTCTTTGGACTCGATTTTGACCCATTTTAAACGGACAGATTTAATTGAAACTTTGTAGTCCTAAAAATGACTAGTGAAGGTACTAAAGTGAAAATATATTGGCGCTAGTAGTTTCCAATTCTGCAAACTTTTTTTATTACCTCTTTTAAGCTTATTTGATCAGCAATTTCATGTTCAATTGCGCCTTGGTGACTCTTTATATAGTAAGGCGCGAAAAAAATGTCCATGCATGTTATGTCTTGCAGTTCTTATTTCAAACAAGTAACTATATACCTATAACTTCACGCAAGGTCATGCGCGTCTTTTAACTCTAGGTCTTGTTTTATTTCAAAAATAAATATGCTTTTTTTAAAAAGATGTTTTGATAACTTTCTAGCTTTAAAACATAATAACATACCACAAAGATCAAATGTAAATTGCATAGTACTTAGTTTTAGTTAGAGAAAAAATCAACAACTAGTGAAAAATTTATATTAACTGAGAATAATTAATTTATCAATATTTGGTTCACATTCAGGGGGTGAAAATGCCGCTCTCAGGTTCGCCACCCCAGATATGGGTCCGGGTTGTCCGCCTCTAAAGTGGACCCTGGTGGTTTGGGTGGTCGTATTTATAGCATTCAGGGGGGCGAAAGCGGCGCTCTCAGGTTCGCCGCCCCAGACATTGGTCTGGGTTGTCCGCCTCTAAAGTGGGCCTTGGTGGTTTGGGTGGTCCGCATTTATATCATTTCTACAATAATTTATAAAGAAGCCTTAGTAAAATTTAGCAATCCACTGTATACCATTAAATTTAAAAATTTGATATTTTTAGGGTGGAAAAATCAGGCGTTTGGGTTATAAAATGAACTGCCACTATTCAGATTCAAAATTTCATAATCATTATTTGAAAAGTTAAAGAGATATCGTCAGCATGCATGGTAAAATTTGTTTAGATGAAAGAGAATCTAAATAATTTATATACAATAAAAAGGCACAGGTTCAAGAACCGAACCCTGTGAAACTCCAATAATGAATGTGACAATTTCAGTTCTACATCCTAACCATTTGAAAAAAATTTGTCATGTCGACAAATTATTTCCGACTTTCAAGAAAAGTAACTACTCAATTTAGCGATACACAAATCTTTTATGATAAGACAAACAGAAAAATGCTCATTTGTCTTATCATGAATAATTACTCATATGGGATTAACCTACCTACGATACAAATCTTTTATATTGTAACTGTTAAGTTTGGCCTACAATTAAATTACGAAATTACTTACCCGCACAAATTCTGGCAACCATAAATTCTGACGACACTAGCAGCTTAAATGTACATTTACCTGAAACGAAATTTATAAATAAATATTGTAAAATGTGTACTCTTAAAGCTACAAAACCCATAAATTAACAGAATAATATCATTGCCATAAAATTTCGCGTAAAACTAAGTCTCCTAAAGTCGCAATAATAAAATATGTTAATAAAATTAGAATGTTTAGGGCATGGGAAATTATCCACAAACTTGTTATAAAATTTTAATTTGCACGCAACATTCAAAGTTTTGTAACCACTTTAGAATTCATTTGAGAAGTGAAACTATATATTAGACAGTATTTACAACCACGAAGAGTCCCAGGAAACATCTGGGAACGAACGTTATCATGAAAATAATAACAACTTTAATATAAAACGAGAAGCCATCTTGTGTTTACTAAATACTAAAACGATGCGAATAGAAGGCAGAAACATTTCTGGGTATTTCATAGTTATACACACTCTAAAATTGTCGACGAAAGTTAAATTAAACTTATAATCCTTCATTGGTTTTCAAATAATTGGAAATTTATAATTTTTCACTAAATATACGCCAATTCTAGAGGTAAAGAAACTAAGCAATACTTTAAATTAAATTATAGGAGAATCCCCTAGTTACGCATTTTAGCTAATATTAAGAAAGATTTTATTATATTATACGTATACCTCATGGTATTCTAACATAAAAAAGAAATAATGAAAGTTTTAAAATGTTTCTAAATTTACTACAATTTTTTGCTAGGGAATTATAAAAATAATTTATACCTAACATTAAAAAAAAAAACTAAAATGATCTGTTATTATTATTATTGCAGAAATAAATAAGACTTTATGAAGATTCCTTGCTTTTCAAAATGAAAAGGGTGACAGGATGAAAGCTGATACTAAATTATTTTGACAAAGGTCATCCTCATTCATTCCAAAACGTTGTAAGTGTCAAAACGCCTGAAAATTGGATTTTACTGTTTTTAGGTTGTAAGTGCCATGCTCTATGCTGTGTTAATTCATGTAGTGCGCATGTGTACTACCACAATAGTTAGACGGTTGTGAAACTCATAACGTTGTAAGTCCCACGTGCAAGCTAACTGTACACAAAGCCACATTTTATTACTTATCGTTTAGTTGCCTGTTCACTTTCTGTTGAGTACGTGATGGAAGAAAGAGGTGTTAATGATGCTACTGTAAACCCAAAAAAGGGTAAAAAAAAAATGAAGTTTGCTGATAAAAGGGCCAAAAATGTAAAAAAAAAAAAATAAAAAGAAATAGTGGAAAAGAATATCTTCTGTCTTCAGACGGCCGTACAGTATCTGCAAGACGTCCACCTCCTGAGGAAGTTGCAACTAATTGCAGATTTGTAGTAGTTTTATTTATGTATGTATTTGGAATTAGGTATAATGCAAGTATCAGCTCTCTTGTGCTTCATTAACGTTAGAATATCGAAGAAGTATGTTTGAAAAATTTAATGAGATGGATGTGTATGAAAAACAACAAGCCTATCTTCAGAGGTTTATCCATCCTCAGCTTATCAAACGTCGCAGACATGGCGACTACTATCACGCTGGAGAAAGTCGAAGACAACATACATTTAATTACTTTCTTATGTTACCAGGAGGCTCGGAAGTTAAGAGTTTGTTTAAAAACCTTCCGAAATTAGTCACTACAGTAGACAAAAGACTGAATCCCGATTTCTCTCTCCAGATGTTAATGTTAGCAAAATGTATAGGGCTTTCTTAGAAAAGTACTGTCCAACTTACGCCAAATCACCAGTTTCCAGACAGTGGTACAATCAAATCTTTTTGACCCACTTCAATTTGAGTTTCAGAGTGCCCCGTGTTGACACCTGTGTGACAGTCTTAACATAAAAATAAAAAGTTCCACTGATAACGCAGAAAAACAAGAAGCACAAACAGGTTTAGAATTGCATCATAGAAGGCATGAGTGTGCCACAAAAGCAATGAAAGATGATATAAAAAATGCAAAACTGTCCGATTCTTATGTTGTAGCCTTTGATATGCAATAGCAAGTGTATGTTTCACAACTTACTTATTCCAGACAACTGACATGCTGCAACCTAGGAATTCATGATTCTGAAATTGACAATGGTTTCATGTGTTTCTGGCCAGAGACAGTGGGAGGACGTGGATCAGTTGAAGTTGCACATTGTCTCTATACATACTTAACTTCACAAATTAATACAGACAAGAAAAAACTAATTGCCTGGTCTGACAACTGCGGGGCACAAAGTAAAAACCAAATTGTATTGGCTATGTACTTAACTTTATTAGCAAAAGGAGTTTTTTCTGAAATAGTTCAAGAATTTCCAATAAAAGGTCACATCTTCCTATCGTGTGATAGGGATTTCGGTATTATAGAGAAAAATAAAAAAAGTAGAAAGCTATGGTACCGATGGATATAGTACGCATCATTGCTACCGCGAAACAAAAGAATCCCTATACTGTAATGGTTCTTGAGGGCTTCCATGATTGGAAATCTCTACCACAGTCTTTCAAGGTTAACGTTCTGAAGGCAGGAAAATCTATAGAAGATTTTGCTGCTATCAGAATAGACGAGAAGAAGACTAGAGATGGACTACCAGCTGATAAAGTTCAACACATTAAGGCTATGCTTCCGTATCTCCAAAAAGACGCTAAATAGTACTAGGTATGGCAAACTTTATCAACATGTTTAATAGAATTTTGTAATGTTTTATACTTTAATAAAGAATATTCAAGTAAGAACACCACGTCTTAATGAATAATAATATCAGAAATAAGTTGCTATGTCAGTGCACATACAACGTTTTGACTTTCAAAGGTGTAAGACACTTAAAACGTTTTGGCATTATATCATTATTTTTAATATTTATTTCCACAATCTTTTATATCTTAGACCAACTGGATATACTTTTATGTAAAACATATGAAAACCAAACAGTAAAAAATTAATCAATTTAAATTACCAGAATTTGCAAAAATAATTAAGTTTTTTTTCTTTCCTGTAAAATTATTAAAGTGGCACATACAACATTTTGGAAAGGCGGGCCTCATATAACTTTTTCATCCATCATCACAAAATAAAATATTTCCTAAAATTGTCATTAGCAGTTTTTTGTTTTTCTTTTGGACTGCTTTGTTTATTACAGTGGATATTGATAAATAGTTAGATGTCTTTCAGAGCTGTCAGACTGCGGGGAATTTAAATCATATTTTAATATAAATCTTTTAATTTCAAATCTTTTTTTTTTAGTAAAAATTTTTGATTTATGATCTAAATCTTTTTAGGAAGTATCTTTGATTTTTTTTAAAGAAAAATAAGATTTAAATATCTTCATGTAGATTTAAATGAGTTTGAATTACAATTGCAGCACTATCTACAGGGCCTATCCAATGACGTATAAAGAATGAAAAAATATTCTTATTAAAGGAAATATTTTTAAAACACAATTCTGTATTATCATCCTCTGCTCCTGTGGAGAGAATGTTCTCTTATGTAACTTTTATAAATCGTCGACATGCTTTGACGGACAAAAATTTTGAAAACCTTATTTCATTAAAAGCTAACAACTTTTAAAGTAATATTTAATTTTAATATGTCAAGTAGTAATTATTTTAGTTTAGTTCTAATTTCTGTTTAACGTTCTTGAATTGTAGCTTTAAAATGAAAATTTTACTAATATCATTTTTGTGGCAGCAATGTTGAATTAATTAAAAAATGCTTTATTTCTTCCATAGTAACATAACTAGTTAAATCTTCAAAAAGGATTTCGCTACCTATATTTTAAATGATTAAATTTACTAAATAATTTTAAATATTTTAAAAGTATCTAAATATCAAAAAAGAATACACCACTTAAAAAATAATTTAAATGATACCAGGGTTTAAATTATATTTAGTGATTTAAACCTTCCTCAAATGCTCTAGGCTACACTCAACTGATTTAAATCAGAAAAAATATTTAAATCTTTTGCAAAATGATTTCAGTTATTAAAAAAGATTTAAACCTTACAAAGATTTATGATTTAAATACCTATTTATAGACAAAAGTATTTTTTAGTTAAAGTATCTTTGATTTTTGATTTAAATCTGTTTTTAAATGATTCGTGATAGCTTTGGACAGTGTCTTTCTATCTTTATCTGTGTCTTCTGCAGTTCCAAGGCTCACATCAGGAGTCGTCGCTGATAGATAAAGTATTGATTTAGTGAAAAAAAACATATTCCAGATTATGATGAAAATGAATCTTTTGATACCTGAAAATGCATTTTTTCTTTGCTATTCCAATAGAGCAGAAGCAGTTATGTCACAATGCAACATTTTTGCCCCGGAGACACTTTTTAACAAATGAAATTGCAAATTATTAGCCCATATTAAAGATCGCAATAAGCAATTTTCGTTGTACTCAGTACATATAACTAAAGATACCATAAGATCCGATCTGAATTTGGTCAAATAATTTTTTGTCATTTAATGATCAAATAAATAACACAATAATAGGACATAACTTAGAAGAATATTATATAGGTCATCTCAGGATGCATACTAGGAATCATGGCGACTTTTATGACGCAGGATTTTGTGGTAGAAGCAACGCCAGTGATGAATACACGATGACACTTATCGACTTTTATTTTTATTAAACAGTGTTGTACAGAGTTGGCAACATAATACAAGTAAGAAGCTGTTAAAAATATGTAATCTTGGATTAAAGGGATACATATACCAAATACTAGTAATATTAATCTGTAAATTGGTAATATGTGTATTAATATGTATAATTACATTACAAATAAATATTTAATTTGAAATGACTTTCCATTTCTGTAACATCAGTTCAACATAGTTTGAAACAATAATTAGTTTCAGTACAATCACGATTAGGCATCAGTTGGTACTACAACTACAAATTAAAGCTTCAAAGCACACGCTATTTTTAAAACTTTAAAAGTTCGTTGGTAGTGTCATTACCACAAAAACTTACGAGATACACCAGCATGATACAGATAGAAATATCGATAACTTACGAGTTGCAAACAAATTTAATTTAGTTACTTCAAAACCACTGAGCTGCAGACTAATTGCAATTTTACTTATACTTCTTTTAAAACAAATTTTTCTACTTTTTTTAACTTTAACGTAAAAAGTATTGCATTTTTCTATGTGGTCTTACATTATATAACGGATAAAATAATATACGGGGTGAATAAAAAGCTTTGCATAATGGCATAACTTTGTCCCATATTTTTTTTAGCAATTTTAGAATTAGCATATTTTTTTTTCTATTATAGAATTTTTTTTGTAGATTACATTACAGTGTCTTAAGTAAAGGGTGTAGCATAGGTATGTCATCTTTTTCATTGGCTCGGATGGTCAAATGGTACAGTTGATTTCAATAAAAACTGGTACACTTTCTTTTAGCTATGTAAATTATTCGTTCTTTGATTGATATTAATAATCTTATAAATGTCACTTTGACGTTAATCAGTGGCGTCATTATTAAAAATGGTTCGACATCTAACAGATATTCAAAAATTTCGAATTGTTTCTAAAATTGAAGATGGTTGGGCCATAAGAAGACTTGCTGCAGAATACAATGTGAGTAAAACCACGATAATGAGTGTTAAAATACAATGGGAAACCAACCAAACGGTATCCCGTAAAGTTGGTTCCGGTAGGCCCAGAAAGAGCAATAATCAAGAAGATGAAAATCTTATAAATTACCTAATAGAAAACCCTCTTCAGACTGCAGTAAATGCAATTTCAGAGACAAATTTCCCTGCCTCGGTATCTACTGCTTGCAAAAGAATAAAACTACAAAGCGACTTGAAGAGTTGTTCAGCGACTAAAAAATACAAACTTTCAGAAGAAAAGAAGCAGGGTAGGATTATTTTTGCACTCAACTATATAATCAATGATGAAAACTTCTGGGGACAAGTTGTCTTTTCTGACGAAAAGATTTTTAAATCCTGTAACGATGGACATGTTCGCTTATATAGGCCTCCTTCCACTAGATACGACGAAAAATATACTTTCGATCCACAAATATCAGGAAGGTTTTCAGTCAATGTCTGGGCTTAGATGAGCCTAAATGGGTTAGGTGTGTGTTAGAACAGTGGTAGTCATCTCAATTCCATTAAATATATTGAAATATTAGACAATATTATGTTGCCGTCAGTAATAGAGGTGTTTCCGGAAAATAATTTTATTTTCCAACAAGACAACTGCTCCATACATACGGCCCATCGTGTCAGGCAATGGTTTCTTAATAAAAACATAGAGTTGTTACCGTGGCCATCTAAAAGTCCGGATTTAAATCCAGTTGAAAATGTATGGGAACTAATGGTGCAACATATAACAAAATTACATAACCATCCAAATAATGCCCAAGAATTGGAAGAGATAATTGAAGACGCTTGGGAGAACTTGTCGCAAAAAGTTGACCTTGTAAGAAATCTAATTTTGTCCATGTCTGCAAGACTTCAGGCAGTGTTAGACGCTAATGGAGCAATCACAAAATATTAGTTAATTCTGTATTACGTAATTGAACTTCATTTATTTTATTTTTTTATTGTATTTTTATGTTCAGTTTGCATTGTTTACATTTTTTTTAATCTCAAGTGGTATTTTTGTGTTCTTATTTTAAAAATAGAATTATCATTATTCAGTTAGTATTTTAATTACAACCATTAGTAGAATTATCCGTAACAAATATTATTTTTTTAAACAATAATATGGCAGGCTTGAAAATGTTTTGAAAAAGTTATTTTCTAATTATTTTTTAAAATTCCATTTGGATAAAATAAAAGAGAAAGGTTTAATAAGTTTAAAAACACAAAGAAAACCGATCTTCTCCAAAAAACCCAGGTCCGGGGTAAATCACCTCTTCTCCACCCCCCTCTCGACATGCCTGGCCAGCCCTATTTACAGACATATGCACACAACTAAACTATTAAGATTTTCGATTACAAGAGTTGTACCAGTTTTTTTTGAAATCAAGTGTACAAGACGTCCATATTTGTCGAATTCTCGGTTTGTTTACATTTAATTTCTGTGTATTTTAATTTGTACTGGAGGGTTGTTGCTTGTTTTGAATAAGTAGTTTGAAGATATGGGATATTGTTAACATTAACAATTAGTGTTCAAAAGTCGACCAGTGTAGAGTTTAATAGATGGCAGTGGAATCGCCTAGTTTTAGTTGTATAATATTAGTCAGTGCGCGGTGTTACTCACTAAAAATACCAGACTGTAGTCTTGTGTATTGCACCTGGAAGGACAAGAAAAAGTTTTAAAATGAAAGTTTTCCCACGGGATCCTCAGGGAAGAAATTACATTTAAATATTGTTTTTTTTTACGAACACGTAATTATTTCTTAATTTACAATATGCAAAATTATTTAACGTTTTATATTTGAATTAATTTTCAAAAGCTTAGGGAAGACCTAGGCTCCCAATTAGATAATTTTTTTTTAATAAAGCTTTTTTTGTTTGCGCTACAAAAATATAAAACCATGTAGTTCCAAATAAGTTAGTTTAAAATAAATCAATACGGAAAAATTATAGTATACATTTAAGTTAATAAAGTGACTCAAATGAAAAGATTAAAAAATTTTTTTAAAAACTTTTCGTATGAGTCTGGTTCAGGAAATTGTAACGATTTTCCTGCAACATTTTCTCAAATTGTTTATTTAAAAGAAATTGAAAATTATAATGGAAGAAATCCAAAAAATATATTTTATTACTCTTTGTTACCAAGTTTTCAAACAAGTTGACACAGTTTTTGATAAATCGACATTGCTAAATATTTTTTACGCAAGGGATTGATAAAAATGGTAGTTTTGTATAATTATGAATTTTTTTACGGCGAAATTATAGATTTTACAATAAAATATCAAGTGATCGAATTTATCAATTATTAAAAGACCCTCATTATTTTGGTTTACTATAAATAACCTCCAAGATATCTTAACTTTAATTCTGCTTAAATCCCGATGAAATTAAGAATTCTTTTTTCGCGGAAAATTTGAACTGTTGGTCGAAAAACTTTTTTTCCATTTCGGAAAACTTCTTCACAATGTTTAGAACATCCGTTTATTTTTTGGACTCGTTTCAATAGTTACAAAATGTACATAATGAATTACATCAACAACTCAGAGCGTCAATACAGCTGCTTCCGCGCGCCACGGTTTGTGATGATAAATTATAAAAGATAAATAATACTATCGCAAACTTTCTTTTTCGAGAATTTTGTCTTATACAACTTTGGTCTTATAAAATTTTAACAAATATGTTACGTTCTATCAGCGTTTTAAGTGAAGAGTCGCAGTGCACCTTTTTTAAAATGTTTTTAATTTTTTTTGCATACCTTTGTCCGGTAGTTCGAAACTGAAACTTTGGATAGTTATACTCAGTTTTTTAATTCTGAACAACTACAAAATATTTTCAATCACTATCAAATTAACTCTCAGCTTCTCACCTCATTTTCTTGGACTGATAACCAATGCATAAATGGATAATCATGGCCGCCACATGCCGTATGACCAGACTCTTACTTGAGGGACTCTAGGTTACATAAGCAAATTCTCCAGATAATTAAGCATTAAGAGTATTATACATTTATAAGGAAATGTTATGTAATATAATGTAGCGTGCAATAAAATGACAAAAGTATTCACATGTTTTAATGGACATTATTAATTTAAATGGGCTATATTCACTGTTAGACAATGCCTAAGTCTATTTCGGTGAAAGGACAATTTAATTGTACTGATAAAAGTAATAGAACATTACAGAGTAGAATAGATAACTTATTTGATCATATTGTATGTAAATATATACATTTCTCTGAAAACAAATAATGCCTTACAGCAGTATAAATTTTAGTTAAAGTTTATTTGACACAACCTCTTTTTTGGTGGTTTTTTCTGTTTACTAAATTTGAGTAATGTGTGTTAGAAATAATTATTGTTATATCTCTGGCAACAAGGCAAACAGTTGTAAGGATGAACAATGCAACTAATATGGTTAATAAATAATATAAACAGCAGTGGCCCCAGAATAGATCCCTGAGACACGTCATGTTTAACGTTATTAAAATCTGAATTTATATTATTGATATATACGCCTTGTTTTTTATTCTGTAGGTATGATTTAAACGACCATAACAAGACAAATTTGTTAGTAGAGTTGATAATTTTGGACAGATCATACATAACATAGGTACGTATCTTCAAAATTCTCAACTATTCTATAATTTCGAAGACATTTGGTTTTCAATTTAAGTTTTCTACAAGTCAAGCTATGCACTAGGTGGTAGACTTGTTCTTTCAGTATCATACTGAGTAACTGTATTTGTTACATAATCAAGCTTAGAATAATTGTTCGTATGTACCAAGAGATTCGTATTTTCAAATATCCTATTCTAACACTGTCGTAGTTTTCCACGAAACACCAAAACACTATATACTGCACTCGACGCGCGATTCGCCAACCAAGTTGGCATCACTGGAGGTGATTGAAACTCAGTTTTACAACGTTACTTAAATTCTGTGCAACATAAAACTAAAAACAATGGCGT
This sequence comes from Rhamnusium bicolor, assembly GCA_029963845.1. Lineage (NCBI taxonomy): Eukaryota > Metazoa > Arthropoda > Insecta > Coleoptera > Cerambycidae > Rhamnusium > Rhamnusium bicolor. The sequence continues at coordinate 476,216 of JANEYF010001323.1, forward strand.
GCCTTCGACAATACAGTTTACGTTCGATTTACTCTTAATGCTGATTGCATGTGATGTTCCGATATACATACTCGATAAACAATCATTTCAGGAGTTCTGGAATAAATACAATCCCAAAGTGACGTGTCCAAGTCCCACAACGTTGAGTAACTATGTACCAACTGTAAGCGAAGACATTGTAAATAAGTTCAAATATGTACTAAAAAAATACACGGCTGTGATTATGTGTTGACGAGACGAGAGATTGTAAAAAAAAAATCTATTTTAAATGTTATAATACGTGTACTGGACCTTTTCAAACCGACATTTCCACTGTTTTTAGCTAGCAAAAGACTAACTGAGTGTACTGACTAAACAATTACGCGGGTGGTGCTGGAGACGTTCGAAAAATTTGACCTGTCAAAAAGTCAAGTGTTGAAGTTTGTGACCGATGGTGCTGCGACAATGCGTTTAGTAGGCCGTTCTCTTCAAGAACACGGTTGTAGGTTGATACATGTTACGTGTAAAGTGCATGATTTACACCTTGTGGCAGAAACTGTTCGACAAGGTTTTCCAGAGGTAGATGCATTAGTACAAAAAATTGTTCCTTAAATCTCCTAAACGCCTTCGCGCATTTCATAGCAAATGTCCGGGTATTCTCGAACCACCATAGCCGACTCTTAAATGTTGGGGAACATAGTTGAAGGCAGCTTTTTATTATGCTAAATATTTACAATAAATAAAAGCTGTGATACTACAATTCATTCCAGACGAGGCTGCAGCTATTAATGAAAGCCAGGCAAAATTCGAGGATGTTTCTGAAAACAGCTGAAGCAGCTTTAAAAACTATTCACAAGAACTATAAAGGATTACATGACATGATACAAAACTTACACAATAGTGTGTTGTTGTTAGCGGAGATACTGCAAATAGTAGATGAAGTAAATCGACTGCTACACTCTATGGGTGACGCATAAAATGAGCCCGTTGGAGAAAAGCTCGCACGACTGTTAAAGCAAGACACTGGATTTACCAGATTAAGACAAATCGAATATTACAACCATAGACACATACATGATGCTGCAAAGTTTTTATAGATTTATTTCATTTTGTGACAACCAAGCTAGTTAAGTCGGTAAGTTGCACATACATTGTTATAAATTGTAACAGTTTATTGCTTTTATTACTAGTTAATTTCTTTTATTACAATTATTATGATGCGTACACCTATGTCCTGCGGCGCATTTTTGCCAACTCTACTTATTATTACTGCTCAAGAATGTGAATATTGCAAAATAGCGCACAAATTCTCAGATGAAGAAAAATTTTATATGATAGAATGTTATTTAAAGGTAAATAGAAATTCGCAAAACGCATCGGCTTCCTATCTAGAAACATTTTCGGAGAGAATGCAACCACATAGAATAGTTTTTGAAAGAATTGTAAGAAATTTGTTAAATTACGACAGTTTTGATAATAAAAGAGAAGTGTATGATATTGATATTGATAATGTTAATCGCAAAAATAATATTATCGAAGCTGTTAACAATAATTCTCGCATATCAGTGTAACAAATTGCAGGCGAAACAATATTCCTAAGACAACTATACACAAGACAATAAAACAAAGGAAATATCATCCGTACAAACCTACAATTGTCCAAGTTTTAAACAAAAATGATTTTGATAGAAGACTTAAATTATATCGTTGGTTTAATCTGAAATGCGAGGAACAATCTGATTTTCAATTAGGAGTTATATGGACCGATAAAAGTCTTTTTACAAATTGTGGAGTCTTTAACAAGCACAATTATCACCACTGGGTCACATAAAATCCGCATGTAATTACCCAAAGAAGAAATCAAACTAGGAATCAATGTTTGGTGCGGCATGATAGGTATTACCTTTTCTCTTCCTGTTCTAGTCCTATGATCTGCCTATAACCCTTTCCTTAGTTATTATTTTTAGATAGCCATTTAATAGGTGCATTTATTTTTTAATTTAACGGGAGCAGCCTACCGTGAACTTCTAGAAAATCAAGTTTTACACGAGATAAGACAGCTTTTTACAGAACAATAAATAAACGAATTGTGGTTCCAAGAAGATGGCTCTCCTGCACATAATACTAATAATGTTCGACGGATATTGCAGGGAAATTTTGGCAACCGCATAATTTTAAATAGAGGACCAATATTGTGGCCTCCTCGCTCATTTGATATAACCCCTCCTGACTTTTATTTGTGGGGTACGGTGAAAAATGAAGCGTATGATTTTGAAAGCCCGGAAGTTATCGATATTTCGGAAAACAGAGTTAGGGTGGTTTTTGGCACAATAAATGCCAATACTCGCAGAAGATTAATGAGCTCAGTTATAATAATAATAATAATAATAATAATAATAAGCCACAGCGTGTTGTCGAGAATCCGCCGACTGTAGAAGATGTCGAAACCCTCTGGAAGGGAATCTACGAAACGACGCGTCCATTCAATAGCGACACTCCATCAATTGCACACTTCGAGGCTCTGTGTCACAGACATCTTGAAGAGCCAGAAGAAGTGTGCCCGGCAATCAGTACGGAGGAAGTCCAACAAGCACTTGTTGGTACCAAGAACTTCGCTGCCCCGGGCCCAGACGGCATTAACAACTGGTGGTGGAAGAAATTTCCTTCCACTCACCGCCGTCTGGCGCGAGTTTTCAACTCATGGTTGAACGAGGGGCAGCAGATTCCGGACTGGTTTGTCGAGGGACGTACTGTGCTTATCCTCAAAAAGGGGGATCTTTCCGACCCGAGGAATTATAGGCCGATCACTTGCCTTAACTCCTGCTACAAGATATTTACACGTATCTTGTATGCTAGGACGCTGAGGTCTGTTGATCCGGTCTTCCAGCAGATACACGAACAGCGTGGTGCCAAGAAGGGCATGGCAGGTTGCCAGGACAGCCTGCTGATAGACCGCTGTATTACACAGGATTCTGTGCAATACAAGCGGAATCTATCGATGGCCTGGATTGATTACCGCAAGGCATTTGATACAACATCACATGAGCTATTGTTGTACTTGCTCAAATGTCTTGCAGTACCAGCACCACTAGTGAGATGCATAGAACAGCTGCTGCCGCTCTGGAAGACCCGCTTCACCATAACATCAGGTGCACAGCGGGTCACGACAGAGCAGGTGGCATTTAGGAGAGGAGTTTTCCAGGGCGACTCCCTGAGTCCTCTCCTTTTCTGCATCTCACTGCTGCCGTTGTCTGTTGGGCTCCGCCAAACCCGCGGATATCAATGTGGGCCACCCAGCGACCGGAGGCATAAGGTCACCCATCTATTTTATATGGATGACCTTAAACTTTATGCCTCCGGAGAGCGCGAACTACAAAACGCTCTTAGGGTGGTCGAAGAATATACGCGGGCAATTGGTATGGAGTTCGGGTTGGACAAATGTGCAGTCGTCCACCTCAAGAGAGGACGATGCGGGGAATTTCCTGAAGATGCGCAGCTCGCAGACGGAAGCATCCTAAGACATCTGGATGCCGGAGAGACCTATACATATCTGGGTGTGCAACAAAGGCACATCCAAGATGTATCACATATAAAAGATTCTCTCCGCGGCAAGTACAGACACCGCCTCCGAAAGATTTGGTCTTCCGAACTTTCGGGGAAGAACAAGGTGTCTGCAACTAATATGCTTGCCGTTCCGATTCTGCTCTACTCCTTCGGAGTAGTAAAGTGGAGGGTAGATGAGCTGCGTCAATTAGACAGAGATACCCGCAAGATGATGAATATTCACAGAAGTATTCATCCTAGATCGTCCGTTCCTCGTGTGTACCTCCCACGTCAACGGGGGGGGCCGAGGACTCTTGAGCCTGGAGTGTACGCATGGCAGAGTAGTACTGAGTATGGCATGTAACATACTCAGTAGCTCAGATCCCCTCTTGCGGTTCGTAAAACATCACGAAACTGTAGGAGTGGGAGCAGGATTGTTCAAGGCAGCAAAAAGAGCCGCAGATGAACTCGGTCTCGCATTTGACATCAGGCGAGGAGGCCGGCGAGGTGCTGATGTTGAGTCAGTCACCGAACTTCAGCCAAATCGTCTGAAAGCCCGAATTAGAGCTGCCGAACAGGAAAATCTGTTTCGGCAGCACGTCGATAAACCCCAGCATGGTGTCTTCTATAAGAACATAGAAACACTGGGTTTATCGACCAGGCTGACCTTCGCATTTCTAAGGTCAGCAGGGCTTAAGTCGGAGACCGAGGGATTCATTATGGCCTGCCAAGATGGTGTTATCAACACCTTGGTCTACCGTAGCCGCGTGTGGCGTGTAGAGGTTCCTGATATCAACTGCAGGACCTGCCATCAGGCGCCGGAATCGCTCATGCACTTACTTTCTGCATGTCCCATATATGCGATTTCGGCCTACATCCACCGACATAACGCGGCTTTACGAGTGCTATACTACCACCTAAGGCACTCGTACGGGGTAGACCAGACACCAGTGCTGCCTTACGTCCCCGGAGATATTGAGTCCGTTGTCGAGAACGAGAAATGCCGGATTTACTGGAATTACTCGTTCCCGACTGTCAGGCTAATCCAAGCCAACAAGGCTGACATAGTCCTCCTCGACCATCAACTCAAGGTGATGTATGTTATCGAGTTCTCGGCACCTGCGGAGAAAAACATCACCTTGAAGGAGGAGGAGAAACGGACCAAATATCGCGATCTCCGGTACGAGCTCCAAGTGCTGTACCCAGGCTACTCGGTCAAAATGGTCGTCCTTATTATCGATGTACTCGGAGGGATAAAGCCTACGCTGCTCTCGGAACTGAAGATCATACCGGCCTGCCAAAAACCAGCCGAGTGGCTGGCAGGTCAAATGCAGAAGGCGGTCATTCTTGGTTCTCTCCGTCTGCTTAGGGCACACGATTCTGGTATCTACAGTCACTAACCCTGCGGGATGTGGGGAGTGGCTGTAGTTGATGCGCCGGCGCGACTCCCGTGAGGCGTCGGAGGCCACGGGAGGACTGACCGGCATCGGGAAACCGAAAAAAAAAAAAAAAAAAAAAAAAACAATAATTAACATTTTGATTGCCTCTTTAGATTTGATATGTATTTGTTCGACAAAACTCAGTTCAAAATCAAAATACATACTTACCTAAATCTTTAATTGTCTGTATGCGTTCTAAAACAATGTGGTTAATGCTGTAGTTATAGTTAAAGGAATTTTTCTTTAAATTTAGCAGCATTGATACCAACTTTGTTCAGGCCGCACCACTTGCTGACGATATTAAGGTTTTCTAGAAGATATATACAATCGTTTATGGAATTTATCCTCTTAAATATTTTTAAATCATCTGCAAAGATTAATTTGTCGCACTTCAATTCAGTACATAAATCGTCAAAAAATAATAGAAATAGTAATGGACCAATGTTAGAACCTTGCGGCATTCCGGAAGTGGCTGAATATATTGACGATTTATATGCATTGTAGAATATAAATTGAACTTTTTGATTTTCCAAGGCCTACTATTTCGTTTTGTAAAACAATGGATAACTTTTCTTAAATTAGTCCCTTGAAAAACAATTTTTCCTCAGTATGTGATACATCATCTGAAAGCTCTTTTTAAGCGCAATCTAAAAAACGAAAAATTCATCGGAAAAACAAAATTTACCTCGGATATCTCGAAAATGAAATGAATGTGGAACATTCGTTTTTACACCAAAATATTAGTCTCCAAAAAGTGTCCCAATAATGTGGAAATCTATAACCTGGCTGACAAAGGATTACTTGGTTACAGCCAAAAAAAGAAAACACAAAATTTTCGCTTTGCTTTGAAAATCACAAAAATGGTTTCAGTTATTCGGAATTTTTTGACTGATTTGGAATGAGCATAACATTTGCTAATCTTATCCCATTTAGCCAACGTTGTAGGTCTTATGGTTTCCGAAATCGCCATGGTGAGCATCGAATTTTGGACACACGGTATGTAGTAGCGAATTAAGGAGGCTCGCGCCCTTATCAATATCTCTTTATGGAGCTTAAAAGCAGAAGCTTTTTAAAGTGATTGAAATTACCTTATCTGACAAGTGAACTCATTTAAGTGCAAGAGCAGTTCTTAAGTGCCGTCCCTGTTGAGTTTTGGATTGCGGCGTTTGCGTATAAGCGAGTTGCATTACGAGCATGTTTTTTATTTGTAATGAAATATAAAATATAATCTTAGGTAAGTGCATGATAAAGACAAATACTAAAAGAAAATAAACAGACTCTAGAATAATCACAGTTTTATTTAACTTATAGTTCATCAGACAAAACTATCATAGTTGTAGGTAGGTGTATATATTTAGAGACCATGGGCACACACTCAATATCCGGGTACGCTAGGATTGATTTCTGGTTTAGAAAAAATCCTAGCTCTTCGACCGGGGATAAGATAAGATAAGATATTCTTTATTTATCCATAGATAGATAGTATGTACACAAAAAAAAATAATAGATATAAAAATAATATTATAAATATATGAAAGATATTTGCTTTTTAATGTTTCAAAAATATTTTATTATAAACTCTACACGTGTTTCGGCTTTTTAGGCCTTTGTCAAGAGTACAGGGAATACTGTACTCAGTATTCCCTGTACTCTTGACAAAGTCCTAAAAAGCCGAAACACGAGTAGAGTTTATAATAAAATATTTTTGAAACATTAAAAAGCAAATATCTTTCATATATTTATAATATTTAATGATGTTTCACAAGGAGCCAACCGCAGAATCAGTTCAGTGTATAAAAATAATAGTTACAAAATAGTACTAGTTTACATAATATAGACATATAGAGAAAAAACACAAACCTCAAGCAACATCAATTTGGCTGATATGCATTATCTTTTATAAAACGTAAAAGTTGACTCTTAAATTGATTAACGGTATTACTAGTCTAAATTAGGTGAGGAAGAAGATTGAATTGTACAACTCCTTTGTGAAACAGTCTTCTCGTTGTACTACTCCTAGAAGTTCTTTTAACATAATAATTATTTGCACTAACCGTTCGTGTGTTACACGTGTGTTACACATGTGTACGTCTGTAACAGGCAACAATTGTCGTGTGAGATATTCCGGTAAAATGTTATTAATCATTTTGAAAATAAATGTCATAGTTTGGAAGGAGAGGAATTGTTTAATGTTAAGCCATTTTAATGTATTAAGTATTAGCTGACTGCTAGCGAAGCGGTTGCATCTTAGTATTATTCGCATTGCCTTATTTTGGAGAACCTGGAGTTTGTTAAAATTTGTACAACTTGTATACAACACAGAACAGCAATACATAAAATGAGGTAGTATTAAGGTATTATACACGTTACTTTAGTAGTAGTTGATATAAATGCAGCCACGCTGCTAAAAAATCTGATTTTCTTGCCGATTTTCATTGATATATATTCTATATGTTTGTTAAATTTCAGTTCAAAATCAATTATTAGGCCTAGATACTTTACTTCCTAAACAATTTCAATTTTTTTACTATTTAACTCGATACCAAGATTTAGACTAGCAAACTGTTTATATAGATAATTATTACCCACGAACATAAATTTGGATTTTATTTCATTTATTTTAGTCTATTGATCTTAAATTCTTCTGTCAATAATTTTAGTTCTAAATTAACAGTACTTACCATTTCCTCAAAATTTGTACTCTCATAAGAAATAAGAGTGTTATCAGCAAAAAGATGGATTTTACATTTTTGCAACACATTGCCAAGGTCATTAATATAAAGAATAAATAATAATGGACCCAGTACACTGCCTTGAGGAACCCCAAAGTTGTTTAACTTGGCTTCTGATAAATTCCCATTCATTTTTCGAACTCGGGACTCCAAACTGTGAGGTAAGTGCCCTTATCGCTCGACCACGAGGCCACACTAAAATGAAACCAGAAAGAAAAAGAAAAATGGATATAATTTGTTTATAATTAAGTTAAGCCTCAATCTCTAGAGGTCCCATCATGAAAGAAACTTAAAAATAATTAGATGAACATGGTTGAACGAAATATATATAATTTACTTTCGGTAAACTACGAGAATTCTCTAGTTTCGCTATCCAATAAAAATCAGCAAAGGATGTAATTAAAATGCAAATTTTACTCGTAAATTAGAAAAGTATTTCAGAGCGAGTATTTTAATTAAACTAGTCTGGGAAAAATTTGAATATTTTGAAAATAGTAATTTCTGTTTCACCTATACCAATAAAGTTAAATCTTATGTAGTTAACAAATTAAACAATATTTAAACTTTTCCAGTTTGTCCAATATATAAATTCTTAGCACAAAAAACGTGAATAAAACTGAAACCTAAACTGATTATAAAATTATGTAAAAATGAGACGTGCCTTTGTATGAATTTTTGTACATAATAAATTTGATTGCTGCTAAAAAACGAAAACGAACATGCGGCTTACCAGAGGATAAAATCTATTAAGGTGTGACGTGAGAAGTATTGTGAACGAAAGTAATGAATCAAATACATTAAATGAAGTTGAAAAATTCAGATTGATTTTGAGAGAATAAAAGATGCGTGAGAGCGGCAAAGAATTCATGTAACACACTTGTAGATGTTACTAAAAATATTTTTAAGAATAGTGACAAATAAAATGAATCTTGTGATGAAAATAAAATAATCAAGGTGGAATAAAATCATTTTAAAAAAAGAGTATTCATCAGTCCATCAATTACAAAATTTAAAAAAAATAATATTAAATATTCAATAAACAATGATGCAATAATTGGCTATTTAAAAGATGAGTATGCTACATGCCCTATTGCAGTGAATATTTCAAATTAAAATACAAATTGAAATATACTATACAATGTATACAGGGCAATTTTAACTTACATGTAAATCTTTGAGCTACCCATTCCTTACTATTTCAGAAACGACTTAGTAGTAGTAGTAGTAGTTACTTATTTTACTAGGCAAGTAGGCCACAATGGGCCCTTTTACCTAGGGACCTACAGTTTAGCGTGGACTCCGGACCACGGTCTTCGACTGTCAACTAACCCACCGCCTGGGCCTGCCTGCCTGCACCGCTAGCAGAGTGGCAAACCTCCTGGGTAGGTCTCTTCGACCCTCCACCCGGGCTCGCCTCTCCGCCTGCATCAGGCTAGCGGCCTTCCCGGGATTGTCTGTTGACAGCCTACCGACTATTAGACGAGCTATCGTTCATCCATCCAATTGCCGGACTCGATCAGTGATGCTTAACTTCACTGATCGAATATCGGAAATTAAACGGATGTCCATACCTCATCCCCTCGGAAACGACTTACTTGCTAATAAAATGCAAAAATTATCCTTAATCCTGCTTTGTAGGAAAAAAAGTCTATTTTATTCGTAGACTTTTTTCTTTTTCAATAAGAATAATTATGCGGAAGTTATGTTATGAGAATGTATTTTTATTATTCAAGGAATAACAGATTTTAAAAATAGAAAGAAAACATTATAAGAGATGATGGAAATGTTCACCATCTTCGCGTGGATATGCTTGTGGACAATGTACAAAATTACATCTGGTATTTAAAAACACGGATGATATTAATTTGTCTGTTCATATCGGCGGCCACAAAAATTTTGTTTTCCAAGTGTTGGGCATTATCTGTCAGATATGCATAAACTAAATCTTTCGTGCTGCTCCAAAATAGAAGTTAAGAGGACTTAATTCGGTGGAACGGGCAAGCCACTTAATAGTAGCATCTTGCCCTTTTCCAGCTTTGAGAGAGTCTTAACTTTAAATATCGTCTTATACTCTGTTCATAATATGACTCTGCCCCATCGTGTATAAACCACATTCGCTTATAGCCAAGACTGGAAAATTCTCTAAGGATTCTTCTAGTTCGTGTTAAAAAATTTAGATGCACCAATTAACCGTTGTGGCATGATGTATGGACCAATCGAGTGTCTCCAACTATTCCTGCCCAAACATTCAATGAGAATCTATTGTTCCGTTCAAAAACGTCACTGTCCGGAATATAGTAATAAATAAATAATAACCTCCAAATATCTATCTGGTTCCCAATTGTTTATAATAGAGTATTTTTAGTAGGTGAAGAATTTCTGTTTAACCTTTGGTCGATCTTATATTTATTAAGGTATTATTATGATTACCATCTAAGTTAAAATTATCTTGTACATATTTACATATCCAATATTGTTGTTTATTATTTAAGTACTTTTGTTGTAATAACAGTCCCCAAAGTTAACGCTTTCGCACTGAAAGAAAATATAATTAGAAATATGTGTCACATAAAATATGCAATCATTTATTACTTTATTAGATAAATATTCAATATTTACGTCGATATTAATTAAAGTTGGGAACAGCTGTTTATAGTTTTCCTTTCAGAAGGGTTGCGACTGCCTTTGGTTGGTTTGACCTTCCGCTACTATTGTTAAAGTTTTCTGTCTCATAAACTACTCCGCTGTCTAACATTAGGGAGACAACTTATCATACCGCACATAGATGGCGTTACGATCTACTTTTAGGGAATAATTAATTTAAATATCATTGTGTAATACTTGTGTTATGTAGTACCATTAGACTATTCTTATAGTGGATTTTAATCATTAAATATTATTTATATATTATGAATTTATTTTAGTTACTTTCATATCTTATTTTATAAAGTTTGATTTTTTATATCAAACTAGTTTACCTCCTTGATAGAGACAGGAAGATAAGCCATTTTAATAATCAACTTTGCACCGGCAACACCTCTTGGCAGACAATCGATAACATCAATCAACTTTTGAAATGTTATCTTAAATTACTAGTGTTGTGAACAACCATCAGGTAATACTAATAGTTTTAAATGATTTATTTTTCTTGCAAGTTCTCTTCAAGATGTATATTTTTAAGGAAAAGTTAATAATTAATGTTTCTAATTTTTTTGTGAAGATGTGACACATGTTCTAATAATATATTTCTATTTATTCCTTTCTTAAATACATAGTCTGAAGCCGGCTTAATAAAAATCTGATATTATTAAAAAGCTAATATTATTGATCGCTAATATTATCCATCGTTAGCTAAAATTTATTAGGCTAAATTTAAAAATCTGATATTATTGATCGCTAATATTAATCTGCGAAAGCTAATATAACTCATCGCTATAATATATTCATTGTTAATAGTAAATTCATCAGGAATTTCTTTTGTGAATTTATATTTCACACTTCCAATTTCATTTGGACATTAATATTTGCACATTGGCAAATTAAAAGTCACGATTCTTGGATCCAGAGGATTAGTTCCGTGGATGTTTTATTTGGATGACCAGAATTCATCTGTAACTGCAACATGATATGAGCTCCACAATTTTGAGTAACGTTTCATTTCATATAGACTATGTATTAAGAAACTAGGTGTCCATACCAGACGAGAGAACGTTAACGTCAGGACTCACGCCACCACTTCCATCAGAGGTCAGCCTTCGCTGGAGTGTGGCAAGTTATTTTCTTTTAGATTGTGTTCGGTGAACGAGTTTCACCCACTTTTAATAAATTTTGTATATATTATATTTGTCGGTAATTCTAAATTACCATATTGTGTTGCTGTTGATTTAATAAATACTTAATTTTATTAATTAATTTTTTATTCTGTCTCTACCTTAGACAGAAATTCTGTAGATTCTGAGTTGGGGGGATGAAAAAGTAATCACTGATAAAACTGCAGATGGCGCCCTTAATATAAACATATACTTTTTTATATTACTTATTCATCTTCGCCTACTACTCGTTGATAGAATTATTTGAAGTGAATAATAGTGAACCAAGGTCTCAAGGAAACAAGAAACGCACGGCCCTTGCCTCCCAAAAAAATCAGCTAGCCGCAGGCACAGGAAATTTCTTCGCTTTCCTTGTCAATAAGAATAGTTCTTATTGACAGGTAAAGTGAAGGCTTTTCCATAAATACCTGATTTGGTTTCCTCTTGTATTAAGAGTAATCCTAATACAGGGCGAAACTAAAATCACGGTACCACGGGGGTTCCCCGGTTACATTTGACGACCAACGTAGCCAGGTGTAACATTTGGCTACCAGGTGGTGAGTTGTAACACTATTTTAATAGTGAGCGACTCTTATTGTATGAGGACTTTCTCCGTAAGATGTCCATTGCCCAAATGTGAGGATTTCGCTGCTTAAATACTCCATTTAGTATAAAACAAGAATAAAATATTCCTGTTTTATTTTTAAGTAAAGAATACAGGGGTAATGGTGAGAGGTATGTGAAACTTATCATATGGTCCAAATTCTACTATCCGACCGACATCATAGATGTCTCTGTGGCGAATAGCGACTTGCGAAGCAAGTACCGAGAGCGGCGACCTCTAGCCCAGGTGGACTAATGGAATTGACTAGGAATTGACAAATGATATTGGCTACCGATCTATCATGATTTGAAGGTATAATCCAATGCAGGTCGGGGTATTTACCCGCTGAGTAGTTGTTTCGTTCAAATCATATTTAATAAAAAGGATACAGGCTTTGAAGATTTACATGTGGTTTAGAAACACCCTGTATATAGGGCACGGATTATATTTTCCAACCTAACTAATTCTAAAAAGATCGTATAGACAATTTCTTTTAAACTTAAGAGTGCTGACACCTGATTGGTTGATCTAAGTTTTTCGAATTAAACTGAAATTAATTATAATATGACTTTTAATTTATAATCATTTATTTATTTCAAAATATACCTTAATAGTTATTTTGCTTATAATTGGAATTAAAAAGAGTATACGAGCACTCTTCACAGCATCTTCTGCCTTCCATCTAACGTAATGTTTTAACGACATGTACCTTTCTCAACGCAAAACCAATCAATTTATAAGGCAGTTGTTACAGGCATAGAAATTTAATTCGAGATGATGCAAATGAATCCGTTGTGTGGCAAAAATTGAGAAATAACAAGGTAGTTATTTTCATGCAAGAACAATTCTCGGAAAAAGAAAGAGACAAAGTGGCAGATCAAATGTTTCCACTGATGTTTCAGTTTCGGCTTTATTATGTCCTCTGGGTCGGAACTGAATTTTGTGGTGCGAATAATTCCGGAAGATATTTAAACAGATGGCCTATAAAACATTAAACGTACCCAGTTATAATGTCCATTTATCATATTACGTCAAATAATACAACACGGATAGTTTTATGTAAATTAAATTATTGACGTGAGTTATGGTAAATTGATATTATCAGAAAAACGAATTTCAAATTCATTGTTTGGGTAAAATTTACTGAGTTTTATCAATATTTCAGTTACGCAGTTAATTTAATTATTGATGTATAGGGTGTTTATATAAAACACACCACCGCATAAATTAGACAAACCCAAATTCATATATGCAGAAGCTGTGCGGAAGAGGGTTTCACTTTGAAAAAAGTGGCACACAACCATTTCTCCTGACATTATGTTCCACATCTGGCAATCGAACTTAGTCGCACCCTGGAGTGTAACTAGTCACGTTTTGCCCTATAACTCGCTTTATGCTACCGTAATATAACTGATATAGCTCCTTAAAAAGTCCATGCAACTAGGGAATATGTGCAAGAAATAATTTTACTCACCAAAATTTAATGGACTGCCAGGTGTTTAAAGTTAACAGATAAAAATTCCGTATACACGTCTATTTACTATACAACCAAAATTACTTATGTACCAAATCTTTCACTTTCACTAATTTTTACTTTACATCGACACTAATCGCTGGAAAATTAGGTATAAGCTTAGTCAGAGCACTTTGGATGACGGGTCTTCTTCCATCTTTTTATAATCCTCAGGGTTACGCAAGGCAACCTGTATTAATTATTCTGGTCTTCCCAATAACCAAGAACTTTTACCGAATACTGACAAAGTCGTGAGGTAGAGAATTTTAACGTCCTCACATCGCAGATCATTGTACATCCCTTGGTGGTTCATGGTTCATGTTTATGATAAAATATTTCTACTAGATAATTAATTTGAACTGTGAGGGTTAATAATATTGCGCCTTAGTTAACCAATTTTCAATAATGGATAGACCTCTAAGGCGATCTCTTCCAATTTCTAGCCAAAAATCGATTCTTGCATCCAGTGCAGATGCAGATTGTATGTTGTCCAGTCTTCAGATTTGTCTGTTAACGCTCTCATACAAACAAAAAGTTGCTTCATCAGAAAATAAATAATATCATTCAGCGTTTGAGAAAACATTTTTTAAAAAATATGTTTAGAGATCATTATTGTAGTTACCAATTCACGTCTACTTCGTAAAAAAGCAGTTACAAACAATTTGGAAAAAAAATTATCAGCAATATTACATGCAGACGTATCGGTGAATGGTTCCCACCATTTTCAGAATTACAAAATAATTTGGTTTTTGTAGTCCAGAATGGTGGGAATTATCTACTAAAACGTCAACCTGTAAATTAAATGTATTGTTGATAACAAATTTTTGTCCAAATTGCTTGTGAAAACATTATTATCATTTGTTCGCAAAAATCCAAATAACTGTCAAAATTCTCTCTAGCAAGGATATTTTGATTTTATAAGGGAACAAAACAAACAAAGTTTTAATCATCTCCAGATGATGCCAACTTGGTTGGCGAAACGCGCGTTGATTGCAGTATATAGTGTTTTGGTGTTTCGTGGTAAACTACGTCAGTGTTATCTTCATATCAAAGGTTCCAACCCACTTCAGGACTATAAGGGAACAATTTTGTAATGTGAAAATTATTTAAAATCGAATTATTTCTTACTATTAATAGCTTTGTATCTTTATTTGCATTCGAGCATCCAAATTTCGAAAGATCTCGAAAGTTTTTTTTCAAATTTGTTTACCTTGGTCCAATCTTTTTCTACATAGCTGGCTATAAAAAGTTGTTACATCTTGGGTTAAGTGTAAGAATAGTACTTTGTACTAAACTTCGCCCATAATAAAGCCGTTTATTATTATTATTATTATTATTATTTAATCTCCATCTAGAACTGTTTTTTAAATGTCCTTTTATAATTGTTTAGGAGCTGAAAATAATACATCTCAAGATAGTAAATTATAATATTATGGTGTGATATTTATTAACAGCATTAGGTTATCTGGACAAGTTTAATAACGAAGAATTATTTAAATCTATTTGGTCGTTTAATATGTTGTAATTTTTATTGCTATTTAATTTATTTATTTCTAGCGCTTCTAATAAATTAAGTTTTTTACATTTCCTACAAATATGTAATATTTCATGTTGATGGTCATCAGCAATTTTATGACGAGAATCTCTTAAGTGTTATTTTTTTGTGTGCATATGTTCTCTATATCTTACCTCGACCGATCTACGTGTTTGACCTACATATGAGGCGTTAGATTATGGGCAATCAAACCGCTATACACCACATTTTTTAGAGACATCAGTTTTTTGTTTTGCATTGAAAAGATATCTACCTATATTTTTGTTAGAACTAAATGATGTTTTAATATTAAATTTGGATGTACAAATTATGAATTATATGATCAACCGTAAAGTGTCCCATCCTTCTATTCAGTTCAGTTTATATGTAAATGAAAGTAAAATCTGTGTATAATTTAGATTACTTGAAAATGTCCGAATAGGATGAAACTAGTTATAAAAATAACAAATAAAGTGAAAATTAGACAGCGTTTATAATTTTTTAAATTAAAATGGATTTGCACAAAGGAACTTCATCTTCAATCAACTATCAGTATTCTTACTACATCTCTAGGACTATTATTAGACAACTAAACATGAATTTTCCAGACCGGACCTCAAACAATATAAATGTACATAAATTCATTATATCCAAATAAATTCTGTATATTCTAATTCCTTTAAAAAAACATTATTAAATCTTTATCCATCAATCCATTATCATAAATGACGCATACCAACTTTTGATTTTACTTTATATTAAAAAAAAAATGGAAAACAATTCACCAAATGCTATTTGTAAAAATAAATTGAAATAGAAGCACATATGGTGCAGTCGTTTCCTTTAACCCATGTACAAGTTAATACTTTAAGGAAAAATCGCGAATATGGGGTGTGACTGGAAAGCGTAATCTTGCTTTTTGTATGCAAAGCTGGGAAAACACTTCTATGTTAACAAGCTGCATGAACTCATGCGACAAACGGATGGAATGTTTATATTAGCAGAGTTTTAAAGTATATACAATAAAACAACTTTTAGGAAAACTTAGATGTTCTAAAAAAACGAACACAAATAAAATTAAATTAAATAAATAACAAAAAAATAAACACGTATTTTTCACGGACTAATATCAACCATTGAAATATCTCAATATAGTTAACTGAAGGCAAAGTACGTTATTTTCTTTAATTTGTCATATATAAATTGTCGAAAGGACAATACTGGAACGTAAATATCTCGGCGTCGTATTTCCTATCCTAACAAGAAAAACACATTTAAATTACGCAACTTGTTTAGCTTTCATCCCTTCCCTTTGTTCAGTGCAATGGATGAGTAGTGGTAGAGAGAACATATCAGGTTAATCCAAGTTTTGAAGAAACTTCTCTACGAGTTAAGTACTTTCCGAACGATAATTTATATAACCGAGAAAAAACTTATTTTTGTAATTTAAACATTTGTTATGATGTTTTCATGTACGATAATCCTAGCACATCAATAGCTGATGTAAATTTTCGAAAAATGATTGCACGCGAAGAAACAAGACATAAAATTGTTCGCTATAAGACTAAAAGGAGGAAATATTTATGATTGAAGATAATTATTTTTACGTTGCATTTGTTTACTTATTTGATATAAGAATCAATGGAGCAAGTGTTACATTACAGAAAATTTTAACTGAAAATTCGTGTTCATCTTTATAAAATTAAATTTATTAAAATCTTTTTTATTCGATCGTGTTGAAAAGTAAAGTTTTTTGGTTTGAATATCTGGACGGAAAAATAACCTTTTTATAATAGGTATTACTTTTGTTGTGGTTGCGAGGCGACTAGTTTTCCAGGCGGAAAGAGATACCTTTTCTGCAACCGTATAGAAAGTTAACTGTTTCTGGTCAATTTTTTGAGTGGAAAATACATCTTTACTGGTCTAGCCCGGAAAGCGACTAAGGATCGGAAAGTACTTCCGATCCCTTACGTCACTTTTGATTGCAACAATATGGAGTTATCTGAATTAACCACTCTAGACAACAGCGTTTGGCATCTCTCAGTTGAATTTTATTAATTTTGTTTACAAAAGATTTCAAGTTAAAAAGTATTTTAAGAATAGCAAGCACGGTTGTAGAAAAAATATTGTCTTTACTGGGCTCGACGACATCCAAGACTCGCTGGCGCTTGCCTTGGAAATTGCCAGCTTGCCCAGTAAAGGTTCACTTTCTGGTCCTGTTACAGAAATAACCATTTCGTCCTAGGACCATAAACAATTATTAACAAAATAATGAATACCATAACCAAATA
Organism: Rhamnusium bicolor; assembly: GCA_029963845.1. Taxonomy (NCBI): domain Eukaryota; kingdom Metazoa; phylum Arthropoda; class Insecta; order Coleoptera; family Cerambycidae; genus Rhamnusium; species Rhamnusium bicolor. The sequence goes on from JANEYF010001323.1 coordinate 493,660, forward strand.
AAACAAACTGTCATGATATTCTTATTAGATTGTATCAAAGTAACGTTTCAGTTAAAATAAATATAATAAATAAAAATTATTTCTTTTAATTGGTACCCTATTTTGCTTATTTAAAGTACGCCTCAGAGTGTTTAAATCCAAGTTTTAAAAACGTGCGTTTTAAAGTTACCATGGCAACATCAACAACCTGAGAAACGTGAAATCAAATTGTCAACTTTTTTTATTATTGATATGACATGGGTACCTTGTAACTCAAATAAAATATTACTAACAAATGTTTCAAAAGCTTCATTCAAATATTTAACAATTTTGATTATTTAAATGAATGTGAAAAGTACAGTTGGCATTGTTTGAAATAGTAATACTTCGGTTTTTAAATCAGAGGAAATTTTGTTCAAATTAATACTGCTAACATTCTTGGAAGCCATTGAGGTTGCTTTTCCATTAATGGCACTCCCAATAATGTTTGAAACATTCTTCTTATTGCTAATACTCTCTTCAACGTAACCAGTTGCCACAGCTGCCGATTTCCATCCTACTTGTCGTTAAATTTGATCTATTGTCATGCCACTATTCGCCATAATGGTAGCGGACGTACGTCGAAACGCATGTCCCGTGTATTTCTCAGGATCGTCCAATTTAAGATAACATGAAATTTGCAAGGGATATGATCCAAATGTATTAATACCAACCACTTGATTGGTGCACTTCCCCTTATCATACCGTAAGAAAACTCGGTTTGTACTTACATTTTGGGGGCGCAATGATAAATACTGCTTCACCAATCGCACATAACTAATTGCATCACTGTCGGCAACAGTAAAACGTCGAGCCTTCACTGTCTTAGATGGTCGGATAGTGATAAACAATACGCTTCCTTCTTCCTTAATGTCATGTAAGCGTAAATCGCACACTTCACATCTTCTACAAGAACCAAAGATACCGCAAATGGCTTCCACCTTCAAAAATAAATATGTAATGTCCGGTGCACCTGTGAAAAACTTCCACAAATCGTCTTCCTTGAATACATATGCCTTCTTGGCTAGCTACGTCATTCTTGCTAATGGCCTTCATGAATGCGTGCACTTTCACAAATGATTTTAAATCGACCCCATTGTTTATCCTCAACATACTTTGCAATTTCGAATGGATAGCCCACATAGTCGACGCCTTGTACTGCTCCGACATTTTCTGAAGGTAAGCAAGCACGACTCGTTCATCTGTATCTGTTACCTTTTGCTCTTCCATCCATTTGATGAACTTGTCGTGTTCTTTTTTATAAGCGTCTTCAGATTTTTGCGGTATTAACCGCGATTCTGCTTTTCTATTTAAGTAATCAATGTTAGAACTCATTTTAAAGCAATATAAAACCAGTAACAACTGTGTAGTGACAACAATTAATCATATATGACAGATTGCAGATTAATTTTTGTTTTTCTCATTTCCATGACAATGAAGGGTATCCTGATGTCACATCACGAATTCAACCTTTTTAAATTTTTAGTTCTTATTTCCATTTTTTGTAGTAATAATACCAGTATTTAAAATTTCAAAGTGTACCAATAAAAAAAATAGCGTAAAGTATTCGTGGATAACTGGTCTTTAAAACACTTGCTCTATTTCGAAATATCGCGCGTGATTTAAAGACCTTAATATCCACTTATACTTTAATATATTATATTTTCTTCTTACAATCGCATAAAAGATTTTTTTTATTTATTGCAATTATTTAATTTTTAATTTTTTTATTGAGAAAATGCTAGTAATAAGTTTTTGTTGGAAAATAACAAATGTTTTATTAAATTTGATAGAACTGCAAAACCTTTAATATGGTAAAATATCTTAACTACACTACATTACTTCGAATAAAGATTTAAAATGTCGTGGAACATTTTTATTGCCGATAAAACTAAGTAAAACACTTTTATCACAAAGTACGAAAAAATAATTTTTTACGACAAATGAAATACATTTTATGATTAGAGTACAGATTAAATGTACATAGATAGCTCCATCCTATGTTAAAATTTATCGCTCTAAAATTTGGATTCCAAAATTTTTATGGTTTTATTGATTAGTTTAGAAACTGTAAATGTTAATAGACGCTATATCAAAATTGACAATCGTAAATAGGCCTTGTTCGTGTCAATTTAAAAATTTAGCTTCCTGGATTTAGAGCGATAAATATATACATATATAAGGATGGACTAGCTATGTATATTTAATTAGAGTAAAACAATTTAGTATTGTTTAAGAAATAAATTATTATTCTTCTTCTGTATATTGTCATCTATTATTATAATGAATTAAGATATTTGTAATCAACACAAATGCTTATTATATTTTCTCTATCGTATTCTAACGTCGCCTCATTTATAGTCAATATAATGGTCAAACAAAAATCAAAATAATGTCATATATCTAAAATTGAAAATTTTTAATAAGTTCGTTTTGATATTTATTTTCGCCCATATAATACATTATACAAAAAACGTGGTAGGTCCTTGAACGCCACACTCCAGCAGATTTGCAAACTCTAAAAATATCAAGCTATATTGCTAATTAATGATTTTACGAAGCAAATGGTTTCCAGAGTCGGCAAATCAACTGATAGGAACGAAAACGAGACAGCCCCACAGTGCTGTCAGTGTAAGGAAACACTGATACATGATGGTACGCAAACTAGTATTATCTTTATATATATTAATGCTTAAACAAAGGTATTACTTAGAGTCCCAACTGCAATTCAGGTGAAATACTTAATAAGCTACACGCTGACGAGAGTTACTCTGAATATGGCCCACTCTGACACAGTTATAACAGCGCATGCCTCCTCCACTCTGTCTCCCACTACATTGCTGTTGGTTTTGTCTCGGCTGGAGATTCGAGTTTATCAGTAGTTGTATGGTCTTTTGTACTTCGTACATTACATCTTGAATGTTGAGCTCATGACAGTTCCTCTTAATATGGCCGAATTTGCCACACTTATAACAGCGGATACCTCCATTCGGGCTACCGCTATTTTGTTATTCTCTTCTCGTTTGGGAATTCGTCTTTGTCTATAGTTGTGTGATCAACTTTTGTAACTCGGTTAATATGACTTGAATGGTTTTACCTGCCGGGATCTCCTCCACAGTCATGGCTCGCACTCTCTGGTCGAATTGTGTGGTGTCCTCATAGGCAGCCTCAATCTCAAGGACATGTACTAAAGCTTCATTACTTCGTTTGTGCCTGACTAACTTAAGTATTCACTTAACCTCCTAGTCTCTTACTCCATCAATAAATGCATCAACTGCTAAATGTTGTTGAAACTATATTGGCGCATCAGGATAGGCTAAATGGGCTAATCTCTCCATGGCAACCTCGAACTCCTGTAGGCTTCCTCCACCTCGTTGTCTGCGTGTTTTCAGCTGATCCTGATATACTTGGGTGAGATATTGGTCACCATATCTTACTTCTAATGCTGCCTCCATGTTAATGTTTTGTTGCTGTGCTGTAGGAATTGTCTGGAGTAGGTATAATGCTTGGCCCTTCAGTGCTAATACCTGTGCTATTGCCTTTTCTTCATTGTTCCAATTGTTTGAACGCGCATATGCCTCGAACAGTCTCTTATACGTTGACCATGAACTTTGACCGTCGAAGGAAGGTAGTTGTAATCTAGTACCAGACGACAGTACCAACTGGCCACCCTTTTCTCTGTTGTTTGAGTTGGGCTACTTCTCCTCTGACTTTACTGACTTCTCTAACTTCACTAACTTCTTCTTTAACCTCATTAACTTGTCCTTCGACTTCAGAGACTTTCCCTGCGACTTCAGTGACTTTTTTTGATAATATCTCCTTTAAAATTTTCAGTGAGGGAGAAAATAGCTGCCTGCTGTTCTTCTAGGCTTCTCTTGAAATCTTCTCTTTCCTTGACTCGCCACTTTTCTTGATCTTCAAACATTTTTCTTAATTCTTCCTGGCGTTTTCTTTCTTGTTCTTCTTTCTCTTCCTGTTGTCTTATTTCCAGGCCTTCCATCATTTTTGTTAAGTCTTCTTTTTCTTCCCGGTGTTTTCACTCTTGTTGTTCTTTTCTTCTTGGCGCCTTCTTTCTTGTTCTTCTCTTTCTTCGTTTCGTTTTCTTTGTTCATCTTTCTCTTCTTGTCGTATTCTCTCTTGATCGTTCATCAGTTCTAACAACGCTGCTAACAATTCCTGCGTTTGTCTCTCCGCCATACTTCTTATTATTGACACGCGACACGCAAATCAGTTCAAAATAAAATTTACTACACTATAATGTCCACAAAATGTATCTATCGCGTCTATTTTAATAAAGGAATGTTCCAGAAAAATCTTGAAATAGCTCTAGAAAGTCATATTTAGGGTTTATACTACTTTTGTGTTGACAAAATTCACTAATCGTGCAATGGAATGCCCTAGAACTTCCACGAAATGTCACTATTAAGTCTTGTTTTGAGTCTATAACACGCTCCTGTTAACACAGTTCACGTATCTTCACGTGGCTTCCAAATCGAATGTTCTAGAATTTTCACTAAAAGTCACAGAGTCTTATTTTTAAGTCAATAACACGTTATTGTTAACAGCACTCGCATATCTGAGGCGGTTTCTAAATCGAATGATCTAGAATTGTCACTAAAAGTCACTTATAGTATTGTTTTTAAGTGTATAACACGTTCCCGTCGACACAATTCACGTATCACCTGTAGTTTCCAAATAGAATGTTCTACAATTCTCTCGAAACTGCACAAGTAAATTGCACTGGTAGTCCTTTTTCTCAATCTACAATACGTTATTACTAGCGGCACTCGCGTATTTGCAGTTATTTCTAAATCGAGTGTTCTAGAAACTTCTCGAAAATCCACTTTAAAGTCACTATTCAGTCCGGAAACAGTCCTCCGAACACTGTCCATCAGCTTAATTCTCTGTGTTACTACTGTAGAACCTTTTTGAATATTCCAGAAATTTCTCTTCCAATCCCACTTCGGACACCAAATTGTTACGTGTTTGCTATCCACATAAACACCTATACTCGTAGATTCGTTGATTGAAAGTCCAGGTAACACTTACTCACTACTTTATTAAGTAACTAACAATAGATTAATTATTGTCTTCATTATAATCATAATTGAACACTTAGAAGTCTTTTTCGTATTTCTTTTTTACTTGTTCACGTTCAACTTAAGACTGAGTCTCGTCCTACGGTGCGTCTTATTTATACATCCATTCACACGGTTTAGAACATTCCAGAATATTCCCGGCCGTTCTCGTACAATTCCTGTCTCATCTAACTAGTCTACAAAGTCCAGTGGCGTAACAATATTTTTAAGATTGAAGAGGTGATACTTTTTTCAATTTTAACCGTTCCTCTATCTGACAATTTATAAGATCCCAATGGAGAGGAATTAAAAGTGGTCCACTCTGTATATAAAGATGATCTTGTATTGCAATTACAAATATATTTGTATGTATGTACTACTTTTTTACGTCTAAAATAATTATGGATGCTTGAAGAAATTTAATAAACCTTCACATTACCAGCATAGCTAACTTGCATATATACTGATATGGAAATAATATATAAACGTGTTTATGGATCAAATAAGAAAAAAAGTTGTAATAAACATGGGTGCAGGAATGCTTCCTAGGGGAGATATAAAGCCTCTAAGGACACATTTATCTTTTGTTTCTTGTTTTGAACTTGAATCTGGTAAAGAGCTTTGTAAAAAGTTGCCACCTATACTTGTTAAACGAACATATGTCAGTAAATACAAATATTTTAGCATTTTCTTTGTGATATATTTAAATTTCTTGTGTATAAAAACCAATAATATTAACACATTTATAAAGAGTAGATATTTAGCCATCTGTATAAATTTTAGAAACTTTTATGCACATTTGGGGATTTATTCCTGCTTATTAGAAGAGTAATTTTGGCTGTACTTGTTTCGTTTAAATCACGTAGGTCATGGCAGTTAGGCAAAAATTACTTTCTTGTTAGGTAAAATACTTCTTCTGTAAAATATACAGCAAAATATTAGTACGAAAAGTTATTCAGATTTTACCACTTTGTCTGCATTTTACCTAAAAAATGAAAATGGAAGTATAGCTAATTATCTAAATAAGTTTTTATTTGGTACGTGATGTACCAGACACTTTCAAAATCGTCATACTAATGATTTTTTGCTGTAAAGTAACATAATAATGGAAAAATATCAAAATCATCAAAGTAGGCGAATTTTCTTGAAATTTTGTACAGGAGTATAACTTTAATTTGAATAACTTTTCTGACTGATATTTTGCTGTATCTTTTATAGAAAAGGTACTCTACCTAACAAAAAAGTAGCTTTTATTTAGTTGTCATGGCCTACGTGATTTAAAAAAAAAACAAATGTACACCCAAAATTACTTTTCAGGTTAGCAGGGAAGAACTCGAAAATGTGCAAAAATTATAAAATTTGTGGGGCATTTCAGCTATTGCGAACTCAATCGGGGGAGATACTGTACATAATATGCTCATACGTCAAGATAAATCTCAAAAACATTATGTAATTTATTTTTGATTATTTCTAAAAACTTACCACCCAAACTATAACAAAATTCATGATAAAGCAAACAGAAAAATTCTCATAAAATTCCTTTTTTTAATGTGACCGGTTTCGTGAACAAGTAATTACTTCACATCATCAGACACAGGAATTTTTATAAATAAAATTTATAAAAATTCCTGTGTCTGATGATGTGAAGTAATTACTTGTTCACGAAACCGGTCACATTAAAAAAGGAATTTTATGAGAATTTTTCTGTTTGCTTTATCATGAATAATTACTCATATGAGATTAACCTACCTACGTTATAACAAAATTATCTTTAAAGTATTCAGTCGTTTCCATAAAGTAATACATTTTTCGCCTTATCTAAAAAGAGAATTTAGAATATTTTATAAACGTTGAATAGATGGCTTTTATGGATTCTTGTATAAATACTGTTTACAGTATAAAATAAAGTAAGTTTCTTGTCATATCCCACAAAAAACAACTATGTAGCTACGGACGTGTGTTTCGGAGTTATTGCTCTTCATCGGCGCAGCGTAGTTAAGGAATCGGATCTAGGAAGGGAGAGTCAGGGGAAAAAAACTAACATAACGATGGTAAGTACAGTCCACAGTACTAAATTAGTGTCTTCATGTTCCCATGTGTCACATTTAGAGTGTCGATGAGCACAGTCGACACATAGAGTTCTATGTGCACTGCCCGTTTCCACCTGGCACATAGAAACAAAATAAAGATAGAGCTATTGGAGTTCAAAATAAGATAAAGAAAGTTTAGTGCCATATCCCAAAAAAAGAACAACCATACAACCATGGACACATGTTTCGGAGTTATTGCTCCTCATCGGCGCAGCCAGCGTAGCTAACGAATTGGATCTAGGATGAGATAGATCAGAAACAAAAATTAACACAAGGCTAATCCTTCTTTATTTTGTTTTGAAAACCAATAGCCCTTTTATTTTGTTTGTATGTACCAGGTGGAAACGGACAGTGCACATAGAGCCCTATGTGTCGACTATGCTCATCAAGGTCCCAAATGTGGTGTGGCACAAGAAAACATAAAGGCGTTAATTGAGTACTGTACTTTCTAGCCAGTTTTTGTTCCTAATCTAACTTATTCTAAATCCGATTTTTTAGCTACGCTGCACAGATGAGGAGCAGTAATTCCGAACACGTCTCCGTAGCTGCATAGTTGTGGGGGGGGGGGGAATACTCTTTTCTATCTTTATTTACTATTTACAGTATTTCATATTTTTACACAAATGGGCTGATGTCAAATAAGTGAATAAAACAGTTTTGAAAATTATTATTATAGACAGAGCTTATTATTTTAAGTACCTATTTCTTACGAGTACGGCTATTTTTAATAAATTCTTTAAAAATGCTATTTTGAACTAATGAATCGTACGAAGTACAATTTTGTAATGCAGAGAAGTCTACAGAGCCAGCCCCATCTTCTAAAATTTATGGGATATTTGAAATTTACAAGTCCATTGGTAAAGGAAGTCTGAGGAAGTGGTTAAAGGGCTAAACGTAAAGGTTTCGAGTTATCTCCATCATAGGAACGAGAAACCGCTCATAATTAAATTATCATGTTTGCGCCGTTTGATTGTCTTAATCCTAATGCATAATATGTACGACTGCTGTAATTAATGGGCTGAAAACACACATCCCTTCAGGGTTTTCTTTGTCCTTGTCTTCTAGGCACATATTTTCTGTTAACAATTTGCCTTTGTAAAGCTTTAGCTTTTCAAAAGCTCTACTTAAGGCACAGAAATAATTAGTTTTAATTAAACAAAAAGTTCGTTACACTGTGACAAATTTATTTAATAAATTGTCAAGTGAAATGGGAACATAAATTGTTGTTGTTATATATAAATGTTGAACAGATTCGTGTGTGCCGTACACATTTATTTCGGTGATTAGAATTTAGAGACACAAAGGTCTATTCCTGACATTTTCTTCGAATTTATGCAAGTATTGTATCTGGCATAAAATACACTCAAGTTAATTAAAAGCTATTCATATTTACTTTCAATAAACTGCAAACATGAAACATAACAATATAGAAATTCTATTTAAACTAAATATAATCTAATTTTTGTGTTCATGATATTTACCAATACTGATTGATTAGTTTGAAAAACAGGCAATCATATAATAGTTTTTTTTACATATTTCGTATATAAAGAACTTGTAGGTTTGTTTTTGAAAAAATGTTTTTGCCTATCCAAAGCATACCACACCTAAAATAATATTCACCTGAAAATAAAACTGTTAAATGTGATATATTTTAGATTAAATTTTTTTTTATAATTACTATTTATTACTTTGGAAGTAAGTAGCAACATCAATATAACATAATGTGTCACGTGTCTATGGGTATATATATAAACTGAAAATTGTCATTGATATAAGTCAATCTAAAATCAAGCAATTTTCATTTAGTTTTTAGAACGGAATCACATTACATTCCGAAACGTCAACTTTATAATAAAATATTTTATATTTAAGTTTTATTATCAGGTTCATATTTTTTAAATGAGATATTTTGTGGACCGACAAAAACATTTTTTTAAAAAACAAACCTCTGACCAGAGGCTTATTTGACAAAAAAATCTGAATAATTTATAGAATGTGGCTTGGTACCCAAAGAAGGTGCGAGGAAACATTGTAGGATGCCACAAATAGATAATTATAGGCAATAATAATATTAACAATAGCTATTTATTAGGGTGGTCCTTATTTTTCGACGTGGACACCCCCTGAAATGATGACACTTGATAAGAAAGGAAAGTACGAAAAATCTCAGTCCGATCAGACAAAAAGAACATGTGCCACAAAACACTTGAAAATCTTGAAATTTCGATTTTGTTTTCTAATTTCTAAAGCCGACCCTGTCGACGTCGTCGTGCATCTACCGTCTCGGCCGTAAATCGGTGACTCAGTTGTCATTGTGCGGTCAGGTAGGAAGCGTCGCTTTATCAACAAAGTTAAGAAAAAATCGTTCATTCTACAGAATGGATACTAGAAAACGTGATACAATTTACTTAATAAAACATGATGACAGTCAGATTGTTGGTGCTAAATTGCCATCAAATAGACAGGTGATGAAAATGCTTCTTTACAATTTACGTAAAGTTGAATTTAAGATCCAGTGTACATTTGGTGGTAAAAGAAGTGGAAGTTTTTTGGGAGAAGGCAAGAATTCCTACAAGAAAATTTCAGCACTGTGTAGAAAAATTGGAGGCACTTTACAATGAATGGAATGTTTTACAAAAATCCAGTAAGTGAAGAAGTGAAGTACAAGTACAGAAAGAGAATACCTTTGTTGACAAACTAGATGATCTTTTCGACATCGCTCATGCTTCGGCTTTAGAAATGGTAAACCAGGAGGACAAACAATTTCTCATCAATCAAAGAAAAAAAGGACGACCGGGTGCTATGATCGGAGGAGACTATGTTCTACAGAAAAAGGAAAAGAAACATTTACTATGAGAAGAACAAGAACAACTAAGAAGACAACGGTACGAAGAAACGAAATCAATTAGTTGTAAGTAATCCATTTACTCAACATTTCGTAAAAAACATCAATAATTCAGTAATTATCTTTTCAGTGAAAAACTTTTCATTTATTTTTTATTACAGCTCAGACAGTTTCACTAATCTCTTCAACTGGTAGTGAAGAAAATGAGCGGAGATCTTTCGACGAGGAAAATGCGGCACAAGAACCTCAATCTGGTAGTCCCCTTATGGATGTAACAGAACCTTGTCCTAGTATTCATTCCATGGAACTGGACGATGAATCAGGCCCGTCTAATCCACCGAAACTTAAGAGAAAACGAGCTAGTCAGGAGTTTATTACTACAAAACTTGTTGCAGCATTTGACAAGTGCAAAATAAGTGATAGAGATGCAGTGCATATTTTAATCCCTACTGCCGAAGCACTACATTATGACGTCAATGATTTGATTATTAATCGATCGTCCATTCATCGCTGTCGTGAACGTCTACGTAAAGAAAACGCTTCAAGACTTCGTCAAGCATTTAATGAAACGGAGATCAGTGCAGTTACTGTACATTGGGATGGAAAAATGCTTCCTGCAATAGTGAAAAAAGAGCTGGTAGATAGACTTTCCGTTACCATTACATACAAAGGAGTAGTACAGCTACTGGAATTAGCATCAGGAACCGGACGAGATTAGGCTCTTGCCGTATATAATACTTTGCAGGAGTGGAATTTGGTAGATAAGGTACAGGCACTCTGCTGCGATACAACAGCCTCGAATACAGGACGGTTAAAAGGAGCTTTTATTCTACTCGAACAAGAACTAGGAAGAGACATTCTATACTTGCCATGTCGACACCATATATACGAGCTTATTCTAAGAAGCGTGTTTGACATAAAACTTGAAGAAAAATCTACTGGTCCAAATGTTCAGATTTTTAAACGTTCTCAATGATCATGGTCTAAATTTAATTTGCAGAATTTTAAAACGGGCATAGAGGATAAAATCGTGAATGAAAAACTGTCAATCTTGGCAGAGGACATAAAACTATTTGCTTTACAAAATATACAAAGACATCACCCAAGAGAAGATTATCGAGAACTTCTCTAACTCACTATTATTTTTTTTGGCGGCCTTCCTCCTAGGGGTATATTGTTTAGAATTCCAGGAGCTTTTCACCATGCTAGGTGGATGGCTAAAGCCATCTATTGCCTGAAGATTTTTTTTTCGCGAAGATTTTTTTTCGCAAGTATATATGTAAAGACTTGGACTAACGTACCGAATCCGATTGAAGCTCCACGACAATACTTTGAGTTTTTAAAAAAATCTCTTTGAGGATAAATACGACTTACAAATTAACCACGTTACTCTAGAGAAATAATTTGTGCTATCTGGCACCAGAAAACGCCGTTCTAGTTTTTTGATGATAATGTTTCTGAAGATACCAAAAAACAGAACAAAATTTTTGAAGATGCTATTTTCATTTACGTATTATTATTTACTTTATTGAAACATTTTGTCTAATATTACAATTGCATGTGATTTTCAAATATATGTAGGACACCTATTTGATTTCTTTTTATTTTTTTTTAATTTCAGCACATCAGCGGCACGTGTTCCCTTTATTTAATTGAACTTAGATTTTATATGAATTATTTTTTCATCAGGTGGAATAATTGTACGGGGTGTTCCAAAAAATTTTTTTTTATGTCTCCTGGGGTTATAATAAATTTTCTATCAATTTTTGTTCTTGTATCTCTAACTCGGACTTTGAAGCAACTTTCTTTATTTATAACATCTTCTTTTAACAAAGCGGAATTGACCGCTCTTCTACAGGCACCCGCCACTCCAATAATCAGTAAGACCTTAAAAAATAAATATTTTGTTGAAAAAGTAAAAAGAATATTGAAGAAAATCACATTTAAATTCAAATGTATTTCATTGTCAGCTGTTTGTAGAAATATTGTTATATGTTTCTTGGTTAAAATTTTAGATTTTTTAGGCTTATAGACCTCCGGTTTTCTTTTAAGCATGGCAAATAAATAAGCACATTTTTTTATGTCTACGTTTTTTCTTATTGACAGTTCTGTTTTTAACATTGAATAATAACTCCATAATGAAGTACGTTAACGATCCTCACTTAGTTCGTTGAAATATGCTAGTAGAACTAGTTTAGCAGTTATGTCCTTAATTCTCTTTTCATGGCGCCATTTCTCATATCTCTCAAATACTAAGGCATACTGTACGCGAGACTTCTGTGGAACAAGGCCTAGAATTGCTTCAGATCCACTTTCCTCGATATCTTCATGCAAATCTTCGTCGGAAAAACTCATTTTTATAGAATTTATTTTGATTTTAACGTTTTCAATACGTTTGTGGTAATAACTAAGTTAATAACAATATCTGTTTGTTGAATCTCCTTAGCAACCGCTGGTGTCGGTCGCATCATCGACCAGCCAACTATGCTGCGGAGTGTTACGTTATGAATCCAACCCAACAGAGACAGGCATCATAACTTATGATATGACGTTTGTCAGTGTTGGGTTGGAAATAAAATAATCATCGATTTTATTAGTTTTTTTACAATTTAAGTGAAATATTCAGTGGAAGTCTAATTACTTTATGTAAGAGTCAATAAAAACAACACAAGCCGGTGAAATTATAAATAATATATTAACCACAGACATACACTTTTAAATAATATATGATTGCTTATTTGACGGTCGATTAATGAATAATCCACGTTGCCAATATTTAGCCCGTGACCGCCAATTTATGCTGAAGGCGTCTATCGGATTCCTGTAGCCTGAACATTGCCTCTCACGGCTAGTCAGCCGCGGGAAACCACTATTTTCCTTATCTTAAGCCGCTAACATTTAATTACTTGCAGTCTAACTAGTACTGATTCCTAAGTCAAAAATGTGTGGATTATGTTTTATTGAAGCATACAATTGCGTGTTTTTTTTATAAAATGCGTGCGATAAATATATATCGCATTAGTGCTATAAATAACGTCATTATGACATTGAAATAAGTGTCATATTACTGTCAACATATAACGAGCGTAGATAATAATTATTTTTCTACTCCCTACATAGAAAATACTATTTTGCCCCCTCATTTCAGGGAGCAAAGTAGTACTTTTCCTCCCTCGGGAGGAAAATACTTTGCTTCCCTAGGGAGGAAAATACTTTGGCTCCCTCTGGAAGCAAACAAGTAAAAACTTCAAATAGCTGTAATAGTAGTGTATAGACTTCTTTTATTGATACACAAACTTCCTGAAAATGAATGCTTTTCTTTGAAACAGATTTTTTATTACTTATTTTTATTTATAAAAATTGAAAACAGTTTAAATCGACGTTTAAATTAACATCAGTAACTAAATATTGTTAAAATTTATGGTACAATTGGTTAAATTACTAATGGAGATTGCCCCTGAAGAAATATTGGCTCTGCTGGTGAAGATCAGTTCCTGTTTGTTGTTTTTCAAAGTCTTGGTCGCTGATGAAGTACTTGTAGAAACAAAATTTTCAAAAACAAGACAACGTTTTTTGGTACTTGAAGTAGTACTTTCTCCCGTAATTATTTGGCTGGCTACCTCACATTTTTTAGAAATACAAACATCTAAGTACCCTTCTGCTACTGCGTTTGTTCGCCATCCCCCATGTCTTTTTAGAGTGAGAATGTCACTTCCAGCATTGACTAATAACGTAGCTGAAGTACGGCGGAAACTGTGTCCAGTTCGAATCATCCAAATTTAAAAATATTGCTATTCTGTATGGAATTTTGGCAATTGTGTTTTTGCCAATTACCTGGTTTGTACATTTCCCTTTAGCATAAGTTACAAAAAATCTAGAATGACATATTTTAGGGGACCTGCAGTCCAGATATTTTCTATACATATCCAAGACAGATACTCCGTTTAAAATCTCATTTGTTATTGTAAATGTCCTTTTGATATTAGTTTTTGAGTCAGGTATTTGCACCACCAAAATATCGCCTTTATCACTGACATCCTCAAGTACCATTTTAACTAATTCATCGCTACGGCATGCCCCAGCAATTCCAAATATAAGCACAATCTGAAAAAGGAAAATGCACTTATGAAAACTGACTAAAATGTCACTTAATTGTTATATATATACTTACTTTCTAATAAAAAATGCTGCATTACGTTTTTATTTATTATTCAACAATAACGATCAATCTTACCTTCATAAGTAAGTAAGTTTCATCTGGAGCTTCTGCAATAAACTTGTTGATATCCTTCCTTGAAAAAGTATTGGCTTTCTTGGCATTATATCCAGCAGATTTCCTTTTCAAAAAAGCTACTAATTTAGGAAACTTAATGTCGATATTGTCTTTAATTTGGAGTGCAGATCGCAACATGCTGTATTTGCTCCATAATGTTGAAGGCTTCAAATCGGCGCATTTTTTGGAAAAGTAAAATAGGACCACTTCTTCACATATTTTTCTTATTTGCCTAGTCCCCATCCAACAATTAAATAGCTGGTACTCTTTTTCATATTCTTCACGAGACACTAACGGTAATAGATTTACCGACACCACGTTTGCTTCTTCCAGAATATCTTGAGGAACTTCATCTTCACATTCGGAATACATTATTATAAACTTTTTGAAAGTTTGTTTATTTTGAAAACAAGAAGCAACCTTAGCAACGTTCCATGTACTTTGATTTTTAACAATATTTACTTATCTAAATACCTATTATGACATTTTGACATATTTGGTTTTTTGATTGTCATGCATAAGAAAATATAATAAAATATATGTAAAACCAATGTAAAACACTGTAAATGGTCGTAGAAAAAATCATATGTATTACACAAGAGCAAAGTGCCATTTCCTCCCTTGGATATTGATGCCCTCCGCTTCGCGTCGGGCATCAAACTATCCGCGGGAGGAAATTATGCACTTTTCTCCCTTGTCATACTATTATTTACCAATGTCTCATTTTATAATATGGTATTTTGTGACTGGAAACATGATACATATTACCTATGATAGTAAATAACTGTGTAAACTGATAACTGATTATTATTGTATAATAATAATTATTTTCTTTAAAAAGCTCTCAGCTTGAAAATATGGGTCGTGCTTTGTTTATGAGTTATCATGTTTGTATCGAATAATACATGTGATTCACGTTCGTTTTCAAACAGAAATAAATTGTGTATTGTTTTGCACACATTAATTAACGCACAATGTTACGATACCTAAGGCAAAAACGTGATTTACTGATAATAACCCTCGTTAGCTCCTATGTTTATTTCCTAACTCCTTGTTTATATTAAACGTAATTAATTAGAAATGTATTATGCTCGTCTTTGATTATTATCAACACATTTTCATATTCATATACGAAATCAGCAGTGGCGGCTGGTAAAATTTGGATTCTCCATATCTTAATTGGGATCATGGAACCCAAGATACACTTTATGAGTGTCAATATTTTAATGCTGAACTTTTGCAAAAAAATGTGATTAAAATTTGAGAAACGAAGTTGCGAAAATGGTATGTTCAACCAGGTTATTTTTAGACAATTTGTAAAATTGTAAAAAATGCCACATACTATATTTTCGCTATATACAGTGTGTAAATTAAGTAACGCATAAATTCAGTAATTCCGTTGATACTAATTTTTTTGGAAAAAATCTCGAAGGGGTATAGCGATTTTAACTACAGCAAATATTTTTAGTCTATTTTCAGTTTCTTATGTCATTTATTTTTTAAGTTATGACGTCATCCACTTTTTTTTTAAATGACAACCTATATTTTTTATTATTGATTTTGGTAGTAGTCTTTATTTCGGTTCTGACCGTATACAATTTTCAATATGTTATATTTCCAAAAAAATCGAGAAAAACAGTCTTAAAGTTCAGATAACAAAAATTCATTAAATTGGGAAAATTTATCTAGTTGCCTAAGTTTGACAGAAAGTTATCGACGGCACATTCGTTTTTATTTTGAAATTATACAAATAGTTGAAAAATCGAACTAATGTGATACACCGGCAACTAGATAAATTTTCCCAATTTAATGAATTTTTGTTATTTGAACTTTAAGACTGTTTTTATCGATTTTTTCAAATAATAACATACTGAAAATTTTATACGGTCGGAACCGGAATAAAAACTACTACCAAAATCAGTAATAAAATATATAGGTTATCATTTAAAAAAAAAGTCAATGACGTCATAATTTAAAAAATAAATGACATAAGAAACTGAAAATAGACTGAAAATTTTAGCTGAAGTTAATATCGCTATACCCCTTCGAGATTTTTTCCAAAAAAATTAATATCAACGGAATTACTGAATTTATGCGTTACAAAAAGTTCAAATAACAAAAATTCATTAAATTGGGAAAATTTATCTAGTTGCCGGTGTATCACATTAGTTCGATTTTTCAACTATTTGTATAATTTCAAAATAAAAACGAATGTGCCGTCGATAACTTTCCGTCAAACTTAGGCAACTAGATAAATTTTCCCAATTTAATGAATTTTTGTTATTTGAACTTTAAGACTGTTTTTTTCTCGATTTATTTCAAATATAACATATTGCAAATTTTATACGGTCGGAACCGGAATAAAAACTACTACCAAACTCAATAATAAAAAATATAGGTTGTCATTTAAAAAAAAGTCGATGACGTCATAATTTAAAAAAATAAATGACATAAGAAACTGAAAATAGACTGAAAATATTTGCTGAAGTTAAAATCGTTATACCCCTTCGAGATTTTTTTCCAAAAAATTAATATCAACGGAATTACTGAATTTATGCGTTACTTAATTTCCACACTATATATTTTCTCATAATCGGGAAAATTTTATCGACAAATTTAAAATTTCGTTACAAATATTGATTTTTTTGTAGTTATGAAATTTGTACATTGAAAAAATTAATTTCATATAAAATTTCAAAAAATGTAACTCTTTAAATAGGTAATCAAAATATATAAATACAATTTCAAATTAATTGGTAACACTTCCTGCTTATGATAAAAAAAATAGGTTCCCAGGAGGGGGCAAGGCAGGACAGTTGGGGGGCCTTGTTGATGGTTTTTAGTAAAACCAAGAAATGAAAATAAATAATTGGTAGAAATTCAAAATTCTGAAAAATTTCTTACACTTTTTAAACAAAAATAGGAAATAAATGCATGTAAATAGTATTGACCGTTTAATAATTAATGAGTTAATAGATATACTAATTTACTAGGTAGGAATAACTAATAACATTGTACTGATTCTGCGGTTGGCTCCTTGTGAAACATTATTAAATATTTTAAATAAACAAAGAAAATTTGCTTTTAAATGTTTTGAAAATGTATTTTCACTCTACACGTGTTTTGGCTTTTTAGGCCCTTTTCAAGAGTACAAATGTATTAATTATAGAGCTGGAATTAGTGATAAAGTCAGCAATAAATTAAGTAAATTAGGTTGCAAAACAATATCTGTAAATAAAAATAACCTAGTAAAATGTTAATAAACAATAAGGATAAAACGGAAAAGCTACAAAAGACAAGAGTGTATGAACTAAAATGTAGTGACTGCGACACTATATACATTGGCCAGACTGGACGTAACATAAAAAAGCGACTTGAAGAGCATACAAAGTCTATTGTAAACAACATATATAGCACCGGCATGTCAACACACTGTAGAGTAAATATTCATTTTATAAATATGGATAATGTAGAATTACTTCATTCCGAAAAGAAAAGCAAAAAATTAGACTTACTAGAAATATTAGAAATTAAGAAAGCTTAAAAAAATAAAAAACCAATTACAAATGAACAACAAATATTCGCAGGTCACCACATTTTAGATAAAGTAGTTTAACTTTTCTAAAAATCCCAAATCTTTCAAACCATTTTTATTAGTATAAGTTGCCAGATGTAACATTCAATATATAAGCAAGGAACACAAATTATAATTTAGTACCTCTCATCTGTACTCTTGAAAAGGGCCTAAAAAGCCGAAACACATGTAGAGTGAAAATGCAATTCTGAATCATTTTAAAGCAAATTTTCTTTGTTTATTTAAAATATAACTAATAACTTTAAAATGGTATGTAGTAAAGAAAATCGGTGAGCGCCATTTATGAATAAAATCTGAACTACAATAAAAGCATTAAATAAAAATTCTAAGTTGTTTTCATGTCACTTTATATGGATGGATGAACTGACGGGCGAACAAACACAACCAAACAGACCAAGAGAATTTTGGAAGTTGTTCAGAGTTTGATGACTAATACAATAAAAAAATGTTTGCTCTTCCACCAATAGTAAAGATTTTAGAGAAGTGCCTTGCAAATGTAATATATATACTTTTCATTTTAGTGCATGTCATCGCATGTTTGCGTGTTTCTAGGTTAGTTTTCGCGAGACGAATTCATCAGGGCCCGCTTTAGAGGCGGTCCTGAGGGCGACATTTTCGCCCTCCTGAATATGAACCAAATATTAATAAATTAATTATTCTCAATTAATTTAAATTTTACACTACTTGTTGATTTTTCCCTAACTAAAACTAAGTACTATGCAATTTACATTTGATCTTTGTGGTTCGTTGTTTGACGAAGCTTCGGGTTTGCTAAGTTGCATTAGACAATTTAAATTTTTATGTTCAATAGTTATATGGTGTCAAATTTTAAATTGTATTAATCCCATAAGCAATCTCATGCAAACAAAAGATTTTGATTTGAAAAAACACTTGATCTTCTAAAGAACTGCAAAAATTTCTTTAAAAATCCTCTATCGGATAAGTTTTTCAATGACAACATTATTGACGCAAGAGAATTGGCTGATGAAATTGACATTGAAGCCAATTTTGAATCAACAACGCCGCGACACCGCGTAAGAAGACAAAAGGCCAACTTTTCATATGAGGCAAGGAACGAAACAGTCGAAGATCCCAAAGAAAAATACAAAATAGAATTTTTCTTCGCTACTATTGATCAAGCATTAATCGCACTAGATAATCGATTTGAACAACTGAATCACCGTAGTAACCATTTTCAATATCTATATAATATATATGATTTGAAAACCATGCCTAAAGAGACACTGATAAATATTTGCAAAGATTTGAAAAATATTTTGTCTGATGGTGAATCAACTGACATTAACGGTCTAGAATAGTAGAGGAAATATCTGCAGTTTGTGCACTTTTGGGCAAAAAAGAAAGTCCACGTGATGTTCTTAAAATAATAACAATGCTAAATTTTGCTCCAAATCATAGTATTGTCTTAAGAATACTACTGACTATACCAATATCAGAAGCAAGTGGAAAAAGAAGTTTTTTCAAATTAAAATTAATCAAAACCTTTTTACGCTCAACTACTACGGAAAATCGACTAAGCGGCTTGGTCATTTTAGCAATTGAACATGAAATTGCTGATCACATACACTTAAAAGAGGTAATAAAAAAATTTGCAGAATTTAAAGTGAGAAAAACAATATTCTTCTGATTATAACTCAAACAAACAATGTATTACTGTGGTTCTGTGTATCTATCTTTTGTTTTCTATTTAGGTTTTCGGTATAAGTGAGAAAAAAAATCTAAATCGTAATAGCGGTAAAATTCCACCCTATATGTTTCAAACTAAGTAAATATTTTTAAAATTTTACAACTAGATATCTATAGGTACTGCAACTCTATTTTATTTTAATTTATCCTGTCTACTAAATGTTAAGTTTTAATACTTGGTTCTTTTTAAATATACGTTTTTATTTCAAATTAAAATCATCTTTTATTTAAAAAAAATAACTTTAAAGGGGCGGCAATTTGGTTTTTGTCCGGGGCAGCGTAAACGCCAGAGCAGTCCCTGCTTTCATTATTTAATTTGTTATAGTTATATTATTTTTGAAAAGTGGTATCATAACCACACATTGTGCCGTTTTTAATAAGTAAATGTAAATAGTTTATTTCTTATTCTATTAGTAAACAATCAATGGAATTTAAACACACATCTTACGCGTTTTTAACACTACTGTGGCGTTGCAGAAATTATTTTGGGGTATATAAAAATCACAATACCTTCGAATTTCCCGAGGAAGTACTCAAAAGATCGTCTAGTTTGTCCAACACAGTTTTGATTACAGCCCTTACAGCTAATTTCGTAAATCCCCGACTTTCCGTTTGTTTCAATTTTATCTTTTAAATTGCCTAAATGAAACAAAGTTGCTTTCGATTCAATGATAATTTTTTCGAACAACATGAAGGAATAGCGATGGGCAACTCTTTATCACCATTCATTGTTAGTCTCTTCATGAACAGATTAGAAACAAAAACAAAAGAAGAATTCGAGTATTTCCTCAGGGTTTGGCTTAGGTATGTGGATGATGTTTTTGCATTGTTTGATACAATGTTACCGATTTTGATAACTCTGTTACTAAATTAAACAGTCGTTTCGAGTCAGTGATATTCGCAAATGAAATTAAAAACTCTGGACAACTACCATTTTTAGATGTATTTATTAATAATTAGAAATAGTGAAAATAAGTTAGAATTTAACATATACAGAAAAATTCCAGTACTCTAAGGTATATCCCTAAGGACTCTCACAAAATGGCGAGTTTTAATTTTCTAGTTCATCACCTATTAGCTTCCCTCTCAATAAGGAGAGGTCTGAAAAAGAAAAGGGAGATACTAAGTTTAATTGATAACATAATTAGGATACGTAAATTTAAAGAGACAGTTCGAAATTCGTCGACCTTTCAAAATGAAAGAGAAAATCTGAAATTTGTGTCGATTCCATACGATCCACGATTCACTTGTAGTATTGGTAAGATTTGTAAAGATATAGGTAGGTATGGTAGTGGTTCACTCATTGAGAAATAACCTACAACAACTTTTAGGCAACTCAAAAGACAAAATTGAAACAATTGAAAAGTATGAGATTAACGAAATTAGCTGTAAAGACTGGTAATCAAAAGTATGTAGGACAAACTAGACGATCGATTCAAACAGCTTATATTGTTATTGTTCAAAGAAACCACGTCACAAACGTATCATATACTACTGCATTTTTAAAAATACACTCTTATTAATTTTTATTATTTCTTAGTTTACTGCTAGCCATAACATTTTTATTGTATGTCATTATTATAAAAACAAACGTGAATTACAAGGTATAATATTCCAAATATTCGCATTTATTACAGTCATATCTTAAATGAATTCATTTTGTGGTAGATACAAAGATGCAACGGTAAAGACAGCGAGAAAGTGAAGTTGTTTTAGAGACCATATCTTTGTTATGGTGTTATTAATGCTGCGCTAGCTGAGTTCCAGCCCTTCTATATGAAATGAGTACTACTAAAACTCAACTTAAGCTGTTTTAATCTAACTTCCAGACCCCACTGTTTACGTCAGCCAGAATGTATATCGGAAGTTGAATCTGAAATAAGTATTTTATATTAAATTTCTTTAGAATAAGGATTTTCCTAAATTAAGAAGTTTTCAACCCTGAACTTTATAATGTTTGCCTTAAGGATTTCTCACGTTTACAGATTTATACATATTTTGGTGAAGTGTACTGAAACTTCTAGATAATTTGGAAATAATTTAGTATTAGTCCTCTGTTATTGAAAATCGATATTAATAATAATAAATTAGTGTATGCAATTCTATTAATTACATAACAATGTGTAATTTGATTTTGCAAAAAAAAATTGCAATAATTTACCGGCTTGGTGGAGTGGTTAGAGCTCGCGATGACAAGTGTAACTAGAAAAGTTTCTACCATAGCCGTGGGTTCGCATCCCGCCACCGCCACTGGCATTTTCGATGGGACTGGTTGTGTGTTCTCGTTTTTTCGTCAATGTAACTCTGGCCCGTGCATTATTTAATGGACATGCATGCATAATATGCATGCATGTCCATTATATATTATATAATAGTTAGTCCCATCAATCCGCTTCCCCCCTCCAGCCGAAAATGTCCGATTGAATACATTCAATGCTGAAACAAATTCAAAAAGCTAGCTCTCTTAGCCGATATACCTACCTAACCCAACTTCTACTCAAATACAAAATGTGCATGTTAAGAACTACTGATTTGTGGTTAAATCCACCAATTACATACCGTATGTAAAATACTGTTACGATACTGAACTGTGTAGACTGGTTAGATGAGACTGAAATTGTACGAGAACGGCCGGGAATATTCTGGAATGTTCTAGACCGTGTGAATGGATGTATAAATAAGACGCATGGTGGGCTGAGACTCAGTCTTAAGTTGAAAGTGAACGAATAAAGAAGAAATAAGAAAGAGACTTAAAAGTGTTTAATTGTGATTATAATTAAGATGGTTATTAACCTATTGTTGTTAATTATTAATTAGTAAATAAAGTAGTAAGTGTTACCTGGACAATCAACGAATCTACGTGTATAGGTGTTTGTGGGGATAGTAAACACGTAACAATTTGGTGTCGGAAGTGGATTGGAAGAAAAACTTCTAGAATATTCGAAAATTTTCTACAGTGTTCTACTCAGAAATTAGTGGTAACATGGAGAATTAAGCTGATGGACAGTGTTTGGAGGACTATTTCTGGACTGAACAGTGACTTTAAAGGGGATTTTCGAGTTTCTAGAACATTCGATTTAGAAATAGCTGCAAATACGCGAGTGTCGTTAATAATAACGTGTTGTAGACAGAACAAGGACTACTAGTGCAATTTCGGAAAAATTCTAGAACATTCTATTTGAAAACTACAGGTGATATGTAAATTGTGTCAATGGGAACGTATTATAGATTTAAAAACAAGACTATAAGTAACTTTTGGTGACAATTCTAAAACATTCGATTTGTAAGCCACAGAAGATACGTAATCTGTGTTAACGGGAACGTGTTATAGACTCAAAACAAGACTTATTAGTGATATTTCGTGAAAGTTCTCAAACATTCCACTGCACAATTAGTGGAGATAAGTGAATTTTTTTAACACAAAAGTAACATAAACTTTAAATAAGACTTCAAGTGCTGTTTCGAGATTTCTCAGGAACATTCTATTATTAAAATAAACGTGATAGATACATTTTATGGATATTATGGCGTAGTCAACTGATTTACGTGTCGTGAGTTAATGCCAACAACAAGAAGCATGGCGGAGAAACAAACACAAAACTTAGTTGCAGCATTGGTGCAACAAATGGAAGAACAGGAAAGAGAACGCCAGGAAGAATTAAGAAAGATTATGGAAGATCAAGAAAGAAGATAACAGGGAGACAAAGAAGAACAAGAGAGGATACGAAATGAAGAAAAGGAAGAACACGAAAGAAGACGACAGGAAGAAAACGAAGAACAAGAAAAAGACGACAGAAAGAAGAGGAAGAACAAGAGAGAATACGACAGGAAGAGAAAGACGAACAAAGACAAATTATGGAAGATCAAGAAAGGAAGCGACAAGAAGAGAAGGAAGACCAAGAAAGAAGATGAACACCGCCGAAAACAATGAGCAAGAAAGAAAACGGCAAGACGAATGAAGAAAAATTTTTAAGGATCAAGAAATGTGGCGACTTCAGGAAAGAAAAGACTTCAAAAGAAGCCTAGATAAACAGCAGGCAGCCATTTTCTTCCTCACTGAAAAATTTAAAGGAGATGTTATCGAAAAGTCACTGAAGTTGCAGCAAAAGTCGTGAAGTCGAAGGACAAGATAATGAAGTTAAAGAAGACAGCAGTGAAATTAAAAAAGTCAGTGAAGTTAAAGGAAAAGACAGCCAAGTTGAAGGGGAAATAACCGAAGTCAGAGGAGACGTAACCCGACTCAAACAACAATTAAGAGAGAATGGTGGCTTGTTGGTACAGTCGTCTGGTACTAGATTATAACCACCTTCTCTTGACGGTTACGGTTTATGGTCAACTTATAAGAGACAGTTCGAGGCAGCTGCAAGCTCAAATAACTGGAAAAAAACCAACAGCATTAATATTAGCACTAAGAGGTCAAGTACTAGACCTGCTCCAAACAATTCCTGCCACACAGCAAAAAAACTTTAACATTATAGAGGCAGCATTAGAATTAAGATATTGTGACCAACATCTCCCCCAGGTATATCAGGCTCAGCTAAAATCACGCAAACAACGGGGTGGAGAAAGCCTCCAGGAATTCGAGACTGCTGTAGAGAGATTAGTCTATCTAGCCTATTCTGATGCACCAATGGAGTTTCAGCAACAGTTGGCAGTTGGAGCGATTATTGATGGACTAATGGACCAGGAGGTTAGACGAATCCTTAAATTAGTCAGGCACAAGCAAAGCTGTGAGGCTCTAGTTCATGCAATTGAGATTGAAGCTGCATATGAGGATACCACACAATCAGACCAGATAGTGCGAGCCATGGCTGTGAAAGAGACCCCGGCAGATAAAACCATGCAATTCGTATTAACCGAGTTAACAAAAGTTGATCGCACAACTATTGACAAAGACGAATTCCCAAACGAGACGAGAACATCAAAATAGTGCTAGCCCGAATGGAGATATCCGCTGTTATAATTGTGGCAAATTGGGCCAAATAATGAATGCCGTTAAGACTGATGTTCCAGATTATTGGACAAAACAGTCGTTAGGCGAAGCGCAGTTAAACGATAAGGCCCAACCTGATTGGACATTTCAAATAAATCAGTGGGGCTGAAGGCTTTATGGGCACAATGGGACTCCCTTAGAGTAGAGGATGGACTGCTGAAGAGAGCCAGATGGGAGGAAAGTTAATTTGAAATTGATAATTTCCAGGTGTCACGTAGCAAATGTGCTTCAGCAAGTGCATAATGGAACGTCTGGCGGACATTTTGGTATCAAAAAACCCTGACAAAAGTAAGAGAAAGTTTCTACTGGGTAAACAGTCATCGAATTGCGGAGGCTTGGTACTGTGAATGTGAAGTTTGCGCGGTAAGAATGGGGCCACAAATAAGAAATAAGCAGTATAACGGCAGGACTCCTTTTGAGCGAAATGCAATAACAAGTGACCGTATGAAGACTCGTTATGATCCTAAGGCTAATTCAGCAGGGTACCGGATGGGAGAGTTGGTTTAGCTATATAACCTACAAGGAAAGGAAGGCGTCCCCGAAGCTTCACCACCCTTGGGAAGGACCTATACTGTCGTCACCAGAATAAACGATGTCGTATACCGAATTCAGCAAAGTCCAAAAGTAAAGATGAGGGTGGTGCATATAGAGAGACTAGCGAAGTATGCAGGGAACAATGAATTACCTGATCGGGCTTAAGAAGGGGCAGTGTTACACCACTGGACTGTGTAGACTGGTTAGATGAGATTGGAATTGTACGAGAACGGCCGGGAATATTCTGGAATGTTCTAGATCGTGTGAATAGATGTATAAATAAGACGCACGGTGGGCCGAGACTCAGTCTTAAGTTGAAAGTGTACGAGTAAAGATGAAATAAGGAAAATACTTAAAAGTGTTTAATTGTGATTATAATTAACACAGTTATTAATTTATTGTTGCTAATCGTTAATTAGTAAATAAAGTAGTGAGTAAGTATTACCTGGACTTGTAATCAACGATTCTACGAGTATAGGTGTTTGTGGGGATATCAAACACGTGACAATACCAAATGAGACCAGATGTTAATGAAGCTCGATTGAGCAAGACAGATGGACATAATTGTAATGGTGGTGTCACAATGTGTAGGTGTATCGTAGGTGGCTGGTGGGGGGAGTTCAATTTTCTTATTCAATCTCATTTCATCTTATTTCTCAGCCATCGCTCGTATTCTTTTTCTAATTGGCCACACTTGGCATTTTAAATACGATATATTATTTAAGCTTTCTACAATACCATCAATTATTAAAAAAAATACATATTTTCAAATAAAAAAGTTATAAACATATAAAATGTTGTGACTTTATGTTTATTGAGATTAGAAAGTGGAAGAAGGTGGCTATGGACCCTAAATTAGTTTTCACCGGAAAATGAAATGTATTTTGTTAAAATATTATTCTTTGCAATGGATAGATATTTCGAGTGGTCCTTGTAAAAAGGATAGCGCTTTACTATATAGTAGAGTTGCGAATTAATGAACCAATTAATGCACAACGTACCTACAATGTATATTTACGTACGTACGTCATTATTTTTAAAAATTTATTGAAATAATTTCAAACAAAGACTACAAAAGGTAATACAAATGGCATAACTGTATAGCATAATTAGGTGTTTGAAAAAATAAAGTTGTTTTGGTTTGCTGTTATTTTTCTATATTCAACCATAACTGTATTAATTTGTTTCTTACATTATGTATAAGCACACTCGAGTAAAAAACCATATTTTCATTTTCTTCAACCAACTGCATAATATCATTAAGAGATCTTAGGCTGGACACTAATAATTTATCTCGTGGTTTGTCTACGTTTCGACTGTTATACTATCCCTCTTCTCTTCACTTGCTAACACATCATTTTCATTTTCTTTTTGTATGTGGCATCATGTATTATTTCTGCAATGTATACTACTTACCCAACTTGCACAAAATAATCCCTTCAGAAAGGTGTTCTAATAGAAACATCAACTCATTTGAACTTGTATATGAGTAATTACTAAATCACAATTTCTCTTAAAAAATACATAGTTCATTTTATCTAGTTCCCATTTGCTTACTCTACAAGGTTCTCAATGTAAAATTTTATTTGTCTACCACTGATTTCAGCAAAGATAGTGTTTACTATTTCGCAATTTGATATTTTTGTAGCAAAATATATATTTGAGGGCTGAGAAAAAATGGGGCAAAAAACTAGAATTGTTAGGCCTGGTTTTACAATCGTGAATTAACTATAAGTTGGAGGTTAACTAGCACTATATTTCCAGAAAAATCTATGAGATTCCAATACAAACCACTTTAACTAAAAGTTAATTTATGCATAAAATATTTGTTGCTATAACCACATACAAAACCAATGTAAAATTGAAAGATCGAATTCTAAAAGTGCGAGTTTAGCTAACACACGATTGAAAATGGGCCTTAAAAATGTAAATTATTCAATTTTACTTCGGTACAGTTAATTAAAGCTAGTAATTAATAAACTGCATTACACGCACATGACCTGTACTCAGGTACACGCCAAGAAAATGTAGTTCTTGAGTATTAACCTTTACATAAATGTACCGTATAATAATGTGTGGATGACGTTGGATTAGTTTTAAACAAGTTCTAATGCAGGCTCTGAGTACAGAAATAGGGTTGTAGAAAAGTTCTTACTTCGCTAATACTCATTGTCGTTATAGCGGTCGTTACTATGACCCTATAAGAAGTGCTAGAACACCCTGCCATAGTCTGCGTCCTCGTGAGGTAGAAAGGCCCTAAATAGATTAATTTACTTTAGATATATGTACACTTATAAATTTTATACTTAATGTATGTATTTCTTATGAATAAAAATGGTATACATTTATTATATTCAATCTGTTATATGGTGTAGCTCTAGAATAATTTATGTAAAAAGGTTTACCATTTTTGTAAATTATAAATTCCATTAAATTATTTACATAAATTTAAAAGCTGATGGTTCTGGACCAAATCGTAAATTATTATTAGTGTTTACAAAAATCTCACAACTATGATAAAAACAAAATATCCGCCACATCATATCTCTAGAAGCATTATTGGCCCAGTATCTTATTCATAACTATTAAAAATTTGTCTGCCAGAATCAAATTACCAATTTGTCTTCATTTTCTTTTGACCTGTTGACTAATTTATTCTGCCTTGTTATTACTTCTCTAGCTTCAATCGGAATATTTCCTCTTATTTTTTTGTTACCTACGCCTTTTAAGATTCTTTATTAAATACAGTATCATGTGGCTCAGGTTGCAGTCACCTTATCTCACAAAACAGAATTATGATTTGGCTATCGTTTATTCTCTTCATGATTCAGCCACGAAATATTCCAATCCCATACAATGTTTAGCAGCTGTTAAGTTCTAAAATTTACCGGTCAATTTCTGTATTTGTGCTAACTTTCCAATTTTAAACAACTTTTTAGTACCTTTTTCCTCCAAAGTTAAATAATTATAACATAATTTATAATTTTTGTTTTATTAAGTGTTATCCAGAAAAGGGCTAAAATGTTTATGGAATAAACAAAATACATGCGATCCCTATAATCTACATACCGCAGGTGAGAATAAATAGTG
Source organism: Rhamnusium bicolor (assembly GCA_029963845.1). Taxonomy (NCBI): domain Eukaryota; kingdom Metazoa; phylum Arthropoda; class Insecta; order Coleoptera; family Cerambycidae; genus Rhamnusium; species Rhamnusium bicolor. Next base: position 521,886 of record JANEYF010001323.1, read on the forward strand.
ACCAAAACAATAACTTGAATTTCTACCATGGTAAACATATTGACATTCATAGTTGCCAAAACAAACGATAAGCTGGATTTTTATAGGCTTAAAATATTGCCTAAAATGTTACTTCCGGTATAAGGCAATTTTGCTGCCATTTTTTTTTTTAATTAAATGTCATTATAATTAAGATAGAACATATGAGGATGTGGACAATGGTTTTAATTGTAAAATGTATAAATCTTTTTTTTCTAGATCGCATGCGTTGACGTCATCGCTTTTGAAATAGAGAAAACAATGAGGGTGATCTACATCTGAACGTGTTGTTTTAAGTGTATTATGCGGTTTTAAAAACTAATTCTTATTGTTTTATTTCGTTAATTTTGTGTGTTCAAAATAGAGATGAGGTTATATTTTACGGAATTGCCCTGTGATGTAGAGGTTAGGTACATGGGAAAAGTGCCGTTGGCTCATATGCTCATACTTTGAAAAAGACTTCAAATATTGATGTATTTCCAAATATTATACATGGGATTATTGTCAATTATTTAGTGCTTGAGCGTAGTGCCTAGACAAAGGAGGAATCTAGACATTCAAAAACTTTGAAACATACAACCAGCGTTTATGGTTAGGTGAGGGAAGTCATTTGTGAAGAATTTTCCACAAGAAAAACTTGTTGCAAGGGTAAGAATAAGTTATCAAATACCTACCAGTCTCTGTATCAGAAATTTCTTACTGTTGCACTGTAATATATTATAATAAATTGGTTAATTTTCCAGCAGAACAGGTACTGCAATTGTTGCGGTTGCGTACAATATAAATGGGAGTAGTGATTTCCTATTCTTCAAATTGCGACCGTTGCTACTGCTGTTGCAGCATAATATATAAATTGAATTTAAAACCTGAACAGATACCGTTTTATTTTCTTTAAGGCTGAGAACTGTCACGTCAGGCGCACGCGATCTATACTCTGCAGACACCAACCAGTGTGAGATTTAGGGGTTCTTGCTCAAAATAATGGATAAATTAAAAAAAAAGAGACTTTTTCTTAATAGACCATACTGAGAACGGTTATGTATTGTCAGCAAGAAGAAATAGATATATCTGTTTTGCATTTTTTTTCCTTCCCTAGGGCTCATCTAAGTTGACTCCGAGGGCGCTGCAGCCTCCTAGGCTTATTGTGCACTCCCTATTTTGCTTTACTCTACCCATTCCAGTACCCCTGTGCCACAGATCAAATGGTACAGGTATATGACTGGATAAGTTTTGATGGTTTCCGGGTCGGTTTGTGTTTGCCCGTATATATTGTACCTCCTACGATCTAATGCTTCGCATTTGAATATGATATGGTCCACGGTTTCTGGGTCTTTCCCACATAGTCTGCAGTCTAAGTCACCTTCATACATTCCCATTATTTGCAGGTGCTTTTTAACAGCCATATGTCCTATTAGAAGCGCTGTTATGTTTTCAACTGAAACCTAGTCATTCTTAACAGTTCTTCAGTTTATTTGGAGCATGGGTCTTTGATTAGTCGGTTGCCTGGAATGTTCCTCCAGTAATTGTTATGTTGCTTCTTGATCCAGTCTTTGATGATTCCACTTGCGGAGCATTTGGGAATACCCAGCACAGGTTCTGGGCCGAGAAATGGGTCAGCAGATCCTTGTCTAGCAAGGCCGTCTGCATTTTCGTTGCCTGATATCCCAGAATGTCCGGGCAACCAGAGTAATTTAACTCTGTTCCGTTCTCCCAGAGTTCTGAGCTCTTCATGACATTGCCATACCGGTCTTGATGACACTTTATATGAGGCTAGTGCCTTCAGTGCTGCCTGGCTGTCCGATACGATAAATATTTGTTGATTCTCGTACGCTCTGCTTATGTTTTCAGGTGCACATTGTAGTATCGCGCAAATTTCTGTCTGAAATACAGAGGAGTAGTGTCCTAGTGAGAGGCTTATACTCTCCCTTGGTCTTTCCCCGTATATTCCTGCCCCAGCTCCTGTTTCTGTCCTAGACCCGTTTGTGTACCAGGTCGGTCTCTTGCGTAGAATGTCAGGAGCGCCTGTATGCCATTCCCTCTCTCTAATAATTTTCTGATGTCGAAAGGTTTGTGGAAAGTATATTTTGGTATTTTGTATTTAATATGCAAATAAAAATCCAGGTGTTTAAGTGGATTTCACTTCAAGAACCCACATACTTTTTGTATAATAAAAAAATATATAGATTTATTTATAATTCACCTACTAAATATGTATCTTATTTAGATAGAATGGGACAATTGCTTTTGTTTTTGATAATTATTAACAAAAAAAACGAAGAGCGACTTACAGTTTTATGCTGGATACTTTGTAAAAACACCGTCTGAACTTCACCAGCATTCTTCAATACAATCAATTCTCACCCCTGTCTCTTCTGGTTTCTATTAGCACACATTTTTGTAATTAATACGATAAGACTACTTTAACAACTTTTTATATATAATTAAATGTCTTTTTCTTCTGTTCCAAAAACTCTAAAAGTGCGGCTCTGCGGCGACATTATAGGATATATGCGTATATACGAACTTCTAATATTAACATAAGCCCATATCCCATAAATGCTTATTGCAAATTACAAAAGGGAAACTAGTCTTCTGTTTCATAGAACGGGGGCATATATTATAAGATATTGCAGTGTTTTACATATTTCAACAACTAATAATTTTCATATGAGGTTAACATTTATTTATAGTTTTAAATTATTTTACAGAGATAAATTTAACACTATTTTTTCATAACAATTTATATTAATAGTCTTTTTACTTATCTTAGAAAAATATAAATAAACTGATATAAATAAAAAAAAAACAGGGAAGCACTAAACATATTAAATATGCTAGATGAAAATGGAAATTTGCATTTTTTTATAAATTAATATGTAGTAGAATCTATAATATCGGCATATATTTAATTTCACGACTTTTAACTTCAGTTAGGTATTGCAATTAATACGGGTTTCAAAACTCAAGGACTAAATGTCTATAAAATGTCATATTAACCACTTATACTGATTGTATTCTGTTTTCAAATTTCCTTAATAGATGCACACCAAAAACCACATTTTTAAATATTTACATCAACAATGCACTTCTATGATTTAAAGATCCCCAGACTGATAACCGATCAACTTAGTTTTTATAGCTCTGGCGAAAGATGTGATATTAGTATTTTTTTATTACCTATAGCATGATATTGAAATAACGGCAATATTATAATAGGTTTGAACCAGTTTAAAACCATCAAAAATATTTGCCCAGTTGCCTCTTACACGCTAAGCTCACTGTATTTACTGGGCGAATATTTCTGACGGTGTCAAATTAGTCCGAGGCTGCTGCTGGTACAAACCTAATATATAACATGCTACTCACATTGATTGTTCTCTTTATACATTCTCAATACACCTACGCCAGAAACAATAATACACCCAGTCGCAAACATAACTATTATTTATTGTCCAATATTGTTAAATATATGCGAAACAAGCAACAACAATACATTGTCGTGATTGAAAGATCGCCATACTGATGATAAACGATCGTCTTTTGTTTCAATTTTAAAGGGCGACCGTTGAAGACAAGCCTACTGACTAGTGACTACTGAGCTTTTATAGCCACGGCACCGATGCGGTTGTTATATTATTTTATTACTTAACATAATATTGGAATGCCTAGAATATATCTATTATTTAGGAAAGCATAAAATTACGCTTATTGTTATCGAGGTATATAAATAATATTCGCACATAAAGATATACAGTGTGTGTCCGTAGAGTATGGAATAAATTCATTATTTCCTAAACCAAAATTATATAGAAAAAATCCTCGGACACGTCAATTTTTAATTTCAATGAGGGTTAACGCGATTGAATTCACCACGAGAGGTGCTAGTGTATGGAAAGGTCAATGTCACTGAACGTTAATGTTTACTGTGGCTTTTTACTGCTAGTTTTTAGTAATTTTTATAAAAATTAGCTGAAAAACATTTAACACAATGATGGCAGAAGGGGAAAGTAGTAATTTACTTGCTCAGTAGGGAAATTATTGTACTTATCAGAAGTGTCTTATGTCATTAAAGTTAGGTTATATAAAGAATGAGTATGATCATTACTCACGATTTTCTGTAGTAGACTCCTTTGGTAACGCATAATCGTCAGGATTAAAATGTTTCTTACAAACACACGAATGTTTCGAAGGAGTAAAGTTATCCCTATCAACCACTATTTTAGGCGAGTTTTGTCTCTCGGAAGCACATATCCCCCTTTTTGTTTCCGAACAAAATGGAACGCACAACACTGAGGCATAATTAACAACCTTACTCGACCAGTGGCGCCTTCTGGTGAGCCTGAAAACGTTAGCCCTCATTGCGCACCTTATATTTTTTGTTCATGACGTCATCACTGTTTCCTCGATATTTTTTTAAATGGAACACTGCATATTTCTCCATTTTTGGATTCTGCTTCAATAGCTAATACCAAATATGTATCACACTTAAGGTTTAAAATTGATAAGTTGAGAGATACGGCCATTTAAAAAAAAACAAGTAAAAAGTAAAATAAACAAGTTTTTTATTAATTTTTGAAGTAGGCCAGTTTTTATTTGTTTTTTTTTGTTTTATCATTATGGTCTTTGATAGTGAATCACTTAATAATACTTTACCCCAGAAGTGGTTTTTCAATGATTGTTGTCGATTTATTTTAATTTATAACGAGTGTATCTATAAAACAGAGAATTGAAATTCTTACGATGATTGGATATGGTGATAGGATACTAACTCAACAAGAAGTATGTAATTTATCTAATACTAAATATCCAGAACGACCTATAACTCAATCAACAGTGAGTAAAATTGAAAACAAATTTAGGGAGACTGGTACGGTGGCAAATTGACCCAAAACAGGTCGCCCAGGTGTTGACGAGGATAAAAAATTAAATATTTTCCTAGCTGTTGAAGAAAATTCACAATGTGAGGTTAGTCGCGATTACTACGATGCGCGATGTTACTAAATCGTCAGTACATACAGTATTATAATTAGAAAAATGGCATCCCTTTAGGATTCAGCTTATGTAAGAACTAAGTGATGATAATCCAGATCGGCGGATACAATTTTATGAGACAATGATGAATATGTGCAATGTTGATTCTCTTCTGATAAAAATATTATGTTTTCCGATAAAATGCAATTTCAAATTAAATGGTGAAGTGAATCATCAGAATTGTAGATCTTGGGCAAGGGAAAACCCTCGATGGATGCGGGAGCAGCACACACAGTATCCACAGTATCCACAAAAGGTATGTATGTGGGCGGGAACTGTAAGAAACATATTCATTGGACCCCATTTTTTTTCGATGGAACTGTAAACAGACCGGCATATCTCCAACTTTTTATAGGCTACCTCATCCCAACGTTATTAAATTTACTCCTAAGTAGAATTAATTCTGGAAATATTGAAAAATATCTGACAGTTTTTTTTTTGTGGGGATTTCGGTCAGGTATAACTAATTTTATTATTTTTTTTCTAACGTTTCGGTTTATTACACCTTCATCAGAGAACTACAATTAATACAATATTTTAAAAACATAGTTATGGTTATTACACATTACAATTTACTTATACTATTAAATATTAGGTATTTGTTTTAAAAAAAATTTTTTACATGTTACTAGATTGTCTGTTTTAACGGAACTGAGATATTTTAACATGGTTTGTAGGCTCTTAAAGTTTTGTTTATGATACAGAGATAACGTTGGAAATGTATACATATGATTTACTGTGGATGTTTTGCTTAAATATTGAGTATATAATAAGACATTTCATTTCAAAAATTATTATTTTGTATCGGTAAGATGTAAAAATTGATTTCATGTTGTAATGTACCCCAATCATTTAAATTTAAGTTAAAATGGGTTTCGCATAAATTTTCTATATCAGTGCGATTATTTATGGCGTTGGTATGTCTTTTTATTTGTAGCATTCCATGTATGTTTCTTCGGTTATAGTTAGGTTCTTTTTCTAATATTTGTATGTTGTTAAAATTAAATCGGTGGTTTTGTTCTATGACGTGTTTCGCTAGTGCTGTCGTGTTTTGGTTTGGAGTTTTTATGCTATATTTGCGCGTGTATATTCTTTTATGTAGATATTGTTTAGATTGGCCTATATAGGTACCATTACAGTCGTTGCAGTCTATCTTGTATATAGTGTTAGTTTCATCATCGGTTGGTAGTGTAGGTTTAAGTTTTGTGAAAAGTTTTTTCGTGGTATTGGTTATGGGCTATTTTTATATTGTGTTGTTTAAATACGTTTGCTATTTTTTCGGATACTGTTGGTATGTATGGCATAGACACATATTTATTATTACTATTATTTGGTGTGTGGGTTGTTTTATTGTAGGTTTTGTGTATTCTTTTTTTTACTATTGGTTCATAAAAGTGTTTAGAATAGGAGTTTGCTTCTAGAATTTTTCTGATTTTTTTCAGATTATTTTTTCTGGATGTGACACTTGGATGGCACGATCTGTTAGGCTGTTGATGACGCTTTTTTTTTGTAGTTGTTTGGTGTGTGGGATTTAAAGTTTAAGTATCTTTGCGACCACACTTCCTTGGTGTACCTGTTGGTTTCGATTAGAACAGAAATAAACAACACTTCTCAGGAAACTATAAACAAGGTTCATCAACACTTTATTCATCGTTTAAGGTACTGTCAGCTACAACAAGGAATACAGTTCGAACATTTATTATAAATTGTTTTTATTATTAACTGTTAGTTCTAGTGACTATTATTTGTTCAAACAAAACATGAATAAATTATAGTTTAAAAAAACTAAAAAAAATACGCTTTAATAGCAAACCGAACTAAAAAGTAAAAAATAAGAATGTAAAATTCATTTTATTGTAAGAAGCTTGGGGTGCTTGATATCAATTGTTATAAATATTTTATTGATAGCTATTAATAAAAGTAGAGTTATCATAAAAATATAGTAAAAAGCACCCCACACTTTTTACAATAAAATGAATTTTTTTGTCCACTTCATTCGTACTTTTTACTTTTCAGTTCGGTTTAAAGCGTGTTTTTTTTAATTTTTTTTTAAACTATAATTTATTTTTTTATTTTTTAGTCATGAAACAAAAACAAATGTAATAATCTTCAAGAATTTTTGTCAAAATTTTTTAATTAACATTTTTTTCAAAATTTATTGATCTGAATTTATTTCGGATTTTTTTTATTTTCTTTTTCACGTTATTGTATTGTTACTGTTGAATTGCTGTATGTTTTGACAAAACGAAAGAATTAAATGCTTTAAAAAAAACCATTCTTATCGTAAATCGGTAACTAGTTCATCTTGTATTTCAAGTATAGTATGAGTTACGGTATTCAATTAGTGGTTAACTTTCTGCCAACTTATCATGGATGAGATATTTTGGCGAATGCGCCGATCACACAACTTTGACATCCGCTTAGAAATTTTTTTTTAAAGAGAAATGCGGCGATACGCATCCAAACTATTGTATTGTCATCGGTCCTTAATACGTGTGCAAATTTTCAATTTAATCAGATGTCTTGAGGTTGGTGAAAATTACGTTAAAAGATTCCGTTACATAAATAGCCACATACATAGATACATGTAGGTGAAGCTAATATAGTGGTAAAAATTAGTAAATTCTTATATTCAAAATGGTCGTATCTTTAAACTTATCAGTTTTAGACCCCAAGTGTGATAATTTTTGGGATCAGCTGTTAATTCGGAAACCAAAAATAGAGAAATATACAGGGTGTTCCATTTGAAAAAATATCGATGACGTCATAACAGAAACAGTGAATACATCATAACCAAAAGAAATAAAGGATACGGTGCGCAAATGAAATTAAAAAACGACGTGTCACAGGATATTTTCTAAATATTTTTGGTTTAAGGAATAATGAATTTATTCCATACATTACGGACACATTGTATAAACCACATTACTAATATATTTCGCTATAGATTTTTATTTTAAATTTTAAAATACCGGTATGTGTATGGAAATAATAAAAATATAGCTACATTCCACAAATAATGTCCAGTAACAAAGGAATTGTTTTAGGGATAATTAACAAACTATTTGGCAAAAGCTCATGGAAATTAATATGGCTATATTAAGTATATTATGTTATGTTATGTTAAATAAAACAATTCTATTTGTTGCTTCACAATGATATCATACACCATTCTAATTTAAAAATTGGGCTTTTATTAATTTCTATTATTTCTTAGTTCACTGTAAGCTTTATTATTTATATTATCCAGTTTTGATTCCTTAATAATCCACAAATTAAAGATTTTCGTCATTAATCTTTAGTAAAAATGATTTTCATATTGTAAGGAACTGGTTTTCGTGTTATTAATGTGTGTGCTTTATTTATAACCTCACTATAGTAAGTACTTTTTTGACTTAATTGTAATCGTCACAGCTTTTGAGAATGAAAGAGAACAAATAGTGTGATCTGCAAACTGAACGTGTTGTTTTAAGTTAATTTGGCGGTTTTATAAACTAGTACTGGTTATTTAACATATAAAACAATTTTTATTATTTTATTTCGATAATTTTGTGTGTTCAAGATAGAGATGAGTTTGTATTTTACGGAATTGTCTGGTGATGTACAGGTTAGGTACACTGGAAAAGTGCCGTTTGCTCATATGCTCATACTTTGAAAAAGACTTCACTACAAATATTGATGTATTTCCAAATATTACACATGAAAATATTGTCAATTATTTAGTTATTGAGCGCAGTGCCGACACAAAGGAAGAATCTAAGGCATTCAAAAGTTTTTGTATGTATTTATGGTTGGGTGAAATTTCCCTCGTCACACTTACACCAGGTATTTTTTGTCTAAAAGTTTGTGGTTTTATTTTCCCCTAGCTGGGTTATTATTTTAAGTTGGGCACCACGTGACTTACTGCCACAAAAAAATAATCTTAGTTTTATTGCCTTGGTATTTATGAATACTGAAAATATTTTTTTCAATCAGTTTTGATGCAAAAATAAAATTGAACAGACGGGTCTCTGCAAAAATGGTTTTTTGCTTCCCTGTAAGTGCTTTTTTGAAAGATAAAATTTATTTTTTTCAAAATCGCTGATGGCCAAAAAAATTTGAACAGAGGGTTCCTTACAAAATTGAATTTTACTGACGAGATCAGGTGATTTGTGAAAGTGTAAAATTCACAAGTCACTAAGACCTAAAATAAAAACGTAAAAGTCACAATCACAAACCCCTTCTTAAAAATGTCTGAAAAATTTGTTAAAATTTAACAGACCGGACAACAAGTTGACTTATAACTCGGATACCACTACATGCCAAAAATTTCGCGCAAGACTTCACAACTTTTTCCTAATAATGATTGATTTATCAAACCAGAAAAAACATTTTAATCAAAATCTAGTAAACACCCGGGAAACTTAGAACTAACCAAATTTTGTTAAAGAAATGAATTTTAAGTCGAGTTTAGCTTCTGTTTTAAAACAAATTTAAAAAAATTTTAATGTAAAATGCGGTTCGAGAACTTTTCTCAAAAGCCTAGCCTCGCATATAATAATTTTAAAAATAATTCTAAGTCTCGGAGTATGCAAGTCATTTACTTACTTGTCCTCGGAGATCTCGGATGAATATGTTCTTTTTTTAATAACGTTTGATTTTTAATTTACTGTTAGTAGACAAACTACGTCCGTTGGGATTTGTAAATTTAATAAATAAAAAATAACGTACAGTTTTACAATAAAACCTGATGACGGAAGACTCCTCAAGCCGAAATCCACGATTGATGAAAGCTGCCGAAGTAGTGCTTCTGGTTGTCTGCGGTGAATGTTGTAGAAATATTTTATATGTGGTGGACGCCGACCTTGAATACCAAAAAATAACCCAGCCTCGCACGTAGAGAAATATCTTAAGACTTCTGGGGCCTGCTGAGATCTAATTACCTGTGAAGCTGCCAACGAAAAACTGTTTTAAGGGCCTTAAATCAGTTGGTGGTAATTAATAGGGTTCACAACCGGTTTAAAATTAATTACTTATCGTTCCCGAAGGGTTCTCAAATCTATGTTACTGCAAAAGTTAAAAATTTGTGCTTTTAAAATGAATGTAATTTTACGACGTCCTCGCGTGACTGGTGGGGAAGTAATTCTCTCGACTTTTCTGAAATTTTATATTTATAAGGGATGTGTCGTCAGCCACTGTGTTGCTAGCATGATGTCATATTTTATTGATTTGTCCTTGCAAAATCCTTTTCGAGGCACGTGCGACTAGCATCGTTTAAAATTTATTTGATACAGATTCTGAAATTTGGCTTTTACTATTTTAAAATTTTGTAGGGCCTCTCGGTGTGCAATCAAATTAATCAGATCTGTTTGTAATTGTTATTTATGAGTTCCTGTATGAGTTCTGGTCACTTTTATTTCTTGGCATGCATGGCGACGCCGGGCGTCGAATTTATACTGCGAAGCGATTTTTTAATGAAAATTAATTTTACTATTTTGGCTTTTAAAAATCGGAGAATTGAGATAAAAAATTGCGGTTTGAAGTTTTGAATATGGTTTTTTATTCTTTATCTAATTCGTTGAAAAAAAAAAAAATAAAATGACATTTTGTACTTTGAGCTCTTGTAGTTTCTGTCTCGGGCATTTTTTAAATGTTTTTTATGGCATTTTATGGGATCTGGGTGATTTTTTTGATAATGTTATTTTTTTCGAATTTTATAAGTTTTTTGTAGAATTTTGGTTCCACAACACCCACAAAGAAAGCTTATTGCAATTGTAAGAATGTTAACAAATATCAGTCTCAATATTGGAGATTCCTTACTGTTACATATAAATTGGTTATATTTCTCTTTTTTAAATTATACAATGCTCACAAATATGAAAGTATTTTGAGATTCCCTTTTTTGTATAATGTAAACCTACAAAAACAGATATTATGAAAAATAACAAATTCAGTGCTTTTGTGGAAACATGTAAATCAATTACCATAAAACCTGAATACATATCGTTTTGTTTTCTTACAGCCTGGGAACAGTGACGTCATGCACACGCGACTTATAGATTGTAATTTGTCACAATTTTGTAGAGTTCCCGAAGAAGAAACAATAAAGTTTCGAACGCTTGAATTTAAAAAAAGAGTTTTTCTTTTTTTGATCCGTGACTGCATTCCTTGAAGTTAAATCAGTAATTTTATGTTTTGTCTAAGTACTATAAGAAGAAAAATAACTTTCACGACATAATATTCAAATTTCTCACAAATTGGATTTACCACAATGATAGTGGATTCATTTTGTGGTAGACACAAAGATGCAACGGTAAAGGCAGCGAGAAAGTGATGAAGTTGCTTTCGACCATATCTTTGTATGATGTTATTAATGCTGGTTTAGCTGAGTTTCAGCCCTTATAAGTATGAAATGAGTACTAAAACAGGGCCTAAGCTGTTTTAATCTAACTTTAAAACTCCACTATCTACGTCAGTCAGAATATATATCGTAAGTTGAATCTGAAATAAGTGTTTTATATTAAATTTCTATAGAATAAGGATTTTCCTAAATTAAGAAGTTTTCAACCTTGAACTTTAAAATGTTTCCTTTGGGAATTTCTCGCGTTTACAGATTTATATTTTGATGAAGTGCAATACTTAAAACCTCCAAATTCTTTGGAAATAATTTAGTAATACTCTTCTATTGTACTGTTATTTAAATTATAAATCGATATTGAAATGATTGTGTGCAATCTTATTCAAACAGATTTATTATTTTATCCTGAAAAAAAAAATCATTTACATTAATGAATATGAATACATGAATAATAAGAATATTTTACTAAATATGCAAATACTAACACATTTTTTTTCTTTCACATCTTAGATATGGCATTACGAATTGGAGAAATATGCTGAAAGAGTGTCTGTCTATATTACAAAAATATGCTCTCAGCATATTCGGTGTCTTACGCCTTCCATGTTGTTGCAGCCTACTTACATGCTCTATGATGTTTGTGTAATTGTAATTATAGGATTTGATTCTTATATACTTCGTATCTTGAGTTTTTTATTCAGTTTTTTAATTGTTATTTATAATATTTTATGTTGAAATTTTATATTTTCTGCATTTAGTGTATTTACATTTTAATGTTTTGCATTGAAATAGAGAAATCATGATATTTCTTATTATTATTAATAAATCCTGGATACAATTAGGTATGAAAAATATATTTTTTTTTAGTAATGACAAAACACTTAAAATATTTGTTTTAAAAAACAATTTTATTGCATTCAACAATACACTTTTTCGATTGTATCTTCAGTACATTTTTTATATTCAAAATATTCGAGTATCTATCTATTATGCAAGTAAATTAAGGCGGCTTTTTAGAACGGGCGCATCCGGCATATTTGTGAATAAATATAGGGTGAGCTTTCGATATTTGTATAGGGTAATTCGGTATCTGTAAGAGATACAAAAAAATGGAAGACACATTCTCGATCTCTTTTTTTGAGACAACTTCACTGATGAAAACAAAAATTTGCTATCATCTTTTGTTTTCGAGTTATAAATAAAAGTTAGATTTTTCGACTTTTAGACACGTCAATATCTTGGTTGTTTATAAAGTTATGAAAAAACAACTTTTATATTCCTGAGGCACTTTTCTCTGCATAATACAGTGGTGTGGAGAAAATTAAACAAAAAAAGATGTCATTTCGAATTATGGCATAAAGTTGTATTTTTTAAATGGGAATAGTTGGGTATAGTTTAGTTGAAAAGGCCAAGACCAAAAAATTACAACATTAAAGATGCTGAAGGAACTTCTATAACTGTAATTGGAATGACAGTTGTAAATCCTTCAATTTCAAGTCGTCAAATTGAAGCTGATTCTGGGATTTCAACACGTCGAGCTTTGGGTATTTTGAAGACACATAAATTCAGGCCTTATACAATAAGAAAACAACCAACTAATCTTAGTGACGATTGGAGTTTTGCATATGGTATCGTCAAAAAAGTCACCAAGATCCATTCTTCTCTAGAAATGCAATTTAGACAGATGAAGCCTACATTAGCAGTGCAGAAATTTTCAACAAGCATAACGAGCACTATTGGTTTGATATGAACCCTCACCGTACCGATGATGTGTGATCTCAGGGACGCTTTGGTTTTAGTGTTTGGTGTGCTCTACGTGGCAATCGTGTTTTAACATATCACATATGTCGAGAAAATCTTATTGGTACTAGGAAATCTTAAACCAGAAAATTATTGAGGAATTTATGGACAATCTACCCTTAATTGAGGCAAGAAATCAGTTCTTCCAACAAGATGGTGCACAACCTCATAATACCAGGACCGTTTCAGAATTATGAAATACCAATTTTGGAAATATCTGGATGAAAAGTAACGGACCAGTGAGGTGGCCACTACGATCACCTGACTTAACGCCACTGGATTTTTTCATTTGGGGTCATATTAAAGACAAATTATACAAGAAAACCAGTACCGACATAAGTGAACTCAGAGAAAATTTTATAGACTGTGGGAATTCCATTTCACATCTTCATATTGATAATGCAGTTCAGCGTGTAATTTATGTATCGAACATAACAGACATCAGTTTAAACATTTACTTTAATTTGAATTTTTATTTTGTAATTGTAATGTTTTATAAAATTAGATATAAATATCTGACTTTTTGGTCTTGGCTTATTGAAGGACCCACAATTAATGAGATTTTGTTTTAACCTCTTAAAAACAACTATATTAGGTTGTCTCTTTTCTGGATAACGATTGAAATATATTGCGGGTGCAGTATCACAATTGTTACTTTGAATAAAGCGCACTGGCATTTCATGTTTCTCGTAATTTTCGTAGCACATCTTCACTTTTACGATAAAATCGTGTGTAATTATGACAGGAACAAAATTATTAATATGCATTTTACCGACAAACGGATAAACATTGTCATTGATGACACACGCCTACTTGGAATAAATATAAAAAAACGCAAAAAGTAATCTACTAAAAGATTATTTTCGCAATTAAATACTTGAAAAATACGTGAAAAGAATTCCTTCTCAACCACACTAGAGCCAAAAAAATACAACTTTATGCCATAAATCGAAATGGCATCTTTTTGTTTAATTTTGTCGACGACACTGGATTATACAGAAAAAAGTGCCTAAAGAATGTGAAAGTTGTTTTTTCATAACTTTATAAACAACCAAGATATTTATGTCATTGTGTCTAAAAGTCGAAAAATCAAACTTTTGTTTATAACTCGAAAACAAAGCAAATTTTTGTTTTCGCAATAAATTTGTCTCAAAAAAAGAGATTTTTTTTGTATCTCTTAAAGTTATTCTATACAAACATATAAATTTGCCCACCCTATACAGAAATAAACTTTCATACATAATCGAAATAACGATGCCGCTACGTCACAAATTTATCTCTATTCTATTACGTACGCTGTTCAAGCGTTATTTATTTGCAAAATAATAAAACGAGAACGATAGTGCAAGGAAGTCCATTATATGTGACTGTTAATATCTCATACTAACGTTGTTGTTGCGTTATACGAAAACCTAACTTCCTTGACGAAAAAGAAAGATAAGGCCTGGTTTCGTACGTCTCAGTAACAAGCGAGAATAATATCGATCAATCTGATTAAACGATTTTGACTATCGCTGTCACATGTTTCATGGTTTCCTGTTTCTTGCATGTCAACTGTCAGATTTGGATTTGTTTATTTTTAAGTTTGATTGTTACCGTCTTCTTTATTTTATTGACTTTTATATATGAAAAACAAATAGTTTCAGAACTAACGATAGTTAATATTCAAGACAAAAGGTATATTTCAGTGTGTAATAATGATTCCTAAATATACATACAAAACTCTTTTTCTAAAACATCATCAGACAGTTTTTTTTATTTTTAATGATATTAATTCATTTAAATGTAATTGTTAATATCTACAAGCAATCTGCATTTTGCCAAATTATATAGAAACATAAAATTAGTTCAAATTTAAAGACTGACGAAGTCGTTATATTATTTTGACTTTTAGCGGACAAATTGCAGATTATGTTTTTACTCTTTCATCTGTCAACGAATAAAGTTTGTTTATATCTGAACGTCATTTCAACAAACGTGAATTTGACTAACGTAATGCTGATTTGATTCATATGAATTATAACGATGACGCAACGGCATTCTTTCGTGATGTCGATTATATATTGGATTAATCTTGGTTCCCAAAAAGGTATATTTCAATGTGTAATAATAATGATTCCTAAATATACATACAAAATCCTTTTTCCAAAACACCATCAGACAGTTTATTTTTATTTTTAATGATTTTAATTAATTAAAATGTAATTGTTAATATCTACAAGCAATCTGCATTTTGCCAAATTGTATAAAAACATAAAATTAGTTCAAATTTAAAGACTGACGAAGTCGTTATATTATTCTGACTTTCAGCGGACAAATTGTAGATTGTGTTTTTACTCTTTCATCTGTCAACGAGTAAAGTTCGTTTATATCTGGACGTCATTTCAACAAGCATGAATTTGACTAACGTAATGCTGATTTGATTCATATGAATTATAACGATGACGCAAAGGCATTCTTTCGTGATGTCGATTATATATTGAATTAATCTTGGTTCCCAAAGCAACACCTGCTAAGCCCGCGTAACGTATATTTTAATATTTGCAAAGATATAACCGAATTTAAAATTTCAATATATGTAGAATATTACATACTACCACATTATGGTCGGTATTGTGATTCTGTTATCCAAAAATATATTAAATTGGTACATTTTTTCACTGAATTTTCTAATTTAAAGCTGTAGAACATTTCATAAAATTTTGATAATAATTAATCATTTTTTGTTTGCTTAGTTGAGTGATAAAGATTTTCTACTAGGGGTCCCGGATATCATTTCATGACATGATATATATTTTTTAAACAAAAATTTGTCCCAAGTTGAAATATTATTTCTGTTCCATAACGAACAAGTTGTGACGGTTTGAATTTATTATCGCCGAAGACGATTTTAAAATCAAATCGCAGAGTGAATGTTTGAATTTGTTTGATAGTTTAATATTAGGCGAGGTTAGCAACGCTACTTTATTTTCTAAGTATTCTGGTTGCAAATCTCAAATTAGATAGTCGCAGTTGTTGAGGAATTTTGAGTTTCTCTTTGAATGATTGACTGCTTATTGGTAGAATGGTGACTGATATTGGGTTCATATAAAGTTTTATTTGTATTTACAAATGTCCGCGAAGAAGTTTATTGTATAAACCCAAAAGTTAATAATTTTCAATTGTGGTGCCGAGTTCTCGAGGTTGTATAAGAATTGTTTTTTTTTTTCTATTATTTGAAGAACGGTAAAAGATACATATACACAGATTTTTGGCATTTACTTAGTTTTTCATGCAGAATAAAATGTGTTAGTTCGATTTTAGTGATTAAAATCATGGGCGTCTCTTTTAAAGGGGTAAAGGATGAAACACCCTTGCTTCGCACTAAAACGGACGCCCATGATTTTATTAACCAAAAATGAACTAAGGCATCTTATTCAGCATGAAAAACTAAGTGAATACCAAAAAATTTTGTCCATTTCTCTTTACCGTTCCTCAAATAATAGAAAAAAAAACAAGTATTATCTGAACCTCTTTATAGGCATTTAAGATTATTTTGTCTTATTTTGGTGAATACTACATGCTGTAGAAGTTTGGAATCCTATTTTAGAAATAAGATTGGGTCTAGAAATACACCTAGAAATTTGGTGCTAACTGGGTTATTTTCGATATTATTAAGATCTTGAATAGGTAAAATCATTTTTATTGTTTTTAATTCGTTTAAGGAACGTTAATTTGAGGCAATGGATAATGATAATAATAATAATAATAATAATAATGTTTATTAATTTCAAAAAAACTACAGTACAAGTACAGGTTTAAGAAATTTTGTCACAGTTGTACAAGTGAGTTAGTAATAATAACATAACAGGAAATATTAACATATTTATAACTTACAAAATTGTCATTTTTAATAATTTTAGCATAACATTAAATATACAGTTAAAAGTATAGACAACTAACTATTGAAAATGTAATAAAATATACATAGAAAAGACACACGTATACACGAAGGATATGTTAATAAATATACAATAATACAGTTAACAGTAACTCGAAACGGTAATTAAAAAGTTGACATAAATTCACCTATGGTATAGCAGTTTTTATTTATTAATAGTGACTTTACAGCAGTTTTAAATTTATAAATTGATGGTAAACATTTAACAGATTCAGGTAAAACATTGAAAAGCTTACACCCATTATAAAAAAGACTTTTTTGATAAAGAGCTGAATCATGTTTTGGTGGTATAAATTAGTTTTTTTTTTCTGGTATTATGATCATGCTGGGCTCTGTTTTCTCAAAATTTTGTTTTATTTTTATATACAAAACAAGTTACTTCATAAATATACACAGAAATCATAGTGAGTATATTTAGTGTTTTGAATGCATCTCGGCAAGACTCATCATATTTGAGTTGTTTGAGTAGCTCAGGCTCGTTATCCCATCCAACATTATGCTCTCATTTATTATTATATTAGATTGCGGTGTTTTAAACTCAATACATGCTGTTTTTTCGCAATTAATACATAATTTGTTTTTTTTTAACCCATCTATTTATTTTTTCGTATATTATTATTGCACAGTTCTCCGCATCAGTCAGACTGTTACATTTTATCAATACATTAGTATCATCAGCATATGATACTATTGAGCGTAATGGATGTTCTAAATAATTCAGCATGACATTAATAAAAACCACAAACAATGTGGGGCCTAAAATAGATCCTTGGGGAACTCCTGCATTTACAGCATTAAGACTTGAATATACATTTTGAATTTTAACCTGTTGTGAACGATTTGATAAATAGGATCCAAACCAATCATGATCTATACCTGTAACGTCATATGTTTCTAACTTATTTAATGGTAAATTATGATCGACACAATCACAAGCCTTGGAGAAATCTACAAAGAGCCCCAGCACAATTTCAGATTTGTCCAATGCATTAACTATACCATTTATAAAATCGCTGAGAGCAGAATCAACACTTTTTTGATTTGTAAAACCATAAAGCATATTATTAACTGTTAGAAAATCCACTAATTGCTTATTAACTGCAGATTCAAAAATTTTAGAGACGCTGGGAGATAGGCTAATTCCTCTATAATTACTAATTAGGTTTGGATTGCCTTTTTTAAAGAGAGGCATTACATTAGAGATTTTTAATTTATCGGGATACGTGTCTTGTTCAAGAGATAGATTAATTATATAGGTCAAAGGGCGAACGATGTATGTATACACCCATAGTCTTTAATAGAGAGTTGGATATTTCATCAACCCCAGAGGAGTTCGAATTCTTTAACTTGTTTATTAATTCTAGAACTTCGCCTTCTGAGAGAGCTCTAAGAAATAGTGAATTCCTAGAACATTTTAGACAAGATTCTATAAAACGATGGTCTATGCCTTTAGGACGATTAGAGACTACATTCTTAGCGGAAGATATAAAAAAATCATTAAATGTCTCAGCGCATTCTGTAGAATTTAAAATTTTACCATTATCTTCTATTTTAATCTGTAAATCGTGATTTTTGGATCTACCTAAGGTGTTATTTATGATATTCCACATCGCTTTGCTTTTATTTTTTGCGTTTGATACCAGCTGATCATTTACTTCCATATTAACTGACGAAAGCAATCGTCGATATTCATTATTAGCTATTTTAAACTGCTCTTTGAACTGAGAATATTTTCTACTGAGATCAGCGAAAAGTTGTACTTTCTTTCTGGCTGCTATTACCTCCGGTTTTTTTATGATTTTTTGTACATTATTAACTTTTTTATTACAATTTTTTGGTTTAGAGATAAGAAAACAGATCTCGAAATAATACGATAAAGTAACCATAAATGAGTTAAATGCATCATTACAGTCTTGAGTAGCCCAAACCTCAAACCAACTTGTATTTTTTAGATAGGTACAGAATTCAGAGATATTATTATCACTAAATAAACGCGTATAGTGGACTTCACTGTCAATTATTCTATTTACGGACATTTTAACAGACTGAGCAAAATGGTCTGATAGATTATTTTTTATTACACTTGCTTCATGAACTGAGTTGTCACTGTTAACTATAATGTTATCAATACACTTACTAGATATAGAAGTTACATTACATACGGGGATGAGGTATGGACATCCGTTTAATATCCGATATTCGATCAGTGAAGTTAAGCAGCACTGATCGAGGCCGGCAATTGGATGGATGAACGATAGCTCATCTAACAGTCGGTAGGCTGTCAACAGACAATCCCGGGAAGGCCGCTAGCCTGATGCAGGCGGAGAGGCGAGCCCGGGTGGAGGGTCGAAGAGACCTACCCAGGAGGTTTGCCACTCTGCTAGCGGTGCAGGCGGGTAGGTCCAGGCGGTGGGTTAGTTGACAGTCGAGGACCGTGGTTCGGAGTCCACGCTAAACTGTAGGTCCCTAGGTAAAAAGGGCCCATTGTGGCCTACTTGCCTAGTAAAATAAGTAGCTACTACTACTACATTACATACAAATCCTCACGTCGTTGGCGAAAAATTAAATCCGTTATAAAAGCAATATAACTATTTAAAATTATTTCGATTTAAAATTGTTTTTATCAGTTGTAGGGTTTATGGGCTAATGCCATACATTGCCAATAAAACAAATACGTAGGCTTATTTGATATCACATACATAAATATGAAACTATCAACAATATGTAAAAACAAAATATCAAGAGAAAACAAAAAATTTATTTATTACCATAAATTTACTTCAAATACACATTTTTGTTAAACATAAATTATAAACATAGCATCATCTGGATGGTTTATTAATTTTTAAACATCCATAAAAGCTATAAATACACCGAAATTCGTATAAACAATATTTATTGCCAGATATTAGAACAAGTACATGGCTCGTTGTATATTTCTTCCACAGTTTAAACATTTACATTTATCTGTATTTAACTCTGTGATGAATTATCTTCTGTTTGGTTTCTGAACATGAATGGGCTGCAGTAACGTGTAGCACTGGTGGTTATATCAAATCTGAAATGTCCCCAACGCCTGCTTGAAGAATTTAATATAATTTAAAATTCAAATTATACAAGTACAACGTAGTTCACGGGAGTGGGAAGTTTGGAAAATGTTGTGATTTCGTAACTATCCACAGTTCGCTGTGGATTTTTTTTGTCTATTATCTGTCATTGTATGCCATTTTTTTTTAGTAATCATGGAACAATGTCCGAAGAATAGCGTGCTTTTGTGATTAAATCGTGTTACAAAAGTAATGCCTATGGTTGTTACACATCGGCATTTCTGAATTAATTTCGCGACTCCTCATATGGGAGAGTTCCCTCTGCTCACGCCATAAAGGAGTCGATTCGTAAACTTAATTAAACAGCTCAGCTAAAAATGTCAAACATAAGGGACCAAACAAAAGTGTTAAAATTCCTGATAATATTGACAGCGTTAGAGCAGCTCTAGAGTGCAATCCAAGACGTTCAGTTCGAAAACAATGCCAGACGCTGGACATATCTAAGACTCCTTTACTTAAAATTTTGCACAAGGATCTCAATTTTCGTCCTTACAAAATTCAGATAGTCCAGGAAATAAAATCAACAGTCCTCCCAGTTCACCTACATTTTGCTGAAAGAATGCAGTTACATGAAATCCATATTCACAAATTGTGGATGCCTGACAAAGCCCATTTCCATGTACCAATAACCAAATGGTCGTTATTGGAGTTCTGAAAATCCACTGAAACTTTCTGACGCAACAATTGAACATGTTTCTCTGAAACACTCAAAACATATGGCTTTGGCAAGATGGTGCTATTTCACATACCGCAAGAGCGCCATTGAATATCCTGTAAAGATTGTTTTCCAGTCATATCATCTCCAGATGTGGAAACATCGGATGGGCCTCATGATCGCCAGATCTTACGGCATTCGATTACTTTTTGCAGGGTTGTCTAAGGAGCAAGGTTTTTATTGATGAAACAAGAAATAATCGGGAACTGAAAAGAAAAATTAATGAAGGAATTATTAACATTCTGTTGGATATGTTGTGTCGTGTTATGAAGAATTTTATCGACCAGCGTCAAGAGTGTATGCAAAGAAGGGGAGGTCATTTAACTGGCATAATTTTTAAGAAACAAAAATGGCATATAACTACCTTACTATTGTGATACTTTGTTAAATTAAAATTAAATTAAAATAAAGGCTTAAAATTAAATTAAAATAAAGGCTTAAAATTGTCACTATTAGAGACATTAGAAATTAATAAATTAAAAAATAGTAATATCATTTTAAATGACCAGCTAGATTTAAACTGTTCACCGCTGTTAAATATTTTCTAAATTATTTTGTACCTTATTTTATTACTGTTCCATTTTATTACCCTAGATTAGTTGATATATACCCACACTTTGTAATAAAGAATTTAGTCTTGTACTCACCATCTGACGAAGCCACTGTGTGGCGAAACAATTGTCATAAGTTTATTAAAATTGTGAAAATCAAACAGAAGTTTATTTTGTGTTTATTTATTTTGTGTTTATACTTTGTTTCAATGAAATACAAATACTCCCAAAATTATTTCATTTTCAAAACTTCCCTCTCCAGTGAGCATCTTGTGTCATCCCAAATTTCTCAGAATTGTAAAAGAAGCTGGATGTGGAAGAATTTAAAGAGTAAACAGGATGCGGTTACAAAAGATTAAAACCAAGTTTTAATCACCTCCAGATAATGCCCACTTAGGTAGCAAAATGCGCGTTAAATAATCGATTTTTGGTATTTGTAGAACCTATTTCAGAGTTAGTGTTGTTACATCAAATGTTCCAATACATAAATAATAATATTGATAAATATTTTGCTCCTCAGTGTTGGGATTATCAGAGGAGTTTATGCGACTTTTTCGCAGACAATGCCGTTATACTCATGGAAGACTTAACTAATATGAACAAAACATTTATTGACCACTATAAATGAATTACAGACTTTTTATATTTGCAAAAAAATAACTTTTATATTTTCTTTTAATTTCGTTTAATGAAATTAAATGAAAAATAAGTAGCACTTAATTAGCGGTAGATAAATATTATTCTGGGGTGAATTTGGTTCATTAGCATCGTCTAAAGGCAATTTCTGTTTTGTCAACTTTAATTTGCGTAATACTCTCGGGTTGTTTGTATATTTCTTAGTGTTTGAGTGTATATAAGATTGGTAGGACTGGTGTTTAACTTCAAATTTTAATTAGCTAAAAAGTCTGTTACTCTGGCGAAATAAAATGTCTCATGAATTAAATCCCCAATACGTGTCAACTTTGTATTGTATTTAGCTAATTAGAATAATCATATTAATGACTAAATATAATTAGAAATTTTATTAAAAAGCATGTATACCCTAATTAAGTAAACATTGTGTAAAAGAGTCGTTATTAATAAATGAAAAAAATATGGCGTTCAGTTTGTTTGTTCAGAGACATGTGAGCATACTTTATAGGCCAGGCGACAGGTAGTTCAATAAGGAAATAATTAGTGGAAAGCTGGAAATTGCTTTAATCGCTTTATTTGGACCCAGATATTACTCTCCCAAGTTTTCCCCCTCGAGCGAGGTCGTCGTTGGCCCTTCTGGCCCTAAGAAGGTACCATTTTTCGGTTTTTTGCAAATATCTCCCAAACCATCAACTTCACCAACAAAATACTCATTATAAAAAATAATTTGGAGTAAATTTGCTACAAAAAATGTTCTTTACCGTTTGTTTCTAAAGTGAACCGTTACGATGCTACGACCATTCAAAGTGGAACCCTTTTTGATTCTTGCGGAAAAATTATCGAAATCGTATGCCATATCAAAGTTTTTACATGTTATAAGTACATTCAGTTTAGATTCAGTACATTTTACAAGTAGACTTCATTACTCACCGAGGGCGCTGGCAACACTGTGTACGTGGGGATAGTAACATCTGCAGATGCAGCTGGCTTGCCGCGCTCGGCCTCCCATACAGCTGGCAACGCTGCTCCCATACCACAGCAGTGTCATGAACGATCTGGTTGAGTGTATACATGTTTACGGACAAAATAATCAATCAAGATTGTAGTTTGAGAAAGTGCGGCAATGGCTGCGGCTGGTAATCCAACCGTTTGTTTTATTTGTGAAAAAGGTTTAGAAGATGGAGACACTATTATAGTGAAGGAGAGAGGATTAGGAACCTTATGTGAAAGTAGTGTGAAAAGACGTGATAATAGACATGTGCATTTACAAGGATTGCAGAATGTTACGGTTCATGTTAAGTGCCAAAAAATCGTATACCAAAGACAAAAATATTGCCGGGGCAATAAAATCTTGGGAAAGGGCAACAAGGGACCGAAGCTCGCGATCGTGTGAACAGTTCGACTTCAAGGTTAATTGTATTTTGTGCGGCAAAAATGCATCCGAAGAATTTTTAAAAAGTGTTATTAAAAAACCCATTAACAGTCGCGATACTGTTCATCGCGTGGAAACACTCCATTTCAAAAACACACTGGTAGAGACAGCTGGTAAGCGTGACGATGCATGGCCAAGGCTGTTCCTAGGAGAATTGCACATGTAAATGATTTGGTCGCTGCAGAGGGTCGATATCACGGCTCTTACGCGAAAACATTCTTCAAGAGTTCTTCCACATCGACAAGGCCACCTGGTCGGTCCGAAGATAAAAACGTCACTGCTGCTTTCGAGTACGCTTGCTCTTATATGGAACGAAATCGAGAAGAATGTCAATTCACATTCAAAGAGATATTCGAAGATTTTGAGGGCTATATTCCTAATGAGAAAACGTTGAAAACAGGTTTCTTGGTAAATATGGTGCTGATATCATTGTCACAGCAAGAAAAAACAATGAATCGGTGATTTGTTTTCGCGACACAGGCTACAAAATACTCACGGAAAATTGGTACGAAAGATCGATGATCAGGAGGAGCGTCTAAGAATTAATTGTAAAAGCCGCAGCAGACATAATAAGGGAAGATATAAGATCCACGATCTATGATACAGAAACCTATCCTCCATCCGATTCATTTTTTGACGATGCTGCAAGTGATGTTCCCCAATCGTAGGTACTAATCCCCTAATCGTAGGTACTTTGCCACAGATGTTTACATTGAAAAGCTGTTATACTTGTAACAAGTTAACAGCTTGTGCACCTGGAATGCTGACAAATATTTATAACATGTAGAAACTTTGATATGGCATATGATTTCAATAACTTTTCCGCAAGAATCAAAAAGGGTTCCAACTGAATGGTCGTAGCATCGTAACGGTTCACTTTAGAGACAAACGGTAAAGAACATTATTGTAGATTATTTTTTAAAATAGGTATTTTGTTGGTGAAGTTGATGGTTTGGGAGATATTTGCAAAAAACCGAAAAATGGTACCTTCTTAGGGCCAGAAGGGCCAACGCCGACTTCGCTCGAGGGGGAAAACTTGGGAGAGTAATATCTGGGTCCAAATAAAGCGATTAAAGCAATTTCCAGCTTTCCACTAATTATTTCCTTATTGAGGCTTTTTTTTCGACCTGTCGCCTGGCCTATTACAGTATGAAATAAATTCGATAAAATTGGTAAAAATATTTTGGAGAAAAGCTCGATCTATGTAGCTATTTAAATAATAATACGTTTTTTTGCTTCTATCTTCGTAATTTTTCATCCATATTAAAAACAAATTATACCGTCTTTGATATTTTTAATGAAAACACATCTTTCCTTGGTCGTTTCTTTTTCTTTCTGGTATCATAAAATTTTACATGAGAAAAACGATTTAAGATTTTAAAAATCAATAAATTATTAACAAAACGCGTTAATCGATTTTGTTCAAATGACACGTAATGGGGAATACACAATTATTACATTATTTATTTTTTTAATGGATTATGACGCTGTCAAGAACATTGTTACTGTCTGTCCGAGTAAAGAAGGCCCGCGGAAGGAATGTGCTTGCTGCATTCCGTTCTCCATAATGCATTAATGAAATAAATGAAATAGTGCATAGCAAATTTTTGTGATCGAAAGATAGCGACTCGGCAATACTCTCCCTTGTCGCGCGGACCTTCTTCCCCGGCTGGACAGTATACTGTCAGTTAGAAGGCAACTTATTAGCATAAACTACAAAGTGCACACCTGAAAATACGCTTAATTGAATGAAATGCTCAGCATGTTTTCGTTAACTACCTGGCAATGTCTTAAACGATGAATAAATTCTTGTTGTACGTTATGAACAACTTCAATAAGATTAATTTCGTACTGAAATCGCTGTTTCAATTCTTCAGTATTTCGAGATTTGTTCTGGTAAACTTTATTCTTCACGAAACTCCAAAACTCCACAAGAAACTTACAAGGTATAAAATTTGGTGATTTCGATGGCCACTCATAACTCATTGAAAAAATAAATAATAATTGAAGATTCTCCATTAGATGCCATTTGAAAAAAATTAATGAACCTACTAATAAAATGGCGTCGGTTTTATGAAAAAAATTAAATATTTACTAATAATTCAATATAAAATTTCTTATGGGAAAACGATTTTCTTAAAACTGTCTTTATTTTCTGTATTATTTAAATAGTTCGCTTCAAAAAAGACGCTGATAATGTTAATTATATATGCCTTCTTTATAACATGTAAAAAATAAATTAATGTTTTTCTCTCTAATAATAGTAGTAGTAGTAGTAGTAGTAGTAGTAGCTACTTATTTTACTAGGCAAGTAGGCCACAATGGGCCCTTTTTGCATAGGGACCTACAGTTTAGCGTGGACTCCGAACCACGGTCTTCGACTGTCAACTAACCCACCGCCTGGGCCTGCCCGCCTGCACCGCTAGCAGAGTGGCAAACCTCCTGGGTAGGTCTCTTCGACCCTCCACCCGGGCTCGCCTCTCCGCCTGCATCAGGCTAGCGGCCTTCCCGGGATTGTCTGTTGACAGCCTACCGACTGTTAGACGAGGTATCGTTCATCCATCCAATTGCCGGACTCGATCAGTGCTGCTTAACTTCACTGATCGAATATCGGAAATTAAACGGATGTCCATACCTCATCCCCTCTCTCTAATAATATATTATCAAATATAGGCGTCTATGTTTCAATGTATATACTTTTTGGAAAATATTTTCTCAATTAATGGAAATGAAATGCATGAAATGATTTAACTAAATCACTAAAAATAAATAGGAGAGACTTTTCACATCTCTGTTTAATGACTCTTTTACCTTTATAATTATTTGCATTTTTATAGCTTTTAATAAATGCCATGAATTTAAAATAAACATTTACATTTTGTTTGGGTACATATTTTATGAATATTAATTTTTATATGATTGCTTCGAGGCGTTTACTTTTTACCAGTAAAAATGCGTTGAACATTTCAGTCCAATTTTCCTTAATTTATTTCAAAGTAAAATAACATACAACATTAAGATCTTTAAATTTCCATAACTTAAAAAAGTAATTTACAAGATCACTACCTTTATAAACATACATATTTTAAATTATTTAATTATTTAGTAAATACTCAATGTTAACTGATTTAAAGGCGTCTAGATTCTGACTTTTAAATTAAATAAAAGATACGTGATTGATTACACTTTTAGAGAAAATCTGTTTTTCAAAAAAAAAAAAATGTATTTGAACCTAGTGTTTCATTGAATATGTTCAGGACTCAACTGTTACAAGTAATAGAAACACAAAATGTGCGATTATCATATACTGGCCGATTTTACATGTTATGGTATTAATTTCAATAAAAAAACTGCTGAGGATCAAAGCTTCCTCTTCATCAGTAATTTTTGACGTTTCAGATTTTAATATTTAAAAAAAAAATATCCCATTATTTCGTGATGCTGAGAAAATTTGTAAATAAATTAAAATATACAGCTTTATTTAAACATTTCAACATTATGTATTACTGGCTTTATACAATAATAGATCTGATTTATATATTAACCTTTCATTAAGAATTATTTCTTTTGTAAAACTAAATATAAAAGACCTATTTTTTTATCAAAGAACTTATCCTTTTCTTTGACTTTCAGAACGTATGCACCAAATTTGAAAATTTTATCTCAAAAACATTGTAGCTGCTATCGCGACACAGACACACAATATTTTCTGTTTGTTGAAATAATGGTTTTTTGTCATAATTCGTCGAGATTAGATTTCTGCCTGGACTATTATACAATAAATAAAAGTAAAAAGTAAGTAAAATTTTGTGAGAAACAGAAAATCGTTATCTATTATTAAAAGTAATTTACCTTTATAGATTAAGAAAGCTGAAATAAGACAAAGCTCTGTTCTATATAGAGCTCTATATATAAATCTACTTATAAGGTAAACTAAAGTGCACGAGCGTATATATGTACAAACAAAGAGAAAGAAACATTATAAATATGAATTCTAAATACCCACACATGTTTTGGTTGTTTTATGGTAATTGCTCTTTTCTTTTATTCTGGGGGGAATGGAATGTTAGAAACATTTTTTAAGTTCTTTAAGATTAGAAGGTTTTGTGTTTCATGTTCCCGAAAGGCCCCTCAAACTACAAAAGTAAATGGATGTTGTCTCGCATCAACGTCACTCATGCTAAAAACAGTAATATATTTTACGACGTACTACCAGCTCTCGCGTTGTTGACGGGTGCAAATGAAACATCAGTTATCAAATGTAGGACAGATCAGTTATTCACATGTAACAAAAAGCTTGCCGGTATTTGTAAATGGAGATTCATCCCAACGTATCATGTATATAATCGAAGATCACCATTTATGACCTTAAAAAGTATGGGAATTTATGTTTTAACAATAAAACATCAACCAGATAGAATTAAAGAAAACAAGAAAAATAGGGAGGAATAGAAGCTTCACGCCATAGTAGCGTTCAAGGCGATTTTTTAACATTTGAACACAACAACATAGGCAACGGTAATGGGTGAATCCACAAAGGATAGACATCGGAGACAAAGCAGACCATCTGTGATTTAAATCTTACGTTTAGTGAGTTTCAAGAGATTTTATACAGTATGTGTACTGACATAGTACACTGAGGGAAGACTGAAAATTTGCATCGTGTCGCGTGCAGTATGCACTGTTAACCCCACGACAGCTAGATGGAAAATTAATTCTCCATTCCGCTATTACTAACGCTGACGAGCGACGGACTGTCTGCTACTGGTTTACATTATAACGTTGCCATTGTCTAATGATTCAATACACATACTGTAGAATAAGTGATGCAAGCTGAGGAACGTTCTTGTTCATATGAGCTCAGAGAACATTCGCGTATATTCGCGAACGTTACCCTACCTTTGAGCATATTAGAGAGAGCATATTGAGCACATTAGAGAATATTCTCGTCAAAGTGTGTGACCGTTCACTTCAAAATTCTCCAAGTCTCTGGTAAATTCGCCAATATTCTTCAACATTCTCTAAAACTCGCGAACATTCTCGCTTTTAAAATTCCCAGTCCATTACTACTCCACTTAATTAACATTTCGAGTTGTAATTTGGTTATGTGATCAAGTTTCGACCAAATTAGTTGCTGATACGATGTGCCACGCCGTTGTATGTCCTTTCCATTTCCATTTTAATGCATTGTAACGAAGTGATTTTTCCGCTAAATGTGTTCTATTGTTAGCAGACCTTAATGGGTTTTTCGTTCACTTTGGTACACCCTGTATACGATAACTTGTGTTAATATTTCTTTTAAAACCGTTTGGAAACAATGTTAAATTTATTTTGCAATTCCAGTATTTGGAATAATAATTATTTCTCTAATATAATTGTTTCAAACCGGTCTCTTTTCAGGGTAATCTTAGTTTGTTTAGTATTCTAATGACAAATCGTTTATTGTCTTTGTACTCAATCAAGTAAGAGGAAAGTAGTTTAATTTAATTTAGTTTAATTTCAAAGCAAGGGGAAATCATTTTTTTATAGTAAATAAATATGTTTCTATTTGTTTAATAATTTACCGAATAAGTTATTAATTGATTTGTTTTTAAATATTAGTACTTGGCCATTTTAAATTATTTGTTTTCGGAAATATAGTTTAAAAATTATGAAAAAGCGATTCCCAGCCTTGGGATATTTTATAAACATTTGTTTACATGAGTTAACGCAGGGAATTTATTTAAGTATGATGCGCCGAGATAAGCTGAAATAACGTTTGCCACGGACAGCAGTCAACCTGCTTGTGAGTCGCACAGATCCCCGCCATTATGTGGCAGAAGTTTGTGTATAAATTGAATCACAGGGCTTGAAAGAATCACTTGTTCTCCAGTGAGTGCTCAAGAAAAAGCTCTCAGTTCCCGACCTCTAGTGCACTCCGCAATCAAGTAGTGGTAAGAATAATTTTAACTGTTTTACTCGTTTTATTTGTATTTTCGTTGTTTTACCTTTTGTGTCTGAATTTATCGTTGTGTTATTTGGAAGTGCCTGTTTTCCAAATAAGTCAGAGATATTCGGGAAATTTCGCGATTCATTAATAAAGTTGGGCTATCCATTCAACGACGAGCATCGGAATTATTCGGTTGTCATTTTATAGTGTCTCGACGTAAAGATAAGACTTTTAGTCCTCGATCTGTGGAAAGAGTCCCATCTCACTCGTAGTTGCAATAAAGTACCGGTGAAATCTTTAATGCTCGATCTATAGAAGGATCTCATTAGATGAAGTGGCACAAATGAGGTTTCTAGTCTTCGATCTATGGAAAGAATCTCACTAGGTGATCTGGGAAGTAATGCAGAAACCCTTCCGTCCGATACTCGTATTCACTATAACTAATATGTATAAAAAGTAAGCTTGAGCTGATTTGATAACCTATTGCTCTAATCTTTCACTAACTAACGAAAGTTAATTAAGTTCTGTTGACCCCAAAGTCTTAGCAAGAATATCACGCAATTTTCTCTAATTTAAACGATGTTGTAACTCGCAAGATAAGCAAAACCTCTATGTTGGGAAAGTTAAAGCTGAACACCCTATACATGCATATACAATATATTTTAATCATATTATAATAAATATAGTTTAAAAAAACTAAAAAACACGCTTTTAAAGCACATCAAACTAAAAAGTGAAAAATAATTATTAATATAAACTGAAAACAATAATGAACGAAAAATACTAGTATTATTGTGAAAAAAGCTCGATATACGAAAAATATGGCAAAAAGCGCCCCACGCTTTTTTCACAATAATACTAGTATTTTTCGTTCATTATTGTTTTCAGTTTATATTAATAATTATTTTTCACTTTTTTAGTTTGATGTGCTTTAAAAGCGTGTTTTTTAGTTTTTTTAAACTATATTTATTTTTCACTTTTTAGTTTGATGTGCTATGAAAGCGTGTTTTTTAGTTGTTTTAAACTATATTTATATTGCTTATTGATGCTGATATTATAAGATATTACGATCCAACAGATATTTCTGAAAAAAAATATATTTTTTTATTTCAGCCATGGGATTTGAACTCACGCCCGAGGAGTCCGTCGTTTCGCGTCGACTGCCTTAGCCCGCTCGACCACCGACCTAGCTGACAATCGCGGAATGTACTTATATATTAAGCCTTTGCTCTCACGCAGAGGATACGTGAGGAAAGGACTGGCGATCCTGATCAGGATAATGATATAAACTTATCAAATTATTGTATTGTTACCGGTTCTTCGTAAGTGTACAAAGTTTCAATTAAATCTGTCCGTTTAAAGTGGGTCAAAATCGAGTCCAAAGAGTCGGTTACAAACAAACGAACAAGCAAACAAGCAAGCAAACATACAGGTGAAGCTAATAAAAGCGTGTTAAAAACGGTTTTCTTATTAAAGATTAAAA
Organism: Rhamnusium bicolor; assembly: GCA_029963845.1. Lineage (NCBI taxonomy): Eukaryota > Metazoa > Arthropoda > Insecta > Coleoptera > Cerambycidae > Rhamnusium > Rhamnusium bicolor. The sequence continues at coordinate 552,862 of JANEYF010001323.1, forward strand.
ATTGTGGTTAATTTTTTGTATTTTTAACATCGTCGAATCAGACCTTTAAGAATATTCCCTGAGAACAATGAGCAATTTGAGAATTCTCATACTATTTTTAACATAAATGGTCCTGTTCAAGAAAAATATGATGCCATTCTTAAAGTATAACCCACATCTATTGTCATAATTCATAATACATTTTCAAGTCCAATTTTTTTGAGATTTTGTATTTGTTCTCTCTTCGTGCTGTTTATACTCGGTTTTCCCTGGGATTTTTCCCCAAAAATGAATTCCCGAGAAATTTACATCACTATGTAGAATATGTTTGTATCTAATTTTAATCGTCAAGCTGCATCATCACTGTGACTAAACTTATATTAACTGTATAAAATTAAATGTAAGAAAACAATATAATGCCACGCTTGTGAGACTGTGGTATTTTCAAAACAATATTGTGGTCCGTAATTTATGCACCCCGCTTTAATATTAAATGCTCACAAAAAGTACGAATACTTTATGATTAATTTTTGGGTTTAACAAGTTGAAGCCCCATTCTTAAACATATCCGCTGGAAAAAATATGCATAATCGTTGATAAATATTGTCATTGTCAGTGAAATGCAATGACCACTTTTTGTACGTTTTTTAGAGAATATTATCATAGTGATTCGCTTGAGAGATACAAAAAAAAAACGCTTTGACTATGGAGAAAGCCAGTAAACAAAAAATAAAATTTAAATATACGAGGTAGTCTACTCTAACCCTCAAATGTAATAAGTGTCTAAAGAAAGTTTGTGGTAACTTAAGAAATAAAACATTACATAGAATGTTATGAACTTTATCATGTAATTAATACTTGGCTGCCATGTCAGTCATGAATTTCTTGTCAGAGCCAGGTGAGCAGTTGAAAAGTCCATTACCTGGCCACGCACGCTCCGCAACATGAAGTGGTCAGAGGCCGAAACTTTTTTATATTCGCCAACGGGTGGCGATGTCAAATTTGTTGTCAATGTCATGCGAGTCCAATACGACTGACGCGGCGCTGCAGTGGCAGTTACCATTATTAAGCCACGTCAGTCGCATTTGTGAGGTTATTGTGGAGTGTTGAATACTAATGTAAGTACAACATTTATACGTTTTCTACTTTATTTATTGAAATTTATGACTTGATTCTACTTAGGGATCGAGAAAGACCATTGTGAGATGCCGATTTAGCTGCATATTGAAAAAATACAGAAAGTGATGATGATACTGTGGATGATCTATTTGTTACAGACTCTGATTCAGATTATGTGCCTAGCTGTTTTGACCATGCCATTGGTGAATGAGATAATGATATTACACTGCAAGAAGAAGATGATGAAGAGTTACATGACGATATTCTGGAAAGTGAAGAGGCCATTGAACATAATGGAAATGGTGAGAATGATTCTGAATTAGTCTGGGCGGCTACTCCTGTAATTGGACTCTTGCCTGTTGGATATTTATTAAATAAATAAATAAATAAATAAATAAATAAATAAATAAATAAATAAATAAATAAATAAATAAATAAATAAATAAATAAATAAATAAATAAATAAATAAATAAATAAATAAATAAATAAATAAATAAATAAATAAATAAATAAATAAATAAATAAATAAATAAATATATAAATAAATAAATAAATAAATTAACTTAATTAAAAATATACAACTATGGAAGTTAAATTTATAATGAGAATTATAAAAAATAAAAAATATTAATAATTATGGGGACGAAAGGGTAAGTTTTCTTTTTTTAATCTCAATATTTTTTGTTTTTAATACTATGAATGCTATTATTAAATCCAATATAATCTTGCATCTAGATGAACTATATCTTTTAATAGTTTCTACGATAATTTATCTGCCTAAAACTTTTATACTAGCGCATTCAGATATGAATGTTAGTGTAAAATGTATGAAATTAAAAGTATTTTATTTTTATCATATTAGGCTTGAACGAACGCTTCTGTAATACCCAATAATCAATTAATTATTTTTTCTAGAAATGCATAAATAAGAAGCAAATAAATGTTATGAGTTCCACAAACTGTCATAACTGTATGAAAGTTTAAATATTTTTAAATTTGTTTATATTTTCTCATAAAAAAATATGTATAATTATGATTACACGGAATGTAGCAAAAATTAAATGATTTCTAGTTTTCCAGCACATGGCCTAGGGAACTTTAGCTGAAACGCGTTGTATAAACACTAATTAATTTTTTGTGTCATATTAAATGTGAAAAACATAACGCTTTGCTGGCTAATATTTCTTCGATTATCTATAATTACTGTTCATTTGCGGCAATTTATATTTTTTCTTCTTATTTGTAAGTAATAAGCTAGAGATCTACAAAATACAATCTTTTTCCTTGACCTTAATGACAAAATATTTTAGCGACAACAAATTAAAATATATTATTAGTTGTTCTGCAGTCATGTAAAGCTATTAAGCTATTGGCGGTATCAATGTTTAAAATCATGGTCGCTGAAATTGGATGTATTAAAACTAAAACTAATTCACATTATAGGCAAAAACTTTAATCAACATTCTGAACCACATATATCACCAATTAAATTTGCTAATTAATTTTCATACTTGCAGTGTGCAAATGTTTAATTGATAATTTTATCTGTGACCACGTACATTTATGATATAGTTATTATACATGAATCAACGGATTCTAAATTTGGTGAAACCTGATAATTACGTGAGATTTGGGCCCAAAAACTTTAGTGTAAATAATTTATTACCATAGGTATTGATTTTTGACGTTTTTTCGGAGATTTTCCATTTTTCCATACATTTTCAAAAACATTTAATTGGAGCTTGGAATAAATTCTAATTTTAATTTAATTAACAGTGGATATGGAGCAAATTTGCCACGGTGTTCATTTTCTGAGTGTGTCATGTATAAATTATCGCATAAATGATTGTGCAAACAGATTGATGTTAATAAGTTAGATGATTGAAAGCTAAATTTTTAGGAGCTTTATTAAACAATTTGTAGGTTACAAAGAGAAATACGAAATTTAAACGGGTATTGCAGTCATGTGACCAGATAATAAAAGAAAAACTATTTTTTCTGTTCAAACTTTCAAAACTTTTATTGTTTCTTCATCAGGAACTGAAAGTGAGGTTAAAGTTACTTTCATTGAAAAACTACATTTTGAAGAATTGTAGAAAATAACATTAATTGTCTCCTCAAACTGGAGATCTGTGAATTTATTGAAATGTTGTACGGTTTTATTTCTTTTCTGTATCTTTTTCTTCTTATCATGATGTAAATGGAGGACACAACGATTGCCAACGAAACGAGATTATTTTTCCTCTCAAATATATGAGGTCAATAGGTACAATCTCAAAGTTTCAAAATTTGATATCCCATTTGAATGATCTAGTACGTGATAAGCGATGAAAGCCCGGCAAATTGTTATTTCTATAAAAATATAACTATGTTTATGGTATTTTTAAAGAGATAAAAATCTAACTTATCGTGTTGTATAAAATCTATAACATGAATAGAAGACATTAGAAACGTGATTAGTAATCAGACCCACCCCACTGTCATATTTATTTCCACATAAAATTATTGCTTTTTGATGTATGGGGTTATCATAAAGTAATGGGTCTATTTTAAATTCTTACATAGTTTTAAGAAATTATGATAGTAGCAGAAAGTAAACAGAATCTAGATGACTCAACAATTGGATTATAGTGTATCTATGGAAAACAAAAGAATTGTCGTGACAACTATTGGTACAAGTGTCAAACGAAATAATCGTAATTTAGAGAATTGTTCTCAAAATCAAACTCGCGTAACGTAAATTGTAACAATTTCAATATGGATCTGCAAACAAGAATTGGTTTAGTGTAATGTTATTATCAAGGCGGTAAAAATTACACTACTGGATTACGAAGATTTCGTACGAAAATGGGTTTAAGAGCAGGGCCGTGCAAAATTAAGGCGTATCGTAATTTGATTAACAAATTTGAAAGAACGGGGTCTATAAAAGACCTTCCGAGGTCAGGAAGACCTAGGATTAGTGATGTCCAAGTTGCAGAAGTTCTTCAGGAAAATCAAAACGTAGCCAGTACTAATCCGCTAGCAGTCAGTAATGTGAATGCGATATCAAAACGATTGCAAATGCCATACACCACGGTTTGGAAAATTTTACGGAAAATCCTATAAATGTATCCCTATAAATTGCAACTACTGTTTGAATTAAAGGACGCAGATTTTGCTCTCAGGTACGATTTTTCATTACACGTATTGGCTCAGATGGAAATTGAACCCGAATGGTTATCCCGTATTTTATGTACAGATGAGGCCCATTTCTCTCTTAATGGTGGAATTAATACTCAAAACTGTCGAATATGGTCAACAGAAAATCCACATGAAATCGTTCAGCAAGGCCTTCATGACAAAAAAGTCACCGTTAGGTGCGGTTTCACAGCTAATTTCATCATTGGTCCATACTTTTTCGAGGAAATACAGAATGGGGAGGCCGTACCTGTAACTGTTACTGGTGAACGATATCTGCAAATGTTAAGGGATTATGCAATTCCACAGTTGCAAAACGAGCACAAAGGAATTGAAAACATAATTTTTATGTGGGATGGAGCATCTCCGCACATTTACCGACCAGTTAAAGAATTGTTAACTGCGGTTTTTTAAGATCGTGTTATAAGCAGACATTTTGAAAATTCATGGCCACCAAGATCGCCTGATAGTAACCCTGGCTGTGGGACTATTTAAAAAATTTGGTGTTTAAAACACGGCCAACAAAGCTGGAGCAATTAACGGACAGTATTAGAGAGCAAATTCGTGCAATTCAACCAGAAATGTTGAATAGTGCTGTATACAATTTGCAGGAACGGTTGGTAACAAAATGGAGGTCATATCGAGCATTCGCGGTAACTAGTGTTTGACATCAGAAATCCCATTATGTAAGCAACTAGATTCCATTTACTTTTTGTTGTTAATTTGATTTGTTAAGAATATATAATAAGTTGAAATATATCCCTTACTTTATAATCACCGGTTATATAAAATATTTTTCATATGAAATGTAATCTAAAGTTTATGGTATTTCATTCGTAATAAATAACACTATAATTTAAATTCAAATCATCTCTAAGTAGCCTCTATAAAATAATTCTTAACTAGACCCTCTATTTACTAAACACTTTGAGAATATGTTTGATTTATAGTTAGCTAAATAACTAAATCAGATAATTCCGAGCGGAAAAGTTTGTACGAATTGAAAACACTATTAACTGGAAATTTTTACAATGTTTTGAATTACGTTCATTTCACAGTGCATAAAGTCAAAAATAAATTTCACCAGGATTCAGAAATTGAAAGTTTACATTCATAACATTTAAAAAGGTGGTATACTAAAATCTTGTCGCAACTTGTACGAATGGTTTGGGCAGCATTCTAAAAGAGACGTAAATGCAACGTTGATTTTTTTCAATAATTTAGATGATAATGTAGAGAATTGTGCAGCTCAATTATATTTAAAAATTCATAATTTGCAATTTAGACAATAACATTAATTATTCTATTTTACTAAAAAATTATTGGTTTTGTATAAATCGTTGTTAATAGTAGCTGCATTTCAATCAAACCTTTGTGGAATAATAAGGTTTCGGTGCCCCCTTGGCCGTCTGGAACTATTTCCTAAATTGTTAATGTATTACTGATTAAGGTCTTGTAAAAAATCGATTATACTGGGTAAAGCCCCACCTTAACGACAAGTGGTATTTTGAAGGGGGTTCTTTTTTTTGGTTCGTTTAGAGCGAATCAGTCTAGTAATCCTTATAATGAGCAACTGAGATTGAAACTCGTAGTAGCATCTCTAGTTAGGATTAGATGTTATTAATTGATGTTCCTATGGGAAAGACTGTCTACCTGTTCATTCAATTATCAAACCTATCAACATTCTACTAAACGATATTGTTTTAAATAGAGATTGCTTAAATTCAAATAGAAAGCTGTTTGTATCCAGGGGCATTATTTAACAAAATTAGAGACTTGTCATCACGATTTCTTGAGAGAGATTAACTTCAATCACTGAAAGTAATTCGATTCTCAACTCAAGCAAATGATTTGATTACATTCCTATTTTAATGATGATATTTTCCTTAGAAGAATCAGGTATAATTGGATAAAATCATGTGAGATAACTCAATATAATTATTATTTCTGATTGAGGAGCATTTAATAATTATTGTACATATTATAATTTATATGTGTGGTTAAGAAAATTAACATGGTTCTTTGATAACTAGTATGTGCATAATATAAATAATTAAATGATATTTTACAAAACAAAGTACAAATAATGATATTGATGTAGATTCAGATCATGGCTGCATCATATATTGAATTGAAATGAGCAAACCATGGGAGTTATCCAGAGCAAATTTATATTGAAAAGTTTGCAATAATTATAAAGTTTCTAATTCTTCTTGGATTTGGTATACTCCTATACCTGATCTTCAGTCTTATCTGTGATTTTAATCCACAACAACTTCAACAAACATCGGTAAAATGATTCACTGCAATGTTATCCCTTTCTCCAGTCTGTAGTACGCGACATAAAAATATTTTCTTCGTAAAATATTTGGTGGCATTTATATTGACACCTCATTAAATTTGGCCTGTTTTGTAAAGTGCCTCTTATATGAGCTAGTCGTGAATTCGCTGTTGGAAAATCTATTGTTAGTTGTTTGCTAAAATAAACAATTAACAGGTCACCACTTATTTTGCTTAGGCTGAAGATACAAGGCCTAATATATATGAATCACAAAAAAATTAATAACTTGTATTTAAGATAAAGATATCGAAAATCAAATATTTTTGTATACCGCACAAGTGACAAATAATAAAAGCCAGAAAAACCGTTTAATAATTATATAAATTTCAATAGAAAAATTTACAAATAAACAAAAAATTAAGTTAAATATAAAATAATTGAGAATTTGCAGAGCTATGAGATGACAATTAAATTTTTAATGATAACCTAGTAAACAAGAAATAAATAACACTAGTTCAAGATAACTTCTGACCATCGCGAAATGTTAGAGGTATATCTTGCGTGTGCTGGTTGAAAATAATGATCCTGCTAAGTTGTAGAATCCAATGAGTACTCGCGTAGTGGTTAGAGTGTTTGGTGTCCAGGATAGAGGTGTAATCCAAAAACCCAAATGGTCTGTCAGCTCTCCTCATCTTTAGTATACAACGACTGTCAACTCTTCTCATCGTTCAAATATAATGCTTGCAAAATCCGCCAGGTATATCTTCGAACCGTTGGATGGTCCAGGAATTTTGCATAAAAACATGGAAATAAAAGTAAGACCAGTGTTGGGAATGTGTTCCAGTAGTGCAAGAGATGTCAGAATGTGAAGGGATGAAATTTACAGTGAATGAAAGCTCTTCCTATTTCGATAATATATATAAATGACGGTTTTAGGGTAGCTAAGAACAAATTTATACAGCAAACAAAGAAGAGGAGTAGCATCTGGAAGTAAGATGTAATGTTGGACATATACTAACATGAATTATCTAAGTCACATTAAATTGCTAAATTGGAAAAACCATACAAAGAACCAACCAACCAACCAACCAACCAACCAACCAACCAACCAACCAACCATTCAGTTAATGATGGGATAGTTTGCTTTTGCAAGTTGCTACTTTTGTTTCTCTACTCAAATCAACTGCTTCCAAAAAAATAAAAAATTTCTCTAAAAAGTTGTTTCGTCCTTAATTATAGTAATTTTAGAATATTATTTTTTTTGTTGTATGGAATTATAATTGGCAAGAATAAAATCGTGTTTCATTTACATGAAAATTTCGTGTAAAAAAATATGCAGATATCGGTAGCTAGTCTATCCTTTTCTGGAGAGTGCGCAAGAAAGGACTTTACTTTGATATTCGTCGTTGAAAAAGACATACTTATTGGTATATCGCTAACCGGTCCTCAGTTATTTATATAATATTTTTGTGTATATTTGCTTGGTGTGTGTGCATATCGAGAGGTGCAGTCACCCCGAGTTTCTGGCCAAAACAGCTGTGAGGAAATCCCAGATTGCCAGCATCCGACCAGGGCAAGTACAAAGGTAAAACTGCTTGCATATCTCTGTATATCGCATAATTTGCTATTTCACTCAAAGTCGAGTGTTGAATGGAAAACTGTTCAACAAAAGTATTAAAAAAAATTAGTTTTATAAAGACATATCTACCTATTACTTGCTGCCTTACACTAATAGGTCTTTATAAAATTAATTTTGCTACATACATGAATTATGTACCTTTTTTATTTTCAATTAAATTTTTACAGCTAAAACTTGTACTAGTACACAGAGAATTTGAAGTGTTACCATAATGCTTGGGTGTGTAGTGTTAGATATATCACTGTCTCTCTTGCAACGAAATTGTTTATCAAATACAAAACATTTTTTCCATTATTTTACTTGTTGTTTTCAAAAAAATATAGTCGTCCCATTCGCTGAAATTTTTCTAATATGGCCATTAAAATAATGTATATTTGACTATTTTTATTACTATTGAATTGAGAACAATATGGTCAATATGTTTGAATCCACGCCTATGTCCATGTAGCTTCAAATTCCTTTAGAAAAGGTTGTCTCCGCCGAGAAAACATTTTTCTTTTTATTTTCCATAAAATATATATAACCATGAAATGTCCAAGTCGGTATTCAGCTATTAGCATATCTTGTAGGTGTTTATTGACAGATCCTTAATACGTAATTTGAAATTCTTTTGAAGTCACTCGCCCTGGTAATGCAGAAATAAAATCACACTTTCATATATATGTGAATTCTATGTACCATAATCGATCGTACTCTGAACTCTGCTGTAAAGAAGGAATTTTTAATAATTCTTCCGCAATATTACATCAATGAGAATTTCGAGTTTCCAAATATATCTACATTTGTTTAAATATTAAGATACTTAAATTACGTAACTTATAATAAAGCAGAGTTTACTTGTACTTGAAAATAAAATAAAAATGCAAATGTAGATCGTTTAAAAATTTTTATATTTTTTGTCACGCACTCTAGTCAATATTAAATTCTAAAAGTAAAACAGTGAATGACCTAAATAGTACTTATTGCTATGAAATTATTCTTTATAATCACTTATCTAATGCCTGTCTATTTCCGATATGATTTCTAAATCACTAAAGCTGCAAATCATTTCTGTGTATCAGGATCGTAGAATACAGATGTACTTACTGTCATGTTGTCGGCATTCACCTTGACCGAAACTCTTTCTCCAGTCCAGTCTATTATTAGCTCTCGAGTTGTGTACACGTTAAGTCACTTGGGCGTATTGCATATTGTTTTTGCGTTTTTATTTTATTTGTTGTACTGTATTGTTGATATTAATTTAATAATAAAGCATGGCAGACGTACTCAGTGGTAGAAAACGGCCATTTTCTGACAAAGTGAATTAATTCATGGGTGAATTCCCGGATTTATTCTATGATGGTGCTAAAATAATTTGTAAAGTGTGTGAGAAAGATTTGATGTGCTGGGATAAGCGTGACTGTGGACTCACGTAAATAGTGTACACCATAAAAAAAAAAAAAATGGCGTGCCTTCGACAACAGAGTTTATGTTTGATTTACTATTAATGCTGATTGCCTGTGATGTTCCGCTGCACATACTCGATAAACAATCATTTCGAGAGTTCTGAAATAAATACAATGCCCAGGTGAAGTTACCAAGTCGCACAACGTTATGTAACTATCTACCAACTGTACACGTAGACATGGTAAATAAGATGATATGTGAATTAAAAAATACACGGCTGTGGTTACCTGTTGATGAGACAACAGATTGTAAAAAAAATTCTATTTTAAATGTTATAATACGAGTACTGAACGCTCTTAAACCGACAGTTCCACTGTTACTAACTATCAAAAGACTAAGTCAGTGTACTAGCGAAACAATTACCAGGGTGGTGCTGGAGACGTTAGAAAAATTTGAACTGTCAAAAAGTCAAGTGTTGATGTTTGTGACTCATGGCGCCGTGACAATGCGTTCGGTAGGCTGTTCTTTGCAAGAACAAGGTTGTACGTTTATACATGTTACGTGTAAAGTGCATGCTTTACATTTTGTGGCAGAAACTATTCGAAAAGATTTTCCAGAGGTGGATGCATTAATAGCAAGTACAAAAAAAGTGTTTCTTAAATCTCCTAAACGTCTCCGTGCATTTCATAGCAAGTGTCCCGGTATTCCTGAACCACCACAGCCGATTCTTACACGTTAGGGAACATGGTTGCACGCAGCTTTTTATTATGCTGAAAATTTCCAACAAATAAAAGCTGTGATACTACAATTCAATCCAGACGAGGCTGCTGCTATTAAGGAAAGCCAGACAAAATTCGAAGATATTTCCGTTGAGACAGCTTTAAAAAAATATTGCGAAGAACTATAAATCATTACATGAAAGCATAAGAAAATTAGAAAACAGTGCGTTGTCGTTAGCGGAGTCACTGCAAATAGTAGATGAAGTAAATCTACTGCTACATGCTATAGGTGATGCAACAAATGAGCGCGTTAAAGAAAAGTTCACAAGGGTGTTAAATAAAGACCGGTTTTACCAAATTAAGACAAATATATGATGGTGCAGCCCTAGATCCGTTAAGTGCGTTCAAAGACTATTTTACGTATGCGTGTATTACATCAGTAGATGTCGAACGGTCGTTTACAAAATATAAGAATATATTTTCACCAAAGCGAACATCACTCATGAGGACAACCATAGAAACATACCTGATGCTGCAAAATGATTACACATCTTCTCCAGTTTGTGATAAGCAAGCTAGTTCATCAAGCTAGTTAAGAGGGTAAGTTTTACATACATTGTTATAAATTGTAACAGTTGATTGTTTCTCGTATTAGTTAATTTCGCGTACGCCACTGTCCCACGGAACATTTTTGACAGCCCCACTAATCACCAAACCTAGCACAACTTGTGTAAATGTGGAAATTTTAACGAATTCCAACTTTGTCGTGGAGTAAATCTTTAACATGCTCAGATACTGGAATTCTGTAATGAAAATTATTAATAGAAACTTGTTCTATAATATATATTTATAACATAACAAACTACTCACATAATAAACGCATACATACTAACAGTTGGATAATAGTTCACAAAATAGTTTATTACACACTACATTGTATGTAATTTCGCTAATTTCCCATGTTACCGCACCAATTAATAAAGGGAACAATAAACTCCAGAGAATGTACAGAGAAATGTTGATAGCTGTTTTCAAACACATTTGCCACGATAAATGAGATTGCAACTAAGTACTTACAAAGTTAAAAAACTAAATCAATACACTGCGCCGTAAACCAAAACAAAGTAGTGTCCTTTGACTTCAATAAGGAGGATGAACTACAATGCACATGCAAATATATTTACTCTGAAATTGGCCATCTGCGGACACGATAAGAATATTGTCAATAAAGGGGAACGAAGTTGGCCTCAATAGGAAGCTGCAATTGCTACTAATTCCATACACGAGCCTGGAGAGCAAAAGGTAACTGGTGAAGTTGTGTCAGTTGTGGAACTATATTATATCTTAAAGTTTCCTAGTCCCTACCTAGCACTACAATCATCAAGAGTCGATGTAATATTCTTATTGCTGGCGTGGCTGCAATTCAGTGCGCATAACATGAATTAGTCTATTACAGAATACTCCAGAATTTACCATTAAATTGCCAATTCGCTGTATGAGACTTTCCAGGCCTGGTGTTACACAGTCAGCGTTTGCCTAAGGAAAAACTCGCAAGATTGGTCTGTAGGGATCCAACAAAATTAAGCAGTAGCATTATTTTTAAGTCAATTCATACCAATTAAAAACTCGGGCGTCGTTTTTCAATAACAGGATACTCTTTTTAAAATTTGGAAGATATGTATACCCGTTCTTCTTAGTATCTTGAAAATCTAAAAGTCTCTTCCGATACCTTATGTCACTTTTAGCCGACAATAATAGGAAAGGTACCTAATTGGGGAGATAAAAATCTTCTGAGGCTAAGACTAAAAATAAGTCAAGACATTGTTATTTCAATGTTCAATGTAAAAGCAAAGTAAAAACGGTAAAACGGTAATTATGTACTCTAGACAACACCCGTCTGACATCTGTCAGTTAGATTTTATGAATTTTGTTTATAAAATATTTCATAGAAAGTGTTTGAGAGTAGCAAAAACAGTTGCAAAAAATATCGTATGTAACACACCCGGAAAGTATCTTTACTAGTATTGCCGGCTGGAAATTGCCAGCGCGCCTGGTTAAGAATCACTTTCTGGTCTTGTTACGTAAAAAAATATTGCGATAAAATAAAACACCCATGTATTCCAAATCCAAGAAGTATGATCCTAAAGAGACATCGAACTGTTAACGTGACACTAAGGAAGTGGTAATAGTAGTAGTTTCTTAACCTTATTTTTATTACTTTCATGTTATAATTATACTAATTATTACGTTTACTTGTCATAAAAAAATGTCCTAAATAACTTTCTGAAATTTGAAAAACTAAGAAGTTCGTCGAATAATTTAATAATCGGAGAAAATGCCATTCTTTCGCTTTGAATCGTGATATCACGCGGCCTTCGAGGACCTTCCTTTTTCCGACATTACCGTTTAAAAACTGCATGGTTGAAACTTTCAAAAAATTTAATTATTCAATTGCAAATAAATGTTCGCGCTCCTCAAATATTTGATAAGCTCTGTTCCTTTTTTCATCAGTGGAGCCGGCATTTTAAAGAGTTTTTGGCCCCTACTTTTAGTTATCGAGTTAAGACGTCTCGGCAATAATGAAAACAATTGCCATTCACTATTTATACCGAGCGATATTTAAAAATTTACACAATGAATAACTTAAATTTCAAAGTATCATAACTTTACAAAAAATCAAAATTTTTGAAAACCAAAAAAAAAAACGAAATGAAAAATTTTCCTTTTGATTACGAAAAAAAAAAATAGTTTGCTAACATTTTACTAATGGTCAGAAGTAATATGGAGAGGCTGCGCATTTTTGTAACTTATTTCTCAAATTTTTTTTTCAATCAGTACTGATAGTCGTACCTTAAAATATGGCTTGGGTTACATGGTCCAATATTGAGATATTGTATAACCTAAATCTACCAGCCGCTACTGGTTAAAGTTGATACTTTTATCCATATTTCCTGTCATCACTATTACATATTTGTGAATTTAGTAGCTTCATCAAGTTATTCATTTGTTTAATTTTTCTGAATAGCCAACATTTTTAATAAAAAACAAAAAAGAAACAGGGCTCGTTATTCTTAATGAAAAAAAAAAACTATTTAAAATATACTAGGTACTAAGAAAGGTGATAATTAACACAGAAACATACTATTTTTATCAAAAGTTATTACTAGAGCTGTCCGAGGTCACCTGGCCGACAGAGCCGTCATATGACTCATATGTTTACATCATATCATAATACTTGAATTAAGTACAGTAAATGGAAATAAATTTTAATAATAATGTTACATTTTATAAAAATTTGTATAAAACTCACCCTTTTAAGCAGATTTATGAAGTAGTTTGGTTGTCGTCATCACAAAGTGGGGAAGATCTATAGTATAATAGCATCAGGTATGTTTCTACAGCTGTCTCCGTCAGCGATGTTCGCTTTGGTGAAAAAAATATGTTTTGCATTTTGAAAATGACCATTCGATATCTACGGATGTAATACAGGCATAAGTAAAACAATCTGTGAACTCACTTAACGAAGTTGTAGATGCACCATCACAAATTTGTCTTAATTTGCTAAAATCAGGATCTTTCTGTAATACACTCTCGAATTTTTCACTAACGCGATTATTCTTTGCGTCATTTATAGCCTGTAGCTGTGTATTTACGTCGTCCACTATTTGCAGCGATTCCACTAACGACAACGAACTATTTTGCAATTTTTCTATTGCGTCGTGTAGTCCTCTATAATTGTTATTAATAGTTTTTAAATCTGTTTCAAGGGAAACGTCTTGAAAGCTTGTCTTGTTTTTCCTAATAGCTGCAGGCTTGTTAGAGTTGAACTGTAGTATCACAGCTTTTATTTGTTGAAAATATTCAGCATAATAAAAAGCCGCCTTCAACCACGTTCTCCAACGTGTAAGAATCGGCTCTGGTGGTTCAGGGATACCAGGACACTGTCTGTGAAATGCTCGAAGCCGTTTAGGAGATTTGAGAAAAACTTTTTTTGTATTTGCTATTAATGCATCTACCTCTGGAAAACATTTTCGAATCATTTCTGCCACAAGATGTAACGCATGCACTTTACACGTAACATGTAAAAACCTACAATTGTCTCTTTGATAAGAACGGCCTACCATGCGCATTGTCGCAGCACCATCAGTCACAAACATCAATACTTGACTTGTTGAAATTTTTCGAATGTCTCCAACACCCCGTAATTATTTCGCCAGTACACGCAGTTAGTCTTTTACTAGCTAGTAAAAGTGGAAATGTTAGTTTAAGAGGGCCCAGTACACGTACTATAATATTTAAAATAGAATTTTTTTTACAATCTGTCGTCTCGTCAATACATAACCAGAGCCGTGTATTTTTTAATCCACATTTAATCATATTTACAATGTCTTCACGAATAGCTGGAATATATCTACGTAACGATGTACGACTTGGTAAGTTCACCTGGGGATTGTATTTATTCCAAAACTTCCGAAATGGTTGTTTATCCAGTATGTGTAGCGGAATATTACAGGCTATTAACATTAACAATAAATTAAACATAAACTGAGTTGTCAAAGGCATGCCATTTTTTTTATTTTGATGTTGCACGGTGTTGATGACGACGACAATCTGTTTTGTGTCAGCACATTAAGTCTTGATTACAAACTTTACAAATTATTTTACATCCGTCATAGAATAAATTCGGAATTTATTCACTGTGTCCGCGTACGATCGTTTTTTACCCTTTGGCGCGTTTGACATTATGTATAATTTATAGGTACAACCTCACGCATTAACCTTTCAAATAAGACTGCAGCGTAAATCACTTCTAAATCGGCACGTGTGACGACATCGCAAGACCGTGGCTGTACTCCAGCCACCTCAGACAGCTCTAGTTATTACTTTACCAATGCTTGTGTATTATATATATTTTACAGAATCTGTAGTTTTTGGCTCGCTGTGTTAATAACTTATGGCTACATTTGCTCCACCTACTGACGGGAAGTTATATTATTTTATTAACGTAAAATAAGTCTGGGAAACTATCAAGTCGCCTCTTGCTGATTTTTATAAGATCCGCTTTATAGTTCGCAATATACTTAATAATTGACAGATGTCCGCTTAAAATTTTCATAAATAAATCTGCAATGGCTTCTTAACTTAAACTTGTATAGATATTCAGTTTAAGCCATATGTTCAGTTCGAAGGTACCGCAATATTGAAATTTTTATCGCTTAACTTTGCGCTTGAAGGAAATTTACTGCCGACCAATTTAATTCAATTTCAAGGAAATTATGTTAAGTTAACATTATGCCTTTGTTTTATGAATTTTTCAATGAGAACCGATTTTAACAGAACAAAGAAAATTTATAAAGAAAAATGTTAGTAAAGGAAAGTTTAAAAGACAAATTTAATACTTCTTTGCATTAATTCATCTTTTATCTTTTCAGATGAAAAAATCGTGAATATTTAATGTTTTATTGGTTATTTGACCACATTTTTTGTAATTTAATAAGCAAAACATTTTTATACCAAATATGCTTTAGTCAATAGTTTTAGAATACATCTATTTTCACGAAAAATAAACTGAAGTTCTTATGGGGCTTTTGTGGTTTTGTCGAAATAAGTTTCAGGAAAACTTGTAAAGAAGGCGGTAACATCACTGTCTGAAGCCAACTCTACACATCTCAAGCTGAAGTAACTTGGAAACGTCTCATTAATATTAAAACTAGTTGTGTTGTTGTTTCCTTTGTTATCTGTGTTAGATACTATAGGACTTTCTATGTAGCATTCCCCGAGAGCAGCTATTGGTTTTTAAATTTAATTTTTTAATTAAATATCTATTAATTTCTCAAAGTAATTAGGCTAGAATCCATGGAGATTATCCTCTCTGACACCCATATTTTTATATAATAAAGTAAGGTTATGAAACCTATAGCCACAATATAATGGGCCCTTTTTCTTGGTCAATTAAATAGTTATCTACGAACTGTGATTTTTAAATTAAATTGTAAATATTTTCTGATCGTATGAAGGGCACATATTCTCGTCAGTGGTATAATTGAGGCTAAATAATCTATTTCTGTCAATGTGATTTTGATCGGTATCGTATTTGAGCTTATCTTTTTTGTCACCGCTTAAAATATGGTATGATATTTAAAGTGGTTTTAGAACTTTGCTGCTATACTATGTATTGTGATGTAATAAACAAAAATGCTATTTGTGTAACGTGTCACTTTGGCACCTTTCAGTACAGCAGTGCTACTTTGAACTTTTTATTTCTGTACGGTCTCGAGCGCCAATTCCTGTTTTAAAGTTTAGGAACACCACTTTATTCTATCAGCAGTATGATAAAAGCTAGCATAACTCAGTAAAGAAACAATATCCAGGCGGTCTGTGTGTGTGGTTGTTGGTTGCGTAGCAATGGACAACTTCACCTTACCTGCCGACAATAATTCTCGGTGTACAAACAGATTTACTTACTTATACCTTTGCTTCAGATAACCGGGAGACTTTCAACTTCATTTACTCTATTTATTTAAGACTGCTTCATAAAAGAATAATATATATATATATATATATATATATATATATATATATATATATATATATATATATATATATATATATATATATATATATATATATATATATATATATATATATAGATATATATATATATATACACAACAGTTACGTTATAATACAACGTAAATATTAACCTATATTACAAGTAAGGAACCAAGGAACTAAGCAAGAGGTTATGAAAATGATCAGTGAAATCAAGCACATCTAAGTTACGAAAACGACACTACGGTATTACTATCAAAGGTTTACTACAAGCATCTACAAAAGCAAGCAAGCGGTGATTCGATATAAAGCATAGTTACGGCAGCTACTACTACTAGTATTCACAGCAAGCGGTTAATGACTCTAGTAATGCTTAAGACGGTATTGCAGCAGGTAGTCAGTGCAGCAGGTAGTCAGTGCAGCAGGTATATTCAGTGGAAGCGGTTACGGAGTGCAAGTTATTCATAAGTTCAGGAAGTCACTCCAGGGACAGGCGGTATATATGACATCACTGTCTAATCGCGAGCGTCCTATATCTTTAGACTGGCGCTTGTCCCTTGTTAAGGTTCCTTGAGTACGTCTGGCAGACGGAATGGTTTGTATTCACGTGCACCTGATGAAATCCTTTTCAGAGATCGAGGTATTAAGATTTCACCGGCACTTTAATACAGCTGCGACTGAGATGGGACTTTTTTCAGAGATCTATGTATAATAGTCCTATCTTTAAGTCAATACTCAATAAAAATGACAACCCAATAATCCCGATGCTTTTTAACTATATAGCACAGTCGTTCAGTTTTGCGGGTTTGAATTGCAAAACTGTCCCTTAAAGTTACTAAACCAGAGACATGCGTGAATGACTGGAGATTTCAAGGTTAACTTTCATTAGCCAGTGATAGCTTAGAGTAATTGGTTATCAAATCAACTTCAAGCTCATTTCCTGTACAAATTAGTTTTTAGTAAACACTGGTATCGGACGGAACGGATCATGCGTTACCTCCCGGGGCGCCTAGTGAGATCCTCTTCGCAGATCGAAGCACAAAAACCTCACTAGTGTCACTGCGCGTGTACTTGATGAAATCCTTTTCATAGACCGAGGTATAAAGATTTCATCGGTACGTTAATGAAACTAAGACTGAGATGGAATTCTTTTCAGAGATCGAGGTATAAAAGTCCTATCTTTATGTCAATACTAAATACAAATGACAACCGATTAATTCCGATGCTCGTCGTTGAATGGATAACCCAACTTTATCAACAAATCGCGAAATTTCCCGAATATCGCTGACTTAATTGGAAAATAGGCACCTCGGACAAAATAATATAACAGTAAATTCGGGCACAAACGGCAAAAAAAAACGAAAATACAAATAAAACAACAGTAAAACGGTCAAAATTATTCTTACCACTGGTTGCGGAGTACACTGGAAATCGGGAGCTGCTTGCTGCTAAGACGAAGTCGATGTCGAGGTCAAGTGATTCTTTCACGCGATGTGATTCAATTTATACTAGAACTCCTGCCAAATAATGGCAGGGAACTATGCGACTACGTCGACTGCTGTCCGTGGTAAACGTTATTTCAGCTCAGCTCGGCGCATCGTATTTAAAAATTCCCTGCGTTAATTCATATAAACAAATGTTTGTAAAATGTTCCATGGCTGGGAATCACTTTATCATAATTTTAAAACAATATTACAGAAAAGAAATAATTTAAAACGGCCATGTACTAATATTTAAAATATGTCAACCAATGACTTATCCGGTAAATTATTAAAACAAATAGAAACATATTTCTTTTACCATGAATAAATGATTTCAACTTACTTTGAATTCAAACTACATAAAATTAAACTATTTTCCTCTTACTTGATTGAGTACAAACACAATAAACGATTTATCATTAGAATAATGAACAAACTAAGATTACCCTGGAAAGAAACCGGTTTGAAACAATTATATTTGAGAAATAATTATTATTTCCTCTGCTGGACTTGCAAAATAAATTTAACTTTGGTTCAAAACAGTTTTAAAACAAATATTAACACAAGTTATCGTATAGAGGGTGTACTAAAGTTAATGAAAAACCCATTTAGATATGGTTACAATAAGAAACTATTACCGGAAAAATCACTTCGTTACAGTATCTATCAATCTATCTATTTATCTATATATCTATCTAGATATAAAATTTTAGTTGTTAATTCTTGTTATAATTGAAATGTTCAATGTACAAAGAAGGTAATTAGGCATTTTCATTGCCAGAATGTCAGTTCACACATTTTAATTACCACAAAAATTAACAACTAAAAATATACAACAATTAGGAAAGTGGTTTAAAACCATTCTAAATATTTTTCAATGTTTGGTTTTTAAATATTTACGAGACCAAACATAAATGCCTACTTTCTCTTATTGTGCGAGGTTCTAACCTTAATATAAATAATAATATGATTATTCAATTCATGAGAGCAGGTGTACCACACACAGGTTATTTATTATTATACAACCCTGTCGGTTGTCTAAACCGTTTCGTAGCTCTGTCCAGGATTGAGTTTCAACCAAGGATATTACGCACGTGTGAGCATATAATACATACATACTTGTCACAAGCCATATGTTACATACTT
The DNA here is from genome assembly GCA_029963845.1 of Rhamnusium bicolor. Lineage (NCBI taxonomy): Eukaryota > Metazoa > Arthropoda > Insecta > Coleoptera > Cerambycidae > Rhamnusium > Rhamnusium bicolor. The sequence goes on from JANEYF010001323.1 coordinate 572,342, forward strand.
CCTCCTCGCAGCATTTCAAGATTGATGTTTTACGTGCAAAATTATAATACACTCACCTTGAGCGAGGCAACGATAGAATGTAGTTGTATTATTTTTCGTGAATATTCGGCTCACGGTAATTTTGATATACCCATGTTGTATATTTTTTAACAACTGGTACTTCCTTCCACCACACAATTTCTTTATGTTACACATAAGAGAGTATATGATCTATAATTCATATTTTGTTATAAAAAAATAGTACGAACTACGAACAGAATTAATAAATATGATATAAGAAGACACCTTGAGGAACACGTATTACATTTTCCTACAAGTTACTTGAGGAACTTAAGAAAAACTGCTTTGAAATTTTAAAATTTCAGTAAATGCTTGTTCAAATTGCACTTAAAGGGGAATCTATCATTACTATTGTATTATTTTTTAATGAATCTTAAAGAAAAATAAATACTTTTACTATTATTATTATTATTATTACTCATGTCAGTAACTTATAATAATGGTACCTAAAATTGAAAAAATACGTGCACATTTAGATTAGAAGTAATAGTAAAGTCGATAGTCGAGGATTTACCAGGAAAATATTAGTTTACAAAGTTAAATGTGCACGCAACGGCTGGGTTTTATTGAATTTCGTAGTCCTATAGTATAGAGGAAAGTTTGCTGCACTGCTGTTATGCTAAATATGAGACAATGGAATAATGCTTATATTACGTATTTTCGTTTTCATAATAATCTTTATAAGCTGTCGTCAATATGTCTAAAAACACAAATATATCAAACAAATATTGATAAATCATTCACACATATCTTTATGAATGCTCGTTGTTCATTATTATTTTTTCATAAGGGGTGTTTACAGCTACCGAACGAAGGCGAATGGACCAATTCGTTAGCTGTAAACAGACCACCGAATGCGAGTGAAGACGAATGTTCGCCTTCGATAGGATTCGTTAGCGGAACGGCACATCGAATGGATTTCAAGTTCACTGTGAACGTTGAAATGGCTCATTCGTGACATTCGCAGTTCAAGGCAAGCAGCGGATTAATGAAACATTACTGTACTTCACCTTTTGTAATAAAATCAAACCGCATTGTGTTCACGAGCAGTCTATCGACGAGAGCCAAACTAAACAAATGCGAATGTTCTGCAGCTGTAACCGGCCAAGCGAATTCTCACCAAACACTGACTAATGTTTGTTCACTGTCGTTCGTTCGCTTTCGTTTGGTGGCTGGAAACGCACCTTTAAAAACAAGTCGACAGAATTAAAATTACCTATAATATCTGTTCTAAAAACAAACTGCGTGTACTGTTATACAGGGTTGACCATTTCAAATTCCCCCTCCCCGTTCCTATACTATAAATTTTTGAAAATAACGCTGAAACATCGATTTTGTTTTCGAGAGGGACGTGTAGCCAAAGTTACAGATTATACCGTATACTATTTAAATCCAGTCGAATTTCTACAACTAGAACTTCTATAACACACGTAGTTTTCTACAAAACACCAAAATACTATAACTGCATTCGACGCGCATTTCACCAACCAAGTTGGCATCATCTGGAGATAATTAAAATTTTTAGTAATCATCTCCAGATGATGCCAACATAGTTGGCGAAACGCTCGTCGAATGCAGTATACAGTGTTTCGGTGTTTCGTGGAAAATAACGTCAGTGTTATCTTCACATCAAAGGTTCCAACTCACTCCTGAAACTTTAATATTTCGAAATTTTCTGTAACCCGAATATATTTCTGCGCCCCCTGATATATGTACTCCGTTTTAGTAGTACTTTTTTAACTCAAATTTTCTCTAACTCGGGAAAGATTGAGGAGGTTCGAGTTAAAGAATTTCGACTGCATAACAATTTGTACTCCAATCGATGTACAATAAAATTCATTTGATGTTTCTCGTATCTTTAATAATAGATACTGTTATTATGGGCCATGACATCTGAAAGATAGATTTGTAATGTTGAGCACTCTGTATTTCATGAGACATTGAAATTACACCCCAACATGTTTATATTTTTGAAAAGCACTTTTCTCAAGAACTCCAAAAATATAATAATATACAGGATGTTTCTTTTTAAAAAAATAAATCTTTATTTGACCAAGGGAAATTTGATTATCCTGTATAAGTTTTGATTATATTAATTTGTACACCGAATAATACACAATTTTTGTATGAAACTTTTTCTGTATCTATGATATTAATATTTTTATTTGGACTTTCATTTTAAGTGATACACCTGGTACCGTCGGCGCTTACGACAAGAGGATTAGATAGCTTGGGATACAATAACTCAACAAGACATCGATCACCTATTTCAAAATATGTGTCACAGAGTTGAGGATTATATAATATGGCGTGGATCACCATTATAATTAACTTAGAAGTAAATATCGTTGTCTAATCATAATGAAATTTTAATCATTTGTGCTCGAATACGTATTTCTCTGTATTTTTGTTTCACTAATGTTAAATTCATGTTTCATCTATTTTTGAGCGTACAACTCATAAAATGTTGTTTAGATATTTATCTAAGAAAGAATCAGTGTATATATCGTTCATTTTCCTGTATAAAATAAATTATACCCTCATGACTCCCTGAAATATTTGGCATGTTAAAAAGTGTATGATTTATGTCCTGTGGTATAGCAGACACGTCCATAAAAAATGCAAAGGAAATGTAGAGCGTTACATATTCAATAAGATAGAGTGGCCATAAACGTTATATGGCATACATTTTCTATAAGTTATCCTAATTTAAAGTTCAAGGTCATATGAATTTGAACCATCCACGTTAAGGGCCTGTAAGGTGAGGAGTTGCTTGAGTAGAATGCTCTCGATGGGTCACGTAAATATTTGATGGATTCAAGAACATTTGTCTTGAGCCGGGAACTCATAAGTTGGATCTGTGGAGGACATGTATTCTCAATAATAGATATTTAAGACAGTCTGGGGCCTATTTATTTAGCCGACTCTTTCGTATTGTACTGGCTAGACGAAAATTTATTAAAACGTTAAAAATGTTATGTGTTCATATTATGGGTAGAGAATTTATTTTTAGCTTTGCAGCAACAGTTTGTATTCCCTCGAATAAGTTTTAAATTTTCAGAAAATGTATCTAAGCTTTACCAACATTGCTCCTTGAGTAGAAATAATTTTGTTTTATAGCTACAATCTGAAACTGTGAAAATTTATTACTTATTTGTTTTTTATATTAAATTACTTACTAATTTGAAAATAATTAGGTTCCTATTTTATTCATTCCTCCACAGGTGTGAATGCAGAAAGATTGGTTGAGTTAACTACTAAACCACAAAGAAAATATAACCTACTAATGAATTCCATAACTTTGCTATTTGTGGTAAAACGATATCTGACAAATTGAATTTCAACAGTTATAAAGCCTCACGACAAAATAATAAGCTAATATGTCCTACTTTGCCATGACATCGTCGCTACGTGTGTTTAGCATATCTTTGAAACTAGCAATAAAAAAGGACTGACATCGTCAATCATAAGAGGATATTTCAAAAAGGTAAATCAATTCGTGATTCACAGATCATTCACATGAATCGTGGTATACTTGGATATTGGTTGCATATCCATTGTCTCTAAATGTGTAACCCCCTCCTACACAATGTACGTCAAGGTACTTTCAGGGATACAGGGAGTTGTAAACTGATCATTTTTTGAATTGGATTATCAAAAAAAATTGGTCCACTTTGATCAGTTGTAACTATTAAATGTATGGATGTATCATTTGAAGGTTTTTTTGTCAGAAAGAATGGTCCTTCAGCAGCTACTGTGCATAATTGCATTTATTTGTGATTATTTATATTGATTTTACAGGGTAATTTGTAAAGCTATGATTTTTCTGTCAAATTTTTTATGTACACCGAGTCACCCTGTATCTTTTATTTTAAGGTCATCATATAGCCTCATGTCTTAGCTATGCATAATTTTTTTGAATTTTGGTCATAAATAGCTCATTTCTGTCCAAATATATGACTTTTTTACTACAAATATCTACAAAAATGCGAAAATGTCAAAAAGGAAGTTTATTATAAATTTTTTACGCAATAACAATAAAGAATGCATTTTAAATTTTAAAAATTAATTGATAATGGGTGGGGCCATCTCTACTCTTTATCACCTCCTGACATCTATAAGGCATATTCCTGATGACGTTATTGATTAAATCACCCCTGATGTCCTCTCATTCTTCTTAAAGAGCGTTTCCCAGCTATTCAATCCCATGTAGTTCTATTTCGCGGTTCAATAATCTTATTTGGAGCGGAACTCATACGGTTTCGATGGGGTTAAGGTCCGGCGAAAGTGCCGGCCATTCGAATCTCATGATATTTTCTTGTTGAAAAAATTCATTCACTATATTGCCATATAGACATACTGTTCATCCACATATCAAATAAAAATAAATTTAAATAGCAACTAAAGATTTTTGTAAGTAAAAATTTTAATAGACTTAACTTGATTCTTTTGTAGATATTTATATATGAAAAGCCGTATATATGTGTTAATTTGCATATTGTAGTATAATCTTGTATGCGTGTATATATTGAAGTATTACGTTTCTGATTACACAGCCCCACAAAAAAAAAAAAAAAATTTCTGACCTAGCAACGAGACGAGTATATCCATATGTATTTTTGATCGCTGATTCCGAATCCGGGGTCAAAAAAAAGTCATACACACAAAAAAGAATTTTAGAGCCAAAAAAAACACTCCCTGAATAGGGATATGAGATAACGCTCTGAAAATGATGTTATCATTTTAATCAATTGTTTTGTTTAATATTTTCGGGAAAATTTGAATGTATTACGATAAAAATAAAGGTAAATTACAGCGTTCACCCTATCGGTATGAAACGCACCCTCATAGAGGGTGAGAACCACCCTCATCTGCCACCAAACCAATTGATAACGACAATGACTGAAAAACATTTAAAAATGTTTAAGTTTCGTTAGGTTTGCAATAAACTGACGTAGAATTCACGTAATACCCCTAAACTACCCCTATAGCGTTATGAAAAACAACCCTTAACTTCATATGATAGCAGACTACTGTTGGTCTCTGAAAAGAGACACGAAAGAACAACATAAACGACAGTAAGTAAGAAGATCGTTTGAAAATAAAGTTAAAAGATACCATAAAAAAAATATTAAAAAAAAGAAGAATTAAAAGCTACTAACGTAAGAGTACTTCTCACCCTCTTCAGGGATGCGTTTTATACCCGAATGGTGTTAACATTGGTGACAAATGACTGCTAATATCCTAGCCATAAGGATCTCTGCAAATAAGAACATCCATATAATGAAATCGTTATCAAATTTTATGTTTTTTCCTTTCTTTTTTCTGTAATTGAAGTTAAGGGTTGTTTTTCATAACGATATAAGGGTAGTTTTGGGGTATTACGTGAATTCTACGTCAGTTTATTGCAAACCTAACGAAACTTAAACATTTTTAGATGTTTTTCAGTCATTGTCGTTATCAATTGGTTTGATGGCAAATGAGGGTGATTCTCACCCTCTATGGGGGTGCGTTTCATACCGATAGGGTGAACGCTGCAATTCACCTTTATTTTTATCGTAATACATTCAATTTTTCCAGAAAATATTAAACAAAACGATTCAGAGGGTGTTTTTTGGCTCTAAAAATTTTTTTTTGGGGGGTGTACGACTTTTTTTGACCCCGGATTCGGAATCAGCGATCAAAAATACATATGGATATATTCATCTCGTTGCTAGGTCAGAAATTTTTTTTTTTTGTGGGGCTGTGTTATCTAAGTTATTATTATACTCTACTTACTCTTTTAACATCTTAACCTACCAGCTGATGCTAATTTATTTATTGAGCTTCATAGGTTCTACATTGGCGCCACAATGTTTCTTTTTCCACCGTGTTCCATTATGTACTTTAGTTTCTATTTTGTTTTATTTAACAGTATTCTTAAGAACTTAAATCTTTATAAAAATATTATTTGCTCCATACAGTTTTTATCAATTATATTTACTATTGGGTGAGATTTACAACACAGGTTATTTTACTTAGGTGCTCACCTTTAGAAAAATTTATGAGTTGAATAAATTGTCATTTATAAATGTTAAAACCTATTTACCTGAATAAATTTATTTATTTGATGAGATAGAAGAAGACCTATTGATTTCAGAATTTTTTCCAAGTATCGAAAGTATCTCATGGACAAAAAGTACAAGTTCAGTGCGACGGTCTATTGATATCTCACCCCAAACTATAATTGAACGACCACCGAAAAATTTAACGCCTATCGTACAATCTTCTTCGTAACGTAATTCTTCGCCACACATGCAAGTGGTTGGTATCCGGACTTTCAGAAAACCATGATTCGTCCATGAGAAGACATTGGGCCCAGTCATTTGCATTACAGTCTTGATGATCCAAAGCAAATTCCGGATGTCCGTCGCCTTTTATGTCGACTTTGGATGCCCAGCTGATCGTCTGGAGTGAAGTTCACCTTCATGCAATCGTTTTCTTATTGTTGATGTTGAAATGATGTTACCTGTAGCCACTTGGAATGCTCGTTTCAGTTGGGTATCATTAGTTCTTCTATTTTGCAGAGCGGTTCTTCTTAGAAAACAATCTTCTGCTGGATTTGTTACCCTTTGGCATCCACCTCCATGTGTGACATTCTTTTATAACTCAAAAAATTTAAATAAAAAAAACAATGTATTCTTGCAAGCAGTTAATTAAAATTTTAACACAGGAAAACGAATTAACGTCTTTACAAAATATCATAAGCACATTAAAATACATACCTTCAGCTTTCTTTTGAATTTTTACTCAAGTACGTGCACGTCCCCAATTCCGAGATATTCAACAAAATGGAAAGGGATTATTTACCATTAATTGCACAACAGAACACAGTTAAAGATCTTCGCTGTTTAAAGGCTTATACATGATTGAATAAATTTTTATAGTGGCAACTATTTACATATCGAGTATTGTAGTTGCCCTATTTCGATATAATTTGGTTTGATTCCAGTAGCCTTTTTTATTTTTTGGTCAAAATTAATCGTTTTTTGAAACACTGTGCGGCAGCAGGAACACGTGTAGATGTACCGTCATGTATAAACCACATGCATGGTAATAGGAATATTGTCTAATAGTTCGTCTAAAATATTTCTTAAAACAATGTAAATAAGAAGCAATATTTAGATGATCCAGAAATTTAAATCAAGCTCTTTCCCAACAGACAGCTGTATTTGAGGCTATATTCGTAACATGTGTATCATGAAGCATTATCGCAGATCGTCGATCCGAGTACAGATTTCTGGATAATATATTATTTGATACAATTTTGTCACGTTTTTGGGAGTTAACGAGATTACCTGATCCTGTTTTACAATTTTAGATATGTCTGAATTGATTAACTTGTGGTATGTTCTTGAGCAAATAAAATTCATTTACAATTTTTGGTTTCCAAAAGAAGGAACTTGCATGAAGAGTACTTTTATCAATCATAGAATTAGATAGATGTAGAAGGTAAATCCCCAGAGTAACGACTATCTCTAATGAGACAGCATTAAGCATAACGTAAAAAAGAACGGTTAAAAAGGCGCGAAAGTTCGATGTCGATAAGCAAAACTGAGTTGAGGAGCCATAAAATAGGGTGTTTGATGCTATGAAAAATAAATTATTTAATTATGTGAATACGATAATTTATCAAATAATTATCGGTGTGTATTTAAAAAAACACGCGGTTGATTTATTATTTCAATTTTAAAATAGCAATTTTTTTAGTCTGTGAACGACATGTCACAAAACGCTACATGATGGTTTTAAATGTGACGTCACTATTGTAGTAAGCAAAACCTACGGTTATCTTATCGTGACTGCTTTGTGAGTATTTGGATTGATTTCGTGTTTTTTCAAGATTATAATAATTAATCATAGAGGGCGGTTTTTTAAAAACGGACAGTACGAATTTGCCGATTTCTATTCTGCCGAATTAGGAACATTAAAATATCTGTATAAGTATATAATATTTGTTTACTTCTAATTTTAAAGCTAACTAGATACTTATGGTTATAAGAGTGTATATAATGTAGGTAATTAGAACATTATTTATTAGACAATCTTCAACATAACCTCAGAATTACAAACATAACAGATGTGTGAAAGACTTCACTTGTTTACATTAGTTGTAAAGTTTAAAGCTACTGAAAGTATAAGACAAAATAGTACTTACATTAAAGTGAGTCTTACAAAAATACAGTATACATTTACTCGATGTAAATTTTGGGTCCCTCCTGGCAAGTTGTAACCAAGCCGATATCATTTGGCAGTTTTATAAACAACTTTTGTGATGTCTTCTCATTTGTACTCTTGCAGTTCGGCACGAAACACCACTTATAATGATGGGAACTCATTGCTCGCTATGATAAATAAAAAAAGATACTGCGTGTTACTTGCGCTTGTTTATTTACTACAAGAATGACGTCACAGTAAATAGTGACATGGCGGCTCGTATTTTCGCGCCAATTTATATATTTGAAATTTTGGATGCTATTTTATCCTATAAAGCGATTTCATTTAAGCGAAATAAAAATTTCTGTGGACTAACACTAAAATATGAACATTTTAAAACAAGTAAGAATCAAATATCCTATCGTAATTTAATTATTCAATTTCATAAAGATGAAATTTAAAAATTACAATATAATTTACTTAAGTTAATGCTTATCATAATTCATAAATATCCGAATATAGTAATTGTGTTTAAGCAATAGAAAGTCGAAAAATTTTACCGAAATCATCTCACGCATAATTTTCCAGTTCACCCATATCGACTTGGTTTGAGTGTACATAAGTAAATGTGTACATTTCTAATAGTTTTTCCTCTTGTTTTGAAAATAAGGCTTTATCTAATACACGGTTCGTAAATTTCTATATATACCTGCTTTTCATTCACCTAGAATATCCAATATCCTCCTGCCCGAAGGCATATCAATTTCGGACTCCCCCTATGTTTATAATTTCAAATTAATATCGAGGAGGTTGGAAAGAACAAATATTTGTTGATAACATCTGCTCGTGTTCACATTATTTCACCTACTCCTGTTATATCCCACGCAATCGTGAATTGATAGTGAAATAATTAAACAATGAATTTTACATTATATAAAATTCTTAATATCGTATACAGGGTCCTTGAAATGAAAGAAACAAAGTTAAATATTGGATTCTTGTTACAAGAATATGGAGAATTTCTTAATAAAATGTCGGTTTCTTGTACTAAGATACTTTATTTTTGAAATAAGAGGGTCCAAAGTGTATCTCATACTATACTAGGTGTTTCAATAAGAACGCAGTATTTCAAGAGTCAATAAAACATGGTTTTCTGTAGCAAAGTATTGTAGACATTTGGTAGTTATATATGGAATAATACATCTGGTAAATGACCGCCACGACTTTGCTGGCCCATGTGTATTCTTTTGGAGAAATTTTGTATAACGATGTTCCATACATGTGGTAGTATTTCGCTGATATAGCGTCTAATTTCGGCATTCAATGCTTCGGTGGTCGCGGGATTGTTAGCATAAACCTGTGACTTCAGATAACACCACAGGCAAAAGTCCAAAGGTGTTAAATCGCAAGAGTGTGGCGGTCAAATCTGGTCACCAAACCTAGAGATGACATGACCAGGAAAATACTGTCATTGTTTCACGGGCGGTATGGCGTCCTGCTGAAACCACATGTCGTCGAGAGCAATATCTTCCAATTGAGGAACAAAAGCCTGGGTTATCATAGCACGATAACGTTCACCATTCACCATTACTGCATTACTTGCCTCGTCTTCGAAGAAAAATGGCTCAGTGATTCCTCCAGACCACAATGCACACCAAAGAGTTACACGTTTTGGATGCACTGCTTTCTCATGAATGATTCGTGGATTTTCTGAGTCCCAAATACGGCAGTAACAACGAAGCCATCGAGGTAAAAATCGGCCTCATCATCGAAAATGATTTTGTCCGCAAAATCGGCATTCACTTCTTGTTGTTCAAGGATCCAGTTGGTGAACTCTCTTCGCTGTGCATGATCTGTCTGTTGGCAGAAGTTGTTGAGTCAATTGGACTTTGTAGGCATAGAGCTGCAAATCTTTAGTGAGAATACGCTGAAGAGTGGCTGTTGTAACATCCAATTCTTCTGCACGATGACGAATCGACGTCCCTGGATTTTCGGCCACGCTCTCGCGAACTGCCGTGACGTTTTTTTCTGAACGACCTCTACGAGCTCATGTCGTGTGTTTCACATCACTAACCGAACACGTATCTTCGAATTGTTCAATTATTCTTTTCACAATAGATGAATGAAGAACATTATTTCTACCGAAAATTGGACGTACTTTACGAATCGTGGCTAACTTTTTGATAATAATGTTTAACAATCAGAACGCGTTGTTCTGTCGTGTATTGTTCCATGTTTACTAACTCCCATCTGTCTCCTATCGACCTGGTGTGTTATAATCTTGTGACATCATGACAGCCAAATTGGCGCGCAATTTAAGTCTCGCGCTCTTATTGAAACTCTTTTTATCATACAATAAATAAGGGACAATTAAACAAAACTACACATAAATAATTTGCTCATAAATTGTTAGCATGCATGTGAGCATGTCTAGTTGTCTAACTTCAAGACATTCTTGCTAGACATAATAATACTAATTATTTGACAAGATTTTTAAAATACATGAGGCTGATGCAAGTTTTGTACACTTTTGGGCAATCGATTGTACATAGGAAAAATAAAATGATCTTTCCTCGGAACTTTCTGTACTTGTGAAATTGTATGAGATCGTACATATACTATATGTATTAAAGTATTAGATACTGCATGACAGCTGGAAGGAAAATTAATTCGACGGGTTGTCTACGTCTGGTTTACAGTCTAACTTAAGAGACTCATGCCTGTCTAATAATTTAATACAAATACTGTATAATTTTTTGGTAAGATCCTGTTGTACACTTATTTATTTACCACGTTTGGTGTAATTTTTAATATCATAATTAAAAAAATCTGCGATAGAGTTTGCTATATCATTTACAATGTCGAGGACAGCAATGGACCTAACAAATTACCCCGTGGGGCGGCTATTATTAATGCCGTTTAATATGACATATTGTGTAAAACAAACTATATACCATATTGTCTGATAGCAGACTGTATCTCTCCAAAAAAATGAAAATGTTATGTTTCTATAATTGCTTCTCCGTCTCTTAAATGGGGAAGATATGCATTCACTAAGAAAAAACTTTTTTACATTTCTACATAAATCTCGACGAATTATGACGAAGAACTATGATTTTAGCAAAAAAATCTATCTGTCTGGGTATCTATATGTATCCTGATAGCAGCCACAGTTTTTAAGATAATGCTTTAATGCTCATACATGTGTTCGCGAGGCCAAGGAGAAGGACGAGTTCGTTTATGACTGATGAGCAGGCAGCAAAAATATTTGTCATTTTTCAGAGCCGACAGTTATCTAATAAAAATCATATCTTTCAAAGAACCTTTGTATAATTAAGTTAATCAATATGTATGCATTTATTGATATACCTGTAATATATGCCATATGCAATCTCTGTGGAAAGTCAGGTTTGTCGTATATAATTTCTAGGCAACTAAGCCCGTGTTCCCCTGCTCCAGATTGGCCTTACCTTATGACCGCGTAGAGTCAGTTACTTTCGCGTAACGGTGTTATGGCATATGATTTGCTACACTACTTTTTGTTAAATAATATCTTTTTTATTCGACTTCCTTCCCAACAGCATTCAAGTCTAACTTTACCTTTTAAAGTAAACTTTTAATAATTATTTAGAACTTGCAAAAGTCCTGGCGCCCAGCCTAGATTTTGGTGAGAACTCAAATCAATCTAAGCCCTTATTGACGACCTGCTAACTGAGCTACTGGTCAATAAATACAACCCCCAGCTCATAGTGTTATGCCAGCAATTGGACGGGGGGTGTTGTAGAACATAAAAGTTTTGCCAGAAACGTTTTTTTGCAAATCAAATAGACACCGAGCTATGGAGCTTCAAAGTGGTACGGATCATTGAAAATTCCAAGAACGCTCATTTATAAACTAACTTTGGATTTTTAGAAAATTACGTCCTTAAAAAGTTTTATACCAGTGGACATGTTTCAAATACCTGTATAAAAAGTTTTAAAAAGGGGAGGTAAATTACTCCCTGTCATACCACTACTGGTATGACACTTCATTTTGTTGTAATTTATACCATTATAATTCATAACAAATTATCTATTGTTGTCTCTACGATATTAAGAAAAGACCGTTTTAAAAAAGAAATGTCAAAAACAAAGCCTTAGCGGACCTATGTTTATGAGAAATTTCCCTGTATACATATACAACGTATGCAAATTAAGACCGCAACACCTTATTTTTGAACACGTTGACCGATTTATTTTTTTTTTTTTTTTAATTTGGGGCATATTATAACAAAAATATGAGCTCAAACTTTGTATATTGATATTTGAGACATGGCCGTTGGTACAAAACTTTTTTAAGAGCATGATTTCCTAAGAATCCAAATTTAGTTTAAAACTGAGCGTTCTTGGAAGTTTCGCTGATCAGTCTAACTTTGAAACTCCATAGGTGTCTATTCGACTTGCAGAAAAATGTTTCAGACAAAATGTCCTTGTTCTTAAAATGTTTTATACAGGACATTTTTTATTTAGAAGTCACTGGTAAAGCCTTAGATTAAGGTAAAACGGTATTGGCAATAATCGCATTATGGGCGTCGCGCCTCTTAAGGTCAAAAATTTAAAACTAGAAATTTCTAGTTTTAGAAGTAGAAATTTCTAATTTTAAAGTAGAAATTTCTATTTTCAAAAGTAGAAACTTCTAGTTTTAAAGTAGAAATTTCTAATTTTAAAAGTAGAACTTTCTAGTTTTAAAGTAAAAATTTCTAATTTTAAAGTACAAATTTCTAGTTTTTTTTAATTTGTTGTGGCCCTCAGAGTCATCGTAATTTTCTGTCAAGTGTTTTTATTTTTTTTATATTTTTGTTCTGAATATAATGTTATTGTCAGGTTTACTTTTGTTAGTATATATTTATTTCTTTATATATTTTATTAGTTGACTTTAGAAATCTCGTCGGAAATCTTGAATACGTCCTTCAATAATGTGGCAGCATCGTAGATTAATGCAATCTTCTCTTAATGAATTGCTGTTTGGCGTGACTCTAAGCTCAAAAAATATATGTTTAATAATATTAATTCATTCTAAATAGGATTTGGTATACGAGTTCGTGTAAATCTGGTAGCACTTTAGGAAACAAGCCCAATGATTCAAAAATATTTTAATATTTAGATTTTTATAATAAATATATATTTTAGAATTTATTTCATACAGTATAAATTAATCTGCAGTAAAAAATAGTGCTTAATTCCCTACTTGTTCTGTTTTGAACTGATTTGATAATATAGAATTCAGGCAAAAACATAATTCGGTCATTCATATTAATTTCATTAAAACAAACGAAAAGTTGATATCCGAACGTTAAGCTTTAAGCTTACTCCCAAAACATTTATTAGCGACAAAAATAAACTAATCTCGCATAAATTCAAAGGCGCTATTTTTACCCGCCGAACTATAACATCTAAACCTTTTTATATGCAAAGCAAAATCTACTTAGCCATTAGACCTTTAATAAAGTTGTTAAAATAACCACTAAGGCTCAATTTACGCCCCAACCTGACATATTTAGCCAACGAAGTAATTATCTCTCTCCCTCACCTCGTTTACCAGATAAAGAGAAAAACATTTAGCGAGCAGGAAATTTTCCGCGAACTTAAAAGAGCTTACAGTAATGTTCATCTCCTCTAGAGTTCAGCAGATAATCTGACTTTTAAATAAATTTGGACTGATTTTTTAAATTGGCACCGAATAAAATAGAATTGTGGAAAAGAAACTTAATATTACATTTGATGAACTTATTTATCTTGAGCATTATGGATCTGAGTTCTTTCTTGTGTAGACATTCATATACTTTAAGATAAACGTTGGAACTGTGAAAATAAATCACATGTTATTTTAGGTCTGTAACCGGATTGTAAAAGATTTTTTTGCTCTTACGAGAAGGTATTATTTAAAGGAAATCAGAAATTTCCAGAGACCTAGCTAAAATAATTAGAACCCTTCTATACCGGGTGTAACAGGATCATGGTACACCCCACTTTTCTCCTTTAATTTTAAAGATAATTGATTGAAATTTGGGATATCCTATATACATAATAAGCGGTACTTTTTAACATTCGAGTGATTTTTTTTCACTTCCCGTTTCGCCGGAAGTGACACTAACATTCGATTTTTAAATGGAATACCCTGTATATTATTGCATTTTTTGAATTCTGCATAATTTTCTGATTCCAGCGATAATAAATAAGTAACATTTCAAACGTCAGTATTTTTTATAATATAATTTTTAGTTTTCCATTTAAGCGTGCCATGGTGATTCCGATGTATTCCAAATGTCCGAAATCCTATCAAAAATACTAAATTATATGATTTATGAGCAAATAAAATTTAGCAAAATGGTTTTTGAGGAAGAACTAAATTTTTTCAAATAGAACCATATTGATACCGTGGTACCATTTATTAGTACTATTAATAAAGAATTTATTTATATGTCATATTAAAATGTGCGATAAATACAAACAAATTTACAGCTAAAAAGAATAAGAAAATACAATTTTGTTATAATTAAATGTTAAGAAGTAACTAACTAAGGTGGCTTTGAAAACAATGAAATATTTAGCTTGTCAAACATTTGTTGGTTTACAGGTGTTTTTATTGTGCTTTTAAAAATTGTTTCAAATTCTCGTTAATTGTGTTCAAAATGCCGCAAATTTATACAAGAGATGAAAAAGTGGACATGATAATTATTTATGGGGAACGCAGAAAAAATGCCGTTGCGGCTAGACACCTTTATGCCGAAGATATCCTGATAGACAATGTCCAGCGAGAAATTATTTTAATCGTCTTGAAAATCAATTCCGAAGAGAGCCCAACAATGATCCCGAAGAAAATTTCACTCTTGACGAAGGACGGAAATTAATGTTTTGGCTCGGGTAGAAGTTGATAAGACTGTTTCTTTAAGGCAAATTGGGTTTGAGATGGAAATCAGTCACCAAACAATAAGCCGAATTTTGCACAAATACCACTATAAATCTTTTAAATACCAATTGCACCAGCACTTGTACGAAAATGATTACGAATGTGGGATGAAATATTGCAATCGGATTTTGCAGAATAACATGCAGTCAAACAATGATTTTTTGTGAATGATTTTATTTTCGGATGAGTCTAGGTTTACATATCTGATTGACAAAAACAAAATACTGGTCACAAGAAAATCAAAATTTATTATGGGAGGGTAACTTTCAAGTGAGGTTCGGTTTCAATGTTTCGCATGGAATAATCGGTAGTAGAATCATTGTGAGGTGGCCTCCAAGGTAATCTGATTTAACACCCCTTGATTTCTTTGTTTGGGGTCATTTAATAAATATTGTCTACGCAACCGCCGTTACAACTCGTGAAGACCTGGAACTACGAGTAAACCAATTAATAGCGTAACGGCCCAGCAATTGGCTAACGTTCTTCAAGAAACAGCTATGCGAGTTCAGAAGTGCATTGACGTTAATGGACAGCATTTTGAACAACTGTTGTAATGTTTTGTGTTCATTTTTTTATTCCAAAGCCACCTTATGGTTAACAAGGTAATTGGAACAGAATTTTATTTTCTTATTTTCTTTTAGCTCTAATTTTGTTTGTATTTATTGCATATTTTAATACGACATATGAATAAATTCCTTATTAATAGTACTAATAAATGGTACCTCGGCACTAATATGGTTCCATTTAAAAAAATTGCTCTATCTTCTTCAAACCTCACCTTATTGCCGTGGAAGCTTAGTAAACGATGAGCTAGAAAATTGAAGCTTGCCATTTTGTTCTGAACACAATGGTGAGAGTCGTTGTATCAAGGAGTGTTGGATAACTTTTCTATAAATATATTAAATTCTAACTTATTCTCATTATTTCTAATTACAGGTGTATCTAGAAATTGTAATTGTTCACTGTTTTCAATTCTGTATGTGGATTTTACTACACTGAAAGAACTACTTAACTCTGATGCGAAAGCTGTTTACATCTGAAGCATTTGTACAAATTGCAGAAATATCATCCACATACCTTAGCTAGGACAACCCTAGGAAAATACTCTGAACATTCTTTTCCTTCTATTTCGAATCTGTTCTAGAAAAGACGGATTAATTCATTCTAAAATCACCCATGCAGTTTTGATCTCGGGTCATTCCTCACATGCTGCAACTGTATTTGCTATGCAGAGAAGTGGAAAAGACTATATGAGAATAAGAATAATACAAGAAATCTAAAAAAATGCCGCCCGTAGTTAAGAATAAGTGACCGGTGTTAAAATTAATGTTTAAGTTTATTATGTTTAATTTTAACATATTTTATTTTGTATTGTACAAGAAATTAAATATTTTCGTCATGTTACTTTTTGGTTACTTCTTTTTTGTCTCTCAAGTTTTTTTTTAACAAAATGTATTCCAATCCCTCAGAAAACAATATAAAGCGTTTTTGCAATTTCATCACATCTAAATATCCTTTAATTTTCCAGGTTGACACAATGTTTCCTTAAGAATGATTTGTTTCTGTCCTAAACAATAGTTGTCCCTAGCAAGGTTATTTGTTATGTTTGCATGCCTGGCTTGTTTATAATTCAACATCAAAACCCATCCTGCAGCAAGGATTTGCAGGGGCTTGACTTGACGACGCGTCAGTACACATGGCGCGGGTCAAGCTCTCCCTGCTCGGACAGGTTAAGTTAAAACTCATGTTACATTCATAAAGCCACGTTACACGACAAACTGCATTCATGTTGCTTGACGATCCTAGTCTTTTTTCACATTCCCAGAGGTTTTATATCCCCGAAGCCTGGCTTTCTTGTTGATGCATCAACTTAATATGCTTTCAATAGTTAGCATCCATTCTCTTCTCATTTTATTGCTAATAAAACATCTCCATCATAAATGAACTTCTTTTATCAGCCTTGTTCTAATTTACGACAGAATACTCCCGTTTTATTTGTAGGATTTATTTCAGGGAACTGTTAGCTAATTAAATTTATCGACTGTTTTTAATTGACGCGTTAAGAAAATATACATTTAACAAACATACATGTATAATAAATATTTTTGACTTGTTCAAAAAATACATTTTATATGCTAAATTAAAATTATCTTGTGTATATTCCTTTATTATATAAACAAGGTATTTAAAACCTTACTGTTTATTTAAGTTTAAGTTTGTTAGTAAATTTCTTCTACTATTTTTTGAAACTGCTTGTTTTGAGTTTTCATTAGTCAATGAATAATATCAAGTCAATGAATAATACCATCTTCAATATGATAATCCTTCCGATTTCCTCGTGGTCGTATGGCTGTTATCTTAGATACTATCCCACTTGTAAAATAATAATTATAATACCAAAGCATTCCAACAGAGAGGGTAAAAGTTAATTTACAAAATAGTAATTAATACTAGAAATAATACCTAGATAGATACCAGAGTAGAAATATTCTCAATTTATTTAATTGAGATAAAATAAATATTTGCAAAACTTTTGTAAATTATCTTTTACACCCTCTGTTGGTATTATAATTTTTTTTTTAAATATATGAAAAAAATTTGCTTTTTAATGTTTCAAAAATATTTTATTAGAAACTCTACACGTGTTTCGGCTTTTTAGGCCTTTGTCAAGAGTACAGGGAATACTGAACAGTAAAATTTGTCTCCATTGCTTATATAACCACATCTGGTACGTTTACTATTGTAAAATATGTTTTTATACGTTGGATATTACTTTATTTTTTAAATCCAAATTATTTTATTTAAAATATGGTGGCCGGTAAAAATTTGTTGTTCATTCGTTAAATTTTTATTATTTTTAACAGCCATACTTATATCTAATTGTTCTAATAGATCAAGTTTCTTTCCTTTCTTTTCCGAATGGAGTAATTTGACGTTATTTAAATCTATAAAATGACTGTTTTCTATACAATGTGTTTACATGTCCGTACTATATACATTGTTTACAATAGATTTCCTGTGTTCCTCGATTCGGTTTTTTACATTTCGTCCAGTTTGCCCAATGTATATAGCATCACAGTCACTACATTTTAACTCATATACTCCTGTTTTTGTAGTTTTTCAGTTTGGTCTTTATTATTAATTAACATTTTACCTAAATTATTTTTCTTTACTAAAATTGTTCTACATCAGTTTATTCAGTTTATTACTAACTTATTGCTGATCTTAGGCCTACAATTAATACATTTATATCTCTTATTGCATTTCTGAGAAGAAGCGGCATAAAACTCTTTACGTAAAATTTTCTTTTGTTTGTTTTTTATTAGCTTATCTATAAAGTTTTCTTTATAGCCATTGTTTCTCGCAATTTCTTTGATTACGTTAACTTCTTTTTTAAAATTCTCTTCGCTTAATGAAAATGTTAATAGACGATGTATGTAGCTGTGGAATGATGCCATTTTTATTTGCAATGTTTGTTTAGATTTACTATGAATTATTGTATCTGTGCAAGTAGGTTTACGATAAATGTCAAACTCTAAGCTATTATTGATATTTTTTATATTAATGTCTAAAAAGTTTAAACCTTCGTCATTTTCCATTTCTAACGTGAATTGAATTTTCTGATTAAATGAATTTAGAAGACCTAAGAATTTATTTAACTGCCTTTCCGTACCTTTCCAAATGCAAAACACATCATCTACATAACGGGTCCAGAAAAATGTGTTTTCAACTAAAACGTTTTTTGTATTAAAGAGTACATTTTCAAAATCGGACATGAAAATTTCAGCTAGTAAGTGAGATATGGGTGAACCCATTGGTAATCCGTCTAATAATTTATAAATTTCCCCATTAAATTTAAAATAGTTTTGGGTAGTATAATTTTTATTCATTAAATTTAGTTGGTTTTTAATGTCACTGTCAATATTGGAGTTATTTATAAGTTTATCTATTATTTTAAATAATGTCTGCAACGGGATTGACGTAAAAAGACTTTTTACGTCAAATGAAACTAATTTTGCGTTACTAGGAACTGTGAGATTTTTTACTTTTTTCTATAAATTGAAAAGAATTTTTTAACAGAATACTTAGATTCGATTCTTGTGAGGGAAGGCAATAAGATATTTAATTCCTTGCAAAGTTTAAACGATGGAGCGTTTACGTAGGATACGATTGGTCTAATGGGTATATTTTCTTTATGAATTTTAAGTCCATAAAATAATAGCGGTGAGGGATTCATTATTTTGAATTTATATATTTAATCTGGTGGGATAATTGATGCACATTGTTTTATGGTTTCTAACGTGTTTGCTTGATACTTATTAGTTGGGTCATGATTTAATTTTATTATTTCATTTGTGTTTAAAATTGAAAATATTTTTGTGTTATACTCATTTTCAGTTAAAATTGTTATTGTGTTACCTTTGTCAGCTTTGCAAAGAATTAAATTGTTATCTTGAATTTTCTTTTTTATGCTTTTTACACTTGCTATTTCTGTTTTATTATTTTTACATGATTCTATGTTATTGAAAAAATTTACAATGCTAAGTTTGTCCTCAATCTGAATATTACTTAAAGAGTTTAAGGCCAATTCTGTATTTACTGCAAGTAATTCTACTTCTTGTTTATTATATACATTAGGCGAATATTTTAAACCTTTCTTTAATAAATTAAGTTCATTACAATTAAATTCAATTTCAGTAAGGTTGACTCATCTAGGATAAAATTTAAAAGTGGAAATACAAGAACTATTTACAGGGATAGAACTATTTGCAAAATGTGTCTTACTTTTTATTTTTATTAATTTGTTTCATATATTTAAAATATTTAATAATGTTTTACAAGGAGCCAACCGCAGAATCAGTTCAGTGTATTATAATTTTTATTACCTTTACGAACAGATATCGCTAATCGGGCGTGTTTCCAATACATATCACATTGCGATTGACACTGGTACAAGAAGTTTACACTACGACACATTTGTACTTTGCTTTCATGTAAAGATTGCTCCTGCTGTCATTTCAGATTTCTGTTTATGTGGTAAAAATCCTTTACTAGTGGACAATCGCAATTAAAGCTTAATCACTTCTCATAGTATGATAAAAAAATTATAAATCATGAAGCCCAACTAGCGCCAAAGTGACGGGAACTGGCATTGGAACTTTAATATAGTAGGCATTACATAACTGTCACTAAATATGCGACTTTAGTGTAATATTCACCTTGTGGTATGCCCCTGTAATAACAATTACGTAAATTCTACTGAATTCAGGTACCGCATAGTTATCACATTTTCAAGTAACTGCATCAGTATGTGCAACGTCAAGGATACTACTCTCTTTACTTTAAAGCATTTTCAACTTTAAAGTGCGAATTAGTAGTAATGCCGACTGCACAGCTTTAGCAAAGAATGACTTCAAAGTAATGATAAAAGAAAGTCTTCTATTTAAAATTCCTGTAACGCTGTCGGGACAATTTCTGTTGCTTTAAAGTTGTGTAACTTATTAGCGATATTAAGTCAACACTTTCTTATTCGGAATTAATCGAACAATTAATTGAAAAGCAGTAAAACAACAATAAAGATTTTCCGGCATTCATCGACCTTTTATAGAAAAGTTATGTTACAGTTAAGTGAAGTTAACAATTTAACAAATTATTTGATTGAAGCGGGATCGAGCCTTATTCTTTGAAATAGAGAAATCACCATGATAGGAAAATTGTCGGGAAAATCGGACATTGCAATGAAGAACCAACAAATGTTGAAGTAAAGAATGTAATTGATTGTGATAGTTTGTTATTTACCATGAATTGATATCAATTAAAATTTCACCTATACTTCATTTCATATATGCACAAAAAAATTCTAGCATAGGCGCGCGGTGTTATATAAATACGTTTTGTGAATTTATATATTGCACCGCCCATCTATTCTAGAGAACTATGCACAACTGAAGGTCGACAAAGTGTCGCTCTGCGAGCTCAGGTAAAAAAAATTGTATGTGCCAATATGAAATGAATGGAGTATAGATCGGATCAGCCAGCTCTACCAACTTAAAAGTGAGGGTCGTAAAATACATGGGAACTTTGCAGTAACCCTTTCGTAGTACCAGTTTAAAGCTACCAAGAAAATGACGTCATTCGTCGCATTTGCTACTTTTTGGTAAACTGTTATTGAATGATGACGCCATATTGACATAGATAAAAATATAATTCTGAAAACCAGTTTTCTTATTGAATATGGTTATTTGCAAACATCTTTTGTAAATAGATCATTATTACTACTTAATAACACATAAACAAAAAAATGTTTTTTTTTTAAATTTTGCATTTTCGAGTGTACAGGGTGCTCCATTTTCGAGCCTCATCATTCGGATCCTGGAAACCGCAAGAGATACAGGATCGGTTAAATTATGACAAAGTTGCGCAATTTGTTGCTTATCAAAATGCTGTGTTGGAATTTGGAAAATTCCGAATACTTTCTGAAATATCCGGAAAAAAATGAAATTAAAAAAAAAATTATTTTCTTTTGACATTTGAAAACAAATTTTAAAACATAACACTTTCCCATTGCTACTATTTATCCTCTACAAGATGGCGCTATCAAATTTAAAATCAGACGTTTCGTCTTCCAGAAACCATCATTAACTTTTTTTAAATGCGGACCTGGATTTTTTTAATTTATTTTTTGTTACCTTTGGACGACCTAAATACTATGAACCATCACAAATTTTGATTTTCAAACGTTTCGATGACAAAAACTGACATTTTCCGGCACTGTTTTTAAAATAAATTATTCTTTCAAAGTTCTAAATTTGTTAGCTAGGTAAAAAATAAATATCTAAATTTATGATATTGATGAAAAGCATTAAAAGCGGATAAAAGTCATTATAATTATAATTAAAGCACTTATTGGCAGGTAACTAATTTAGATTACAATAGTAAATACCAATGTAATATTTCTCATTTATTTCCAAATCCTAAATGCGTAAATAGGATTTTAAAAAGTAGGATAAGTCAAATACTTTTATTTCAATCTAATGTGTCCGTCCATCTCGTATATGTTGAGCTCATTTCTGTAATATTAACGGAAAATTAAAAAGGCGGCCTTGATATTAAAACAAAAAATCGCCCTAGCTCTTTATGACAGTTTAAATTTTTAAATAATTTGAGACAGTAAAAATGGTGTTTTCCAATTCAGAAAAACGTGATATGCTTCGGATTTATTACGGTGTCAATAGAAATTCGCAAATTTCATGTGAACGATATTTAGAAAGATACCTCGAGCGTCCACTACCACATTATTCGTATTTTAATACTTCGGACAGAAATTTGGGACTTTTTGGTAGACCCCGAAATGCTTATGGCAGACGAATAGAAGCTGTTATAAATGTCGTAAGTTTTGTTATAAAATGATGATATGCATTTTATTACATATAATATTTTGTGATAAAATTTCATCGAAACGTTTTATTAAAGGGTACGGAAAATCCTATGGGTTCCTCTCGGCAATTTGCCGTAGAACTAAATATGCCTAGATTCGGAATTCAGAGGACTTAGGTATTATCTCTATAATCTACATGTCAGCCAAGAATTAAGGCCAGGAGACAGTGAAAGAAGGATCGAATTTTGATGAAAAATTGCAACAAGAATGCGATTTTTTAAATAAAATTATCTGGACTGATGAGTGTAATTTTTCCACATACGGTTTTCTTAACAGGAACAATGAGCATTATTATGCAGTGGATAATCCACACCAAAATCAACAAGTGCGAAGGCAGGAACGGGCATCATTTAATATTTGGGTTGGGCTGTATCGAAATAAAATCTTATTTACGGTAGAAACTTAAATGCTGAACGATATCTTAATTTCATCCGAAATTAATTAGATGCGCTTGACGACGAGCCTTTAAATATGCTTCGGCAACTGTGGTGGCAACAGGATGGCGCACCAGCCCATAATGCAAGGGCCGTCACACAGTTTCTTAATGAAACATTTCCTAATCAGTGGATTGGAAACCAAGGGGTAGTGCGCTGTCCTGCTAGAAGCCCGGATTTGTTCCCGCTGGATTATTTTTTATGGGAATTTTTAAAAAAACGGTTTGTATCAAGATACTGCACGTGACATAAACATTTTGCGCCAAAATTTAATGTTAGAGATAACAGATTTAAGAGCAAGAGGAAGAGTAATCCAGCGGGCGGTTACGGCCAATCTGCGAAGACGCATGCGAAAATGCATAGAGGTGCAAGGGGGATATTTGAACATTTACTTTAGGTTTTAATTTTGTTCCTTTTAAAGTTTAGGTATATAGTTATTAATTAATTAATTAATTATTATTAACATTATTTAGTCAGAAATAATAATTTGTTTTATAAACAGAGTTGTATTAAATATTTTTAATAAATATAGTTTAAAAAAACTAAAAAACACGCTTTTAAAGCACATCAAACTAAAAAGTGAAAAATAATTATTAATATAAACTGAAAATAATAATGAACGAAAAATACTAGTATTATTGTGAAAAAAGCGTGTGGTGCTTTGTGCAATATTTTTCGTATATCGAGCACCCCACGCTTTTTTCACAATAATACTAGTATTTTTCGTTCATTATTATTTTCAGTTTATATTAATAATTATTTTTCACTTTTTAGTTTGATGTGCTTTAAAAGCGTGTTTTTTAGTTTTTTTAAACTATATTTATTTTTAACTTTTTAGTTTGATGTGCTATGAAAGCGTGTTTTTTAGTTGTTTTAAACTATATTTATATTGCTTATTGATGCTGATATTATAACATATTACGATCCAACAGATATTTCTGAAAAAAAAAAAATTTATATTTCAGCCGTGAGGTTCGAACTCACGCCGGAGGAGTCTGTAGTTTCGCGTCGACTGCCTTAACCCACTCGACCACCGGGCTAATTAACAATTATGGAATCTACTGACATATTAAGCCTTTGCTTTCACGCAGGAATACGTTAGGAAAGGATTGGCGATCCTGATCAGGATAATGATATAAACTTATCAAATTATTGTATTGTTACCGGTTCTTAATAAGTGTACAAAGTTTCAATTAAATCTGTCCGTTTAAAGTGGGTTAAAATCGAGTCCAAAGAGTCGGTTACAAACAAACAAGTAAACAAACAAACAAGCAAACATACAGGTGAAGCTAATAAAAGCGTGTTAAAAAATACAGAAAATGTCAGTTCTTGTCATCGAAACGGTTGAAATTTAAAATTTGTAATGGGTCATAGCATTTAGGGAGTCCAAAGGTAACAAAAAATAAACTAGAAAATCCAGGTCCGTATTAAAAAAAATAATTGATGATGGTTTCTGGAAGACGAAATGTCGGATTTAAAATTTGACAACGCCACGTTATGGAGAATAAAGAGTGGCAATGGGGAAGTGTTATTCGTTTTAAAATTTGTTTTCAAATGACCTCAGAAAAAAATAAAAAAGATTTTATGAAATTTCGTTTTTTTTCCGAATATTTCAGAAAATATTCGGAATTTTCCAAATTCCAACACAGCATTTTGATAAGCATCAAATTGCGCAACTTTGCCATAATTTAACCGACCCTGTATCTCTTGCGATTTCCAAGATCCCAATGATGAGGCTCGAAAATAGGCCACCCCGTACACATAGTTTTTGAAAATTTTTTCAAAAAACTATTTTCTAGAGAGTGCATCTTTTTTTATCGAAGTATCATGTAAACATTTTACAGAAAACAATTAGTCTTTTTAATTTCCACACAGAGTGAATGCAAAACATCATGTTTATTACCTACGCATATTTCATTCAATCGATTTAACTTGGACATATTGACTTCAAGCTCACAATCAGTCCGATTGCAATACATTATATTATGCTATTCGAACAGAGAGAGAGAGAGAGAGAGAGCAAAATATAATTTGCTCTCGTAACACCAAAGAGCTGTTCTAAAAGTTAATCATTTCTACTACTTGGTAACGTTCCAGAATAGTAATTGCTACGTAATAACTATTCCCTATTTTGGTGAATGCTTGGTAGACGGATCGTTCCCATTACGTAATGGTTGTTAACTGCGGAAACCTTTAAAGTTCCACTGATGGTGGCAATTTATTTAATTTTTAATTAAATAAATTGAGAAGATTTCGACTTTTGTAACTATGTAGGTATTAGTTGTAGTAATTATTACTATTTTGTAAATTAACTTTTACCCTCTCTGATGGAATACTTTGGTATTATAATTGTCAATATACCTTTATGAATAATACTAATATTTTATAGGGATTTAAAAGTAAGCATTACCTCTTCTTTTGGACGTACTAATTAGTCTAAATCTAATATATCCGTTTTTTAAAATTATTTCCGCCCTAAGAGAAAATTACTTTATGAGTTTAATGTATTTAGGTGTTCTGAAAAGGAAATGTGATATCATTTATTTTGTTTGAAACACGAGAATTTTAATTAATCATGAAAATCTGAAAAATTATGCCGCCTTTTATTCTACATGACAAAAAGCATCACAAGAATGTTAAAAACTCAATTATGGTTATCTAATTAAAACACAGAGATGGAAGAAGTAATGCGAAATTCTCATTAATCAAAAAAAGACTTCCCGCGTCGGCGAGAAATGACTAAAAAATTTATATTAAAAATATCTTAGTTATGTATTTACTGCACGTTCAATATCCTGAAGACAAAGATAACGTTCTTTCATTTCCGATATTATTTCTGTATTTATTTATGGCCCTGCGCTTATCGAATACGAACTGAAATGGGTCTTCTCTGAGTAAATATAAAACTGATATTGTCTGAAAACAGAACACTAGGTTATGTAGAAAGCCATTCAGATGTTTTATTCCAGAATTGGTCATGAATAATAATAAAGGGCTTTCTGATAAGATTGACCGTTCTGTCCGTCTCAGTGCTGGAAGCTTGGCCAAGTAGACTGCCCTATCGAGTTTATCTAAGAAACGCAAACATTATGATACGACAAGGGAAAATAGTAATGAAATGATAAAGTGGTTTTTATTTTCGCCTAATATACAGTTTATCTTGTCTGTATTTCCTGCTCCCATATTTAGGTTCTAAAGCCAGGTCTACATTCGTTAAATCATTAAACGGTACGTTGTGACGTAAATTTGGTTTAGATGTTTAGAAGTTAATCTCAGTGGGGAAAATGTACGTCGCAGAAAATGTATGTACATTGTACAGGCGTATTCACGCAAGTTTTTACCTCCCTTACATTTTTTCTTTTTTGTCCTGAAAATATCTAATGTGGCCAGCACATAACTTTCTTATACTAGGTAGTATACCGAGTAGCCACGAGTCAATGTGCGCCCCCAGTATTTTGGTTGTTTTTGAATTTAAAAATTTGGTTTTTGGTACACATAAATTAGACAATAATGGGCTACTTTCAGACTAACAGGAATGAAAATATCACTTCCGGTTGAATCGGAAGTGACAACAAGTTTTCTTTGTTAAATACTTAAGATGAAAAGCAGTAGTTATGCTCCCGCATAACCATCTGATCTTCGGCTTTTTTCAACTTCTTTGTATTTTCGTCCACAATAATTGTAAATCAGTTTATTGAAAATAAAGACAATTTATTATTATTATTATTATTATTAAATGAAATGACTATATTTTTTTGACGGTTTCTTATTAAGCGTAAAATTCTAAGTGCAGCAGTTTTTTTCAGATTTTAAAAATTCCAAAAAATAAGTGAGATACGAACAATTTTTTAATTCTTTCAAAATGGCCGCGTCAGATGAATGCGATGTAAGAAAATACTAGGTAGGCTATGGAAATTATTAGTAAGGTTGTAGACTTGTCTGTAAAGAAGAAAATAGCTGTTTGAATTACTAATAGGTACCAGTATTTTTAGGTTTTTTTTTCAAAAAAACGGAATTTAATTTTCATTTTCATTTCCGTAGGGGTCCTATGGAAATTTTTTTTAATGGAACTGTGCTATTTTTTTATTATCAGAAATAATGATTCATAAACTATAATTTTTTCGCCATTAATTATTTCTTATCGATATCCTTCGTAATAATAAAAGTATTTTTAAAAGGTAAGCGCCAACAAATCATTTTAATAAGGTGCCTATCTACATTTAAATCCAAAATTGCAGATAGTCATGAAAATGACAGACATTCGCAACAATTGAATTATTTTTGACTTACTAATTTTCTGAAGCAAATGTATTAAATTTGTTATAAACAAGAAAATTAATATAAAATGGCTGAAAAATATTCAAGAGATGAAAAAGTTGACATGTTGATTATTTATGGAGAGACTCGACGTAATGCAACTAGAGCACAAACTCTGTATGGAGAGAGATATCCAGAAAGAAGACAACCTCGGAGAAACTATTTCCCCCGGCTGAACATCAATTTAGAACTGAACCTGATATAGAAATTGAAGAAAGATTTATTGTGGATGAAGAAACGGAAATTAATATATTAGCTTTAGTACATGTTGACCCAACCATTTTGGTAAGACAAATTGAACATGAATTACCAGTTTTCAAAGAATCAGCTAGGAAAATTTTTAAGAAACACGGCTACTGTTCTTATAAATATCAATTCCATCAATTTTTGTCTGAGAATGATCATCAACGAAGAATAACCTTTTATAATTGGTTACAGTTACGCCAATTAAGAAATGAGATTTTTATCAAAAACATTTTGTTCACTGATGAATCGAGATTTACAAACCTTGGGTTATTTAATCGAAACAACACTCGATATTGGGCAATTGAAAATCCTCACATTATGAGACAGGGGCGGTTTCAGCAGCGGTTTGGCTTCAATGTTTGGTTAGGCGTACTGTGCGACCATATCATAGGTCCAATAATTTTTTACGGAACTTTAACTGGACCAAGATATATAGAATTTCTCCAAAATATAATAGTTCCACAGATTAATCAAATTCCCAATATCAATATTGATAAGGTTTACTTCCAACAAGACGGGGCTGGACCACACAATGCTATTATCGTTAGGGATTACTGAAATCAATTGTTTCCAGATCGTTGGATTGGATCCCATGGTCCAGTCAGATGGCCTGCAAGGTCGCCTGACTTAACCCCACTCGATTTTTTTATTTGGGCGCATTTGAAAAATAGAGTCTACATGACTGCTCCAACTACAAGGCAAGATCTGGAAGAAAGAGTTCGACACGAAATTGCACAAATAACACCTCAACAATTACAGAATGTTAGACGTGCAACAATAAGTCGCGCTACTCTGTGTATTAATCAAAACGGTGAACAGTTTGAACAACTTTTATAATGGTTTATTATAATTTAGGTTTTAAATAGTTTTGTTATTCTATTTATTCATGGTTGTAACGTTTTATTAAAATTATTTCTTGTTTAATTTGTGTTTACCTTTTAAAACAGTAGAGGAAATAGTGGCAAATACTTTGTGTAATATTGGTGTTAAAAGGAAAATGTTGTACTGCTTGTATCAGATACAGCGACTAATACACTGTGTCCCAGGATAGATGTAATAAGAGTGTGTAACAGTTTTCGAATTTTGAACCGGAAGGAGGCACAATTTGCATTCTTTCAAATTACTTAATAGTTATTTACATAACCAGTTATGAAAAGACTAATTTTATTTGACGAATGTAATATTTGCCAAAACGAGCGAGCGAAGCGAGCGAGTTTTGCAAATTACATGAGTCAAGAAAATTACTTTTCAGAACGTGTTAAGTACAAAATTTTATTTAATCCCGCTTTAAAATAGGAAAATGATAATAATCAGTTACGTAAAAATTCATTACATCACTCAGTTATGTAACGGGACTGAGTTATGAAAAATGTTACGTTTCGTAACGTCAAAAATGCATTTAAAACTTGACATTTCATAACGGGGTTAGATAAAGTTAATTTACTACCATAATACTACATGCAAAATTTCTTATAAGGTCAGTTCGTCTTTCTAACGAAACAAGAAAAAATTGTAAGTAATCAATAATATTGAATAAATTAAAAAAGACAAAAATCGAATATTTTCGATATAAAATTTTAAATATCATTTGACACTGTAATTTTTTGGATGTTCGCATCAAATTAATATTTATTTATAATCAACAAATTGCCCTCCAGCAAAAATCTGGGAGCTGCCACTGTATATGAAAGGATTTTTTATCGTTGTTCCCCCCGTGTTTTCATTTGGAAGTTTCAAACCCCTACGGGATTCCTTTAGAAACTATTCGCTTAATATATAATAGTCCTTAGAGTCTACTGACATTCACGCAGAGGATCTCTGAACGCATATTTTTGTTCCGACTCCATTGAGCCCTCTTTAGATTTAGAGGTAGGTCGAAAGGTTTTTTAATTTGCAGTGAAAGTTCTAAGTTTAACGAAAACGTTTGAGATTTAGGTTATTATCACCGATAATAAGATATGCTTCGGAAGTAGAAAATGTTACCGTTTCATAGGAAATTCTACACAGAGAAAACAATGTTTTAAAAGGTTTTATAATAATTGTAGATGAAAATGAAGCATATTGTTTGGCAAATAGAGATAAAGATACTTTTTGAGAATTGCTGAAATGTTTACATACACTTTTCAGTAGATGTAACTATGATATGTCGTAAAACATATGAAGGTATTGTTGTGGCTTTTATTAAATTTTATTACACACTTATTGACATTCATTTAGGATTTTTCTAATCTTTTTGTGTAAAATTCTAACATTTTATTTTAAATCGAAATACATAACGAAAATCGGAAATATGTATCAACTTCTTAATGACATGAATATCAAAATAGCAAATTTCTTGGGAAATACTAATATGTATTGTGTAAGTATTACATTATAATATTATATATCCAGTCATCTACTATTGGAACATTTTTTACGTAGGGAGAACTCGACCGGAAAATGGAAATTTATTCTTTATATCAATGAAGTTTGGGAAAACTGAAAAGATTAAATTTTAAGAAAAGAATATTTTAGTTTCTAAGAAGTCAGTGCAAAAGATATAAAAGTTAAAAGTAAAATAAAAACAAACATTATTTATTTTATTCACGTAAGATTCCTAATCAATAAAGCTGTCCGAGGTGGCTGGAGTACAGCCACGGTCTTGCGATGGCGTACTATTTTTTTCGTACTGAGTATCCTAGGTATGATTACAGTGGAAATTTCTGTCAAATTTTGACAGAAGATTTAGAAAATGACATTTTGTTTCCTTAAATTTTTGCAATCTTTATTTATTTAAAATAATACAATCTTCAAGTACTTAACAATAGGTACATTAAGGTTTTAAATACCTTAAATTACACATCTAAATAGTTTTGGAATTCTACTACTACAGCCTCTCTCCTTAATTATGAATAACAGGGTGTAGGCGGAACAGAATTTATTAAATGTCTATGTTTAATAAAATATATATAATATTTGGACACAATTTTATTAAACTTACCTCTAGATATACGACCATATCATCAATACGAAGTTAAATTTCTTGAATTCTATTATAAGTTTTCTTGCAATATTTGCACACCAGAATTTTCAACTAAATAAATTAAATGTCTCAAATTACCATGGTACATTCTAATTTCATACAATTCTTTACAAAGTGTACATATAAGTTATTTTTTTTTTTTAAATTTTATTTTGTGTATTGTAGTTTGTATTTTAGTGCGTCTGTGTTGTTACAAAATACCATGCACTGCCAAAAAAAAAAAATATGATGTTAACGCATAGCCATCTACGTCTTTTTGAAATATAACCTACCTTTATCAGGAAAGGAATGTATGTACTTATTAGTTCTCCTCAGTTTGCCATAGGTCATGGAACAGACAAATGATAGTGGCCAACCTGCTAGTCATATACTTACTAAGGTAAATTGAGTAGCGGTGAGAGGTATGTGAAACTTCTCATATGGTCCAAATGCTACTATCCGACCGACATCATAGATGTCTCTCTGGCGGATAGCGACTTGCGAAGCAAGTACCTCTAGCCCAAGTGGGCTAAACTACTGTTATTAAATATGATTTGAACGAAACAACTACTCAGCGGTCAAATACCCCGACCTGCATTGGATTATACTTTCAAATCATGATAGATCTGTAGAGCTAATAAGTTCGAAACCGGTCTATGTCTGGTTAGGAATTGACAAATGATATTGGCTACCGATCTATCATGATTTGAAAGTATAATCGAATGCAGGTCGGGGTATTTGCCCGCTGAGTAGTTGCTTCGTTCAAATCATATTTAATAATAGGAACAGTACATTAAAAATCCTTTAGAGGGTCAGGACATTTGATGTAGAGGTAACACTGACGTGATTTTCCACGAAACACCAAAACACTATAGTGTGCAGTGTATACACTGCACTCGACGCACGTTTCGCCAACCAAGTTCGCATCAGCTGGAGATGATTAAAACTAACCTTAAGATAACAATATATCCTACTTATACCTAAACTATTGTCACAGCTCTGTGAACCGTGACCCACTAACCAATAAGTCGGGCTATTTGGGATTGGCCCTATTTCACTATTCATGATGAATATTACTTAGCATCTATGATTGGCTTGAAAATCTTCTGATTTCGTTCACTTTTTTGCAGTGTCATGTTTTTAGATATTTGTGTGGGTAATTTTTGTAAGCAAAAAACCAAATAAATATCTCAACGGGCTTAAAATATTTATTGAGGAATCCGTGAAAACAAGTAACCCCTTTTCGCCCCTTTAAGGGTCGAATTTCGAAAAATACTTTCTTAGTGAGTCATTAAAGGAATATGCTCCTCCAGTTTAATGTTGCCAGGACCAGGGGTTTGGGTTGGGCGTTGATGAATCAGTCAGTCAGTCAATCAGGACATTTATTTTTATATATACAGATTAGTAGTTTAATACTAATTGTTAAACAAAATACTATTATGCAGTCAAGTTTGCTGAACTTAGTAATACTGTAATCACAAAAATATTCTATTTAGGACGTTATTAATGTGTTTACCTGTTTAAAATACTTACTATTCATAATACTAAATATACTTTAGGTGATATTGGTTAGCGTGTTAGCTATAACCTTTCTTAAACTGTTAATCCATGAAATGCAAAGACAAAATGTTTTGACCGTCAAATAAAACATATTTTTTTGACTAATGAGAATAAGGTATCGAAAATTCTCCCTTCCTAAACATTGTGATAAAACAGCAAATTTAAAAAATGGCGGGTTACCGTTTATTTTGTGACAAAATTAGAACATCCTACTTGTCGCTTCAAAATGAATACTAAATTTAAGTTGACCAACTCTATGCTAATGAACAGAAATCAAAAAAATAATTAAATCTTATTTTTTTTATATTTTTTTCATATCGACAAGACTATGTTAAATTAGAAATTAAATACGAAACATTTTTCTTAATCTACTCACTCTCAATTGTGTGTAAGACTACGCACTTGTAGAGGGGTGGCAAATACCGCAATTATTAGGTTTGGATATAATATCCGGCGACAAACATTGAAATTTTTCCTAATCGCATTTTGGGGTTAAATTTCCTACCCTTATCCGCATGATGAACACTTAGCTAGGAACGGAGAAACGAATATTTACTGAAATTAGGATATGAGGTTGCCTTATATAACGCCATACCATTTCCCAATCCTATCAAGATTTATAAGAGATCTTACGAAGCGTGTTCTGAATTATAATTCTAAGTAAAAAAATTGTTTTCAAGTTAAAACGTGAAGTGTAGACGAAGAAAATTGGAAAGGCGCTTTCAATATGGGAATAGAAATAACTTTATGATTTTGATTATAAATATATTTTAACTTTTTATGCATAGTAGGCAGAGGGGCGGTGCGCTAGTACAAGATGCGACTCATCCCTAATGGCATTTTTCTCGGAGCTGTTGCTACTGGAATTTGGGAATTTTTTTTTTAATTTGTCTGTTAACGACTTTAAATTGTAATAAACTTAAATTTATTCCAGAAAAAATGTCTGGAAGCCTTAAAAGAAAAAACAGTTGAGAAGTAATTACCGTAATCCATTGAAATCGATTAGTCTTCACAATTTTGTTAATATTGATATATCACCAGATAATGGATTAATAATGTTATTCGGATAAAGTATATATCTTAATAAAATATTACCATAAAATGTTTTCATAACCACCTCTCAAGTCAAGGATCCTAGGATGTTCTGTTAGGTAAAGAAAGACGATGCCCTACAGCTTACTGTGGAATACAAACCACATCTAGGGCATAGATAATTTTCTCTCCCATCTTAGTTTCAAATAAAGATAATTTCTATTCTCTCTGCCAAAGTATAAACCATTTTTGAAAAGCTGTTTTTTGTATTATTAACACTGATAAATGAATACTAATAAACTTCGGGTTCCAAACTTTAAGCTGGCAAATAACTAATTTCCTTGCAGTTTTTTGTTTTCAGAAGAACCTCCTTTAAAAAAATTGCAATACAACTTATGCACTTTTAATCGCAAAATATTGTATTTCGGATCTAAGAAGGGAGACATTTTTTAGATGTATATTTAAATGACAGTAATATTGCTATATTACTTATTTTTTGCTCTATCCTAGGAACGGATGAAGGACTTTTTATGCCCTTTAAAATTATATGTCAGAAGTGTATATACCTCACGAAGCCTGCCGAGATCTTTTAGTTTATGCGATACACGATCATATTTTATTATACCAAATATGAATCTGATACAAGAATTTTAAGCGCGTTGTAGTGGTCAAGGCAGGGAATATATACAGGTGCGCAAAATCCAAACTGTGATGAAACTAATGTTTCGCACATCTTCTTAATATCTTGGTTCGAAAATACCATATGCGGATAAAGTAATCTTAATACCGCATACGCTTTTTGGATCATGGATCACTGTATATAATTAAATCAAGGTTTTTAACAGAATGAGATGGCTCGCTCTTAACTTTATTGACATTTAAATATTCTGATAAGACAAAACAGTCTGACCTTTTCCCAAAAATAGTAACACCTGTTTTCTTAACGTTTAGTATAGGAGAATGATCTGCAGAGACCTATATACCTGTACCTTTGCTGTATCACAGTCTTTAGTGTAAGATGAATGGTACAACTGAGTATCACCAGCATATATGTAAATAGTGCAATACTGAAAAACCTTAATAAATTTACTGGTATATTGTGAACAGCAGAGGACCCAGAACAGATCATTGAGGGACATTCGACAAATTACCTCTTCATCTTTTGCGTGTGTTCTACTAGGTACGAATCAGACAGCTCCAAGCGCTCAGCGTATGCTCCACAGGATCTTAAGACTACCGTGTTGAATGTTTGATAATATCAGAGGCTTTAATAAAATCTTGTAACGCAAGAGCTGTATATTTACCATCACTAGATTGTATACCGACATCGGTAATATTCAATAATGAAGTGGCGCGAACGGAACCAGCATTGCATTTCTAGTAAAATGTTATTTATACAAGCAATAAACAAGTAATCGCCAAGCAGGTAAACGCTAGAGCTCGAACGGAATACTGAAAAAAGTTCAAGAAGACTTACAAAAACAAAGTTGTGACTGCGCAAGGAGAAAAGTGTTACTTTTAATAAGTCACTTTCTGTATTAATTTATCTAATTACTTATCCTTTGGTATGTTTATGTTGACAATCAGTTGTTCAGGATAACTGTTTTCATGTACTTCATAAAATTAATGTGCTTGGATAACGAAAATGATTTCGAAACAATTAACATGTAATAACGAAAATTAGATTTCACTTAACAACAAAGTAAACTTTACATAGGGGCGATTTCCACGACGTATTTGATAATACTATTCAATTAGATTACCTTTCCCTCAAATTAGTAATAAAAAGCATATCATGTTCGTTTTTAATGTCAATAGCTTTTCACTTTATTTACATACCACTTAAGTATATTTAATTTAGTTATAATGGCACAAGTGCAAACAAAAATGCTTTGAAGATAGAGTCTATTCAAGCATGTTGACACATAATGGTTTTCGTGAGGACTTATGTTCATTATCAACTTAATTTAGTGAGTTACATTCGGCCGACCAACCGTGGCATCTTGATCTTTCCAACATGCGTTAATGAACCCTCGGGAGACTTTATAATCAGATACCTTTGCAATACCAGACTGAAATGAGAAATTAAAGTCACCAAGTTTCTATTAAGGGGAATTATGCCCTGGATAAACTTTCGTTTTAATCTATGAGATGTTACACAGAGAAAAACTGTTTTGGCAAATTTTGCACAACGCAACGTTGTGAAACACGGTCTTGTTGCATTTTTTTACTGTAAAATTTCAAAGCAAAACGATATAAAGTTTTATGAAATATTCATTGGGCCTTTTCACAGATTTTTTTTTATTGCTTTATGTGATAGTGTTTTATAAAAAAAACTTGCCGTATTTTTTTTATTTTTTTTGAGCACGATTTCTATTGAAAAAAAAAATAACAAAAGTGCGGAAATAAAGCGCGCGCTTTTACGTGACGTCACGCAACCCACCTTAGTGACGTCAAAGGGACTACGACCTTGAACATGACACATCGGTGTATTGCAAAGTTGGTTCTCTGCTTTTTGACAGTTGACGTCGAAATTGACTTTGACAGCCGTTTCTTTTTAGTTTGGATTGTTGTGTGTGGAACATGTTTAAAAAAGTGCTTTGTACCAACATGTACAAATAACAAGATGAATTGTCCAATCAAAATTATCGTTTACGTTCCACCAGATGAAAATAGATGAAAAGCATGGTTTAAAATAGCCAAAGTTGAGAAGCAGTTGACGAAAACCAGAAACATTTACTGTTGTAAAGATCATTTTGATGTAAGAAAAGTAGTTGTATTTAGAAATTGATACTAAATTATTGAAATTTTACAGTTAAAAGAAGATTCAGATTCACATAAGCAACTGCGTTGTCACTGGATGATGCTCTTGTTGACCAGGAAATTATTAGACATTAGTAAGTATAATTGAAATAGGAAAAAAATATTGTAACAACAATTGCATGTTAAAATAATGGTAGTTCCATTATATTTATAAATAAATTACACGAAAATAAGATTACTAATGACTTACCGTTTTGTTTTAATATGCCTGACTTCTGCTGATAAATAATCCAAATTTGACGTAAAACTCGTCCACCATAATAAAGTCAACTTTCGGCAGATTTTCTGTATTTCCTTTAGAAAATCCTGGCTCCATTTTCTTCCAATAATATGCAGAAACAAAGCAAAACACGATTCGTAACTGAACACACAGAACATAACCACAAAACTAACCGTAAACAATGTAAAATGGGTCAGTTGTGGTGTGATGTTAGTAGTATTAGGCGTTCTGGCAAATGGCATGATTCCGGTTTGTGTGACGTCACTCAGCTTCAAGGTCAAATGAGTGTTCAAATTGCCATAATAAATGTTTATTTTTTTATTAAACAATGGGAGACATAGTTCAAACAGAATTGCACAAGGTGAATATCTATCAGTTAGCTTTCAAATAAACATATTTGTTTTGAGATTTCAGAAGTAGTGAAAAGGCCCATTGTGCTTATTACTTGCACATTTTATTTGCCCAATATAAATATTTAGCTAAAATAATCATTAATTTGGCGAAATTCATTTATAAATAAATGTAAAAATAAATAAATAAATTTATTTATTTTTACTCAACAAGTAATACCAACTTGAGTTACAATTTCGGAAAAAAAATAAAAACTTTTATTGCATTTTTGGACGAATCTCGACGAATTATAATGAAAAAACATAACTTTATGGAAAAAAAAATCTGTCGGCATGTCTGTAGTATCACAATAGCAGCCACAGTTTTTGAGATAAAGCTTTCAAATTTGATACACTTGTTCTAAAGGACAAAGGCAATGAAAAATTCGGTGATGAACAGAATTGGCCAGCTGAGTCCACAGAACTTTGTATTTGACATTACAAAAAAATGTATTCTTGATGAAAGATTATAAATCATGTACACTATATCAAGCCAATAAAATATATTTTCCAAGTACTTAAATAATGCTGATGTAAACCGAAATTTTTTCCACATTTGACCCCATAAAATTTGATTAGGATAAATTTGGTAGTTTGACATTTGAAATGTCTAATTTGGTTGTTAATATCAGTAAGAAGAAATTATTAAAATATATGACATTAATTATTTATTGACAGTATCGAACGACGCTGATAATTAATTATTTAAAAGTTTTAATGAAAGTTACGATATTAAAATTTAATTGAGGTAAGTGAAGAATTAAATAGAATGATTTTTTTAGATCAGGAAGATGTTTTCTTAAATGTTTTCTTAAAATGTTTTCTTAACCGCCTCTCAAGTCACCGAAGTAACTCCCAGAAAATCCTAGGATTTTGTGTTGAGTAAAGAGAGACGAGGCCCTACAGTTTATTGTGGAGTCCGAACCACATCTAGGGCATCGACAGTTCACTCCCATCTTAATTCGAAGCAAATTACAAATAAAATTTGTTGCTCCGGAATGGATTCGAACCATCGATATTCGGTACCGAGTAAATAGCTATAAGCGCTTTACCCACTCGGCTACCATGCCCATTAGATATATACTGGTATAAGAAAGTTATGTGCTGGCCACATCAGATATTTGAATTTTTCTGACAATTTATCGGTTATGTTTTTGTAAAAATGGATCTCAAAATAGTACTCGTTAGAAATACTGTCTTAACATGAAATTATTTCCGACACGACGTAGTATTTCTGATAAACCTTGTATATAAGGAATTATTGCTGTATACTGGTATTCAGGTTTTTGTTCTACCGGATTATTAAGTCTATTCTCAATATTTATTAGAGTTCTATCAACAAAAAATTCGTAATATTCATTATTTATTAATACGTATTTAATAAATTTGTTCTCATTATTTAATATTTGATCAATAGATGAAATTATTTTTGCCTTGACATACAAAATTTAACACCAGAAAAAAAAATTAAAAAATAAAAAAACTAAAAAAGAAATAAAAAAAACTGAAAATAATTTCATCTGATGATCAAATAACGCCACCCTCAATCTATTTAGACATTCGATCCACAAGTCAAGTAAAAATAATCTATTTTTATACAACTGCGTAAACAAAATTTGTAAAGAATTTAAAATGACTTCTAAGTTTGCACAAACATTTCAAATACTGTTCATGTATAAACTGTCCAAAGATAATTACTCCAAAAATATATCATTTATTTGCAAACATTGTTCCTGCAGATTTTTTAAGACCAATTTGAAATTTATTTTTTACAATTGGGATAAAATGTCACAAAATGTTTTCTCTATGTATTAACAATAAATCTATTCCATATGAGGGAAATGTGCATTAAAATTGTAAAAAATCGTCGGTAGCTACACCATAGCCTAGTGGCTATACTTGCTTGGTCGATAGTTCGATTTGATCCTGAAACAAATTAAAAATGTATTTGAAATCCGTTTGTCATAGAGATAAAGTAGGATATCTGTCGATACCCTAGATGTCGTTTCCCTTTCCTTAATAAAAAAATCTCTGAGTTTCACAGCTTTACTTCGGCGATTAGGAATGAGAGTAAGAAATCACGTTTTAATGCAAACATAAAGATGTTACAATACGTGAATAAATTTGTTTTAGTAGAATATTTTACAGGACTTGTTTCTTTAATGTCACTCTACTGATTTAAATAATATTTAATGCTGTTAATGCACAACTTTTTCTGTAGTCTATTAAGCTAGTTTTAATAAACTAGCTTGATAGAATGCCAGAATACTGTCTGGCATTCTTAAGGTTATAAGTTATTAGTAAGTTAGTACCAACTGCATAGAACGCTGATGATTAAAGGATGTACTCTGTACCTAAGAATATCGTTAATAGATAACAAGAAGGAGGTTGGCCCCGAGGCAGAGCCTTGTGGAATTCCTGTATTGAAAATATTTATTAAGTCCCGTATAATATTAATGTGGCACTATTTGATAATATGCGTCATCTTATACCATATTTCTTCAATTATCTTAATTTATGAATGCATAAAACAGTCTAAAAAATCCCACAAATAAATAATCTGCTGTTTATTTAAGGTAAACACTACCCTTTCCAAACTTACTAAGAGCAATATTTAGACCTCTGTTTTTAGTAAAATCATATTGCCTTGGAGAAAGTTTGCCGTTAATGGTAAGACAATTCACTAGCGGTACTAAATTTTTTCAATTAGT
The DNA here is from genome assembly GCA_029963845.1 of Rhamnusium bicolor. Classification (NCBI taxonomy): domain Eukaryota; kingdom Metazoa; phylum Arthropoda; class Insecta; order Coleoptera; family Cerambycidae; genus Rhamnusium; species Rhamnusium bicolor. The sequence continues at coordinate 611,717 of JANEYF010001323.1, forward strand.
CAGAGACCTAATTCCAAGTCTTGTTCTAAAGAGTATTAATGTAGGTTATGACAAAAGTCATACGTGTTTAACAAAAAAATGGGATATTTCATCGGCCCCTGAAGAACTATGTAGAAATAATTATATGAAAAATATGTATGGTATGATTGCTTTAAAATAAAATTTGCATGTAATCATTAAACAGAGTTCTTTACTAAATATAATTTGGATAAGTTTAAAATACTTATGAGTAATTTAAAACATGCGTATGTCTGTTATTTAAGTCTAATAAAAGCCACAAAATAAAATGCAATTTTAAAAATATCCTCAGACTTCAATCAAATGCAAATAATCCGTGTAATTTTGTGTTATATTTACTACGAAACATGCAGCCGTGAATGTTGATCTGTGAGCTATTTTAAAACTTGATTGACTTTTAATTACACGTTTTATTTATACAGAGTAACTAAGTTTGACCTCCATAGAGACCATCAGAAATATGTTGTAATGCAATTTGCTACACATTGTGGAATATTTAACTGCAGCATTTTGTATTTATAAATGCAATGGTTTGTGTGGTCATCCAAATACTAAATATATATTTAAATTATATAATCAATTGTTGAAATATTACAATAATATTTATATCATAAACTAAAGTTTGGATAAGACTATGTCAAAAAATATTAGTGAGTGCTATGATTTGTACGATTTTCTATGTTTAAAATTCTGAGCATAAGGCTGATTTAGACGTCTTAATATATTGTTTTTTAATTTGGTGCGCTTGGAGGTAACCTTAAAAATGTATACAACTAAATTTAAATATTGCTAAACCCTGGATTTAGAAGTGTGAATTTCAGTGAAGAGTTTAACATTATAGATTAACTTCAGGATAAAAGACAAACACAGAACTAAATCAATGAATTCCATTATTTTGCTACTCGTGATAGGCTACATGGTAAAGTCACGCCCGACAGATACTGATGCCCCAAAAATTGAAAAAGGCTTAAGAGCCATATTATGATTAGTTTAATTATTATCTTAATTTATTTCCCGTCGCAGATTACTATTTTCTCAATCCTTTATTTAAATGCGTTCTTAAAACTGCGAATAAGTTCGAAAGTATACAAAATATTTTAAACTTTCTATATCAATTATATCAAGTTTTTAACTAATTAGTTATGTTATACTTTTCAATGCAGTTTAAACAAAGGAGCCCAACTGGTAATCTCATTTCAATAAAAGCTCTACTACTTACATGCGTTCATACCTAAACTTGTACTGTGCAAACTTCGAGGCCACTATTATGGACAGAAACTGTGTTATATGTACCAACCTGAAACAAAAAATTAAGTTATAAAAGTTGTAATTAGGTTCAAAAAATTTATCTGCCAATTAATGTTTTAAAATGTACTTTTACTCTCTCTGCTTCTGCTATGTGATTATATCCCACACATTATTTTAATAGCCAATTAAAAACTTTAAACCAATCATAACTTGGAGTCAAATAATTTAAAGTACATTGAAAACTGAGTGTATAATTTAAAAATGTAATTGCTTTTCGGTAGTCTGCTCTAAGATAATCACATGTAGTTCCTAAATCTCGCAACACATTTTCCATCTGACCGGGTCTGCGATATCCAATTTATGAAATTGTTGATTTGTAAAATAAACACATTTTTTGGAGAAACTTTATGCAATTAATATTCATAATAACGAGAGATTATAAAGAAAGGGATATATTTCAACTTATTATATATTCTTATCAAATCAAATTAATAATAAAAAGTAAATGGAATCTAGTTGCTTACATAATGGGATTTCTGATGTCAAACACTAGTTACCGCAAATGCTCGATATGACCTCCATTTTGTTGTAAAATTACCAACCGTTCCTCCTAATTGTATACAGCACTATTCAACATTTCTGGTTGAATTGCATGAATTTGCTCTCTAATACTATCCTTTAATTCCTTCAGCGTTGTTGGCCGTGTTCTAAACACCAAATTTTTTAAATAACCCACAGCCAGTAATCCGCTGGGTTAATATCAGGCGATCTTGGTGGCCACGAATTTGCAAAATGTCTGCTTCTAACACGATCTTGAAAAACCGCAGTTAACAATTCTTTAACTGGTCGGTAAATGTGCGGAGGTGCTCCATCCTGCATAAAAATCATGTTTTCAATTCCTTCGTGCTCGTTTTGCAACTGTGGAATTGCAGAATCCCTTAACATTTGCAAGTATCGTTCACCAGTAACAGTTACAGATACGGCCTCCCCATTCTGTATTTCCTCGAAAAAAGTATGGGCCAATGATGAAATTAGCTGTGAAACCGCACCAAACGGTGACTTTTTTGTCATGAAGGCCTTGCTGAACGATTTCATATGGATTTTTAGTGACCATATTTGACAGTTTGAGTATTAATTCCACCATTAAGAGAAATGGGCCTCATCTGTCCATAAAATACGGGATAACCATTCGGGTTAAATTTCCATCTGAGCCAATACGTGTAATGAAAAATCGTACCTGAGAGCAAAATCTGCGTCCTTTAATTCAAACAGCAGTTGCAATTTATAGGGATACATTTTTAGGATTTTCCGTAAAAATTTCCAAACCGTGGTGTATGGCATTTGTAATCGTTTTGATATCGCATTCACACTACTGATTGCTAGCGGATTAGTATTGGCTACGTTTTGATTTTCCTGAAGAACTTTTGCAACTTGGACATCACTAATCCTACGTCTTCCTGACCTTGGAAGGTCTCTTAGAGACCCTGTTCTTTCAAATTTGCTAATCAAATTACGATACGCCTTCATTTTGCACGCTCCTGCTCAAACCCATTTTCGTACGAAATCTTCGTAATCCAGTAGTGTAATTTTTACCACCTTCATAATAACATTGCACTAAACTAATTCTTGTTTGCAGATCCATATTGAAATTGTTACAATTTACGTTACGCGAGTTTTATTTTGAGAACAATTCTCTAAATTACGATTATTTCGTTTGACACTTGTATCAATAGTTGTCACGACAATTCTTTTGTTTTCCATAGATACATTAAAATCCAATTATTGAGGCAACTAGATTCTGTTTACTTTCTGCTACTAGCATAATTTCTTAAGTCTATATAAGAATTTAAAATAGACCCCTTACTTTATGATAACCCCATATATAGACATCTAATGGTGAGTGTTGATGTAGTCAGTCTTTTACTAATGTTACAGTAGATAAAACTTGATAATAGGTAAAAACAATTTGCTATATGATGAACATTTGGCGGAAAAAACTAAACTCAGTGTAAACAGTGAAATGGAATTATTGACTGTTTGCATTAAGAAAGCTAATTTTCAATTATTAGATAGTGATTTCGGTATAGCTATAGGATCTCCATTATTTCCAATATTAAATAATATATTTATGGAGGATTTTGAAACTAATAATATACCAAATTATGTACTTAAACCGATTATTAGGTGGAGATATGTCGACGATATTTTTCAGTGACTTCAATTCTAAAGTCATTGATATTTTTGGAATTTAACCTCATAATATTGAATTAATACAAGGTTTTTTAGTGGTACCGTGAGAACGGCCACGCTGCCACAGCCATACTCTCGACTGTAGATAGATAGAAGGTTTTTTAGAAAACATTAATGATAAAGAACCATCCATTAAATTCATTTCGGAAGTAGAGGGTAATTATGAATTACCGTTCTTGGATAATTTGATTAAAAACATTTTACACATTTGAAACTAGTGTATACAGAAAACTAACTTATACTAATACATATTTAAATTTTAAATATAACCAGGTAATTAATGTTAAAATGAGTGTTGTTAAATGTTTGTATGACCGGGCAAAAATAATTTCATCTAATGATCAAAAAAATATTAAATGATGAGAAAAAATGTATTAAAAAGGTATTAATAAATAATGAATATCCCGAGTGTTTTGTTGATAGGACTCTAATAAATATTGAGAGAGACTTAATATTTTAGTACAACAAACACCTGAATACCAATATACAACAACAATTCATTATAAACAAAGTTTATCAGAAAAACTACGTCGTATCGGAGATAAGTTTCATGTTAAGACAGTATTTCCAACGAATAATACTTTGAGATCCATTTTAACAAAAGCAAAACCGGTAAATTGTGTGCAAAATTCAAAAAACTGTATTTAGAGTATGCTGTGTGACTGTAATAAACATTATGTGGGAGAGTCATCCAGACCCCTCAATGTAAGGTTAGGTGAGAATAAAAGTTATATTAGAAAGGGTGAAATTGAAAAATCGAATATTTGCGAACATGCTTGAAAAAATGAACATATAATAAACTGGGATTCGGCAAAAATTTTAATAAAAGAAGTGGACCGCAAAAAGGAAAAATTAAGGAATCCAAAATAATATTATTGATTGAAGAAAAATGTTTATCCCATTACTCTGTTGATTTTGGTACAACGTGGTTACCGATGTTAAAAGAAGAATTAAACAACAGTTCTATGTAAGTATCTATGGATATCACATAAACAAAATAATATATGTGTCAAGTTTCACGCTTGACATGTTCTAAAGAAAGATAAATGACTTTGAAAAAGATATATTCATTTTCCGAAGCGTTAGGGAATTGTATTTTTATTTTTGTCTCATATTAGTTTTAAAAAAACACCCTCTGACTAATCTTTTGACAAAAAGTCGCAAGCGCAGAGGTTTATTTTTTCCAGTAACATACTGGGTAACGAACTATATTTTTTAGATAACGAGGAATTATTATTCCAAATATTAGTCCCAAAAGAGAGAATATAAAATTCAGAGAAGCCCACAAATATCGATCAGAAAATTAATTAAAAAGTTGATTGAAGATGAAGTTACTTTGTGAAAATCCATTTTGATTTAAAAAAATTATAAACACTTTTTTACTTGTCTAATTTTCACTTTATTTGTTATTTTACAACTATTAATATATAATAACGGGTACCCTCAAAATATAATCAACAATTTAATCTATAAAAAACAAAATAAGTCCCTCTTGAAAGAACTTTATCCCACTATTAACGAGAAAAAAGTTCAAACATACGTTTCATTACCATATTCAGGTCAACTCTCCTATTCAATTAGCAATATTTTTCCAAATTTAATATTAAAACATCTTTTAGTTCTAACAAAAATATAGGCAGATATCTTTTCAATGCAAAACAAAAGACTGATATCTCTAAAAAATGTGGTGTATATCGGTTAGATTGCCCAGAGTGTAACGCCTCATATGTAGGCCAAACAAGGAGATCGTTCGGAGTAAGATATAGAGAACATATTCACACACAAAAACAACATTCCAACTTTTATAAACATCTAACAGATTCTGGTCATACAATAACTGACGACCATCAACCTAAAATATTACATATTTGTGGGAAAAGTAAAAAACTTAATTTATTAGAAGTGTTAGAAATTAATAAATCAAATAGGAATAAAAATTACAACATATTAAACGACCAAATAGATTTAAATAATTCTCCGTTATTAAACCTATTCAGATAAACTACTGCTAATAAAAATCACACCATAATATAATTTACTAGCTTGGAAAAACCCCTACATTTAAAAACATTACGTCTGTACAAATTTGAATTATATTATCAACCATAAAGTGACCCATCCCTCTATTCAGGTCAGTTTATATTTAAATTAAAGTAAAATCTGTGTATAATTTAGTTTACTTGAAAATGTCCGAATAGGATGAAACTAGTTGTAAAATAACAAATAAAGTGAAAATTAGACAAGTAAAAAAAGTGTTTATAATTTTTTAAAAGAAAATTAATTAATTTTGTTAAAAATGCATCAATTTGTTTTCTTCTTTAAATGCTTTACAATGATGCCCTATACACATCATATTATTACTATAAAAATTTCAATTTTTGAAAGGATAATTTCAAAAATAACTATTTTTAAATGCCTCAAAATATCGAAATCCCATAAAATATAATTTTTTTCTTTTGACCCCTTTTTAGGAGGAATAACCCGTACATAATAGCAACCCAAGCAAAATAAGATTTCTGATTGGAAAATGGTAGGAGAGAATATCTAATAAATTTTTTGCTAAGACGTTGAAGAGCAAGGAATGTTCCAGGTCACATAAAATCAACCAACCCTAATCATCCTTAATACAAAATCCAGACGAAAACTTAATTTTCAAAACCACCAATGACAAATCTGTTGGGATCGACCAATCAGACGGGAGCCTCGCCAATTTAACGTGTAATTTCCTACGCAATTTTCAATTCTCAGGATATCTTATTAAAAAGGGCGTAGTGTATAAGTAGCTCCTGGCGGTAAAACAGTTTACATTGGCTCCTCATAAATATTTTCTGCAAATTTCCGTGCATTTATGGATTTATGGTACAGTCGATATAATACTGATATTAAGATGAAACCGATTATATACTGTTTAGAACACACACAGAATTCTATCATTTTCTTGATTCTATTAGTAATCAGTAATTCAGTAATCATTAAAAAAATTCGATGTATGTAACTGAAATTTGTACTGAACGAAATAAAATTTAACTATTTTATGAATTTATGATTCTCACAAATGCTTAAATTGATATATTAGCGAGTGTTACTTTAGTAACATCTACACATAAAAATAGTTGACCCGTATTTTATAATTTTTTTTAATAACGTATTAGAGTAAGTAAAAAAAATCATAAACATTTAAACTCAATTTAAACGATCAGATATTGCCCCAAATTTCCAGGCTATTCTATTGGCTGTGATGTAATAGAGAAACTTTCAAGCATGAACAATGAAATACACTGGCGGTTCTTCTATAGGGTCATTTGGTCAATGACCTCCCACATACATACAAATAAAAAAATATAGCTATTCATTTTCTGAAATTTAAAAATATATAATATATATATTTTTAATATTCTTAAAAAACATATTAAAGTTTCTGGTTCATTCTATGCACAATACCTAGATCACAGTATTTCGTATCCCCTCCGAGCACCGAGCCTCTACATTCATATTCATTACATTATTCATTTATAGAATTTAAAAATCTTGGGTCAATCCACAACTTGTCCTCAAAGCTAGCTACGGATCGAATTTACAACGAATTAAAGTGAAATATACTTATGCGCGAATCGTCAGAAAGCAAAAGAGACAGAAAACTCTGGCGGGGACAATGTCCCTGACACATTTTACGGAAACGGTAACGCACGAAGGTCAGTACAGCAGTCTTAATGCTGACTAGGTACGCGTTGGTCGGTAAATTCTGTCGCGTTGTTTTTAATGTTTTTGTTTGTGAACATTTTATTAGTAAATCTCTACTTGTCGTGAAATTAAGTAAAACAGTGTTTTTGGTGTTTACTATTAAATATGAGTGTTGTACAAAATATATTAAAACTGAAAGATGGACATAAGTTGGGTTATGAAGACCAAGTGAAATTCAAAGGTGGTGGCCATCCAAAACCTAACATGACGATAAAGCAAACATCTCTTGATAAGAAAAAAGAAGTTGTTACGCTCATCAACTAAATTTAATTTTACAGAAAGCATCAAGTTAGGATAAAAGCAAAAATTTTTTTTTGCTGATTTACATAGCTTTTCTACATTTGGAAAATCACCAAAAAGAACAGCCGTGTTAGATAATGTTGTTAAGGTGAGATTACCTAAAGCGGCTCCAACACGATGGAATTTTAATACAAAGTGCATAGAGACTGTTTATACCTATCGAACAGAATTATTAGATTGTTTAGGAAAAATCATTGATAATAAATCAGAAAACAACACTCTAAACCAAGCTATTGGTTTAAAAAACTACTTACGAAATGAACATTTTCTTTACTGGTTAAATTTTTTTCATTTAGTTATGCCTCATTGTGATATATTGTTCAATCAATTACAAAAATGTAATATCGACGTCATAACAGTAAATAAGTGTATTGGCGTTTTTAATAGTAAAATTGATGACATCAGAAATAAAATTTTGAATAACTATTTGGAGGAGACATCCATGCAGTCTGCCCAAAAATGTAAAACAGAAGAATCAAAAAGGAGAATTTCATTAGAAGTTTGTGATATAATTACATCTGAGATCAAAAACAGGTTTGGCTTCAGTAATCGTTTAGCAGTGTCTCAGTTATTTCACGCAGATCGATTTAAAGATTATAAAAAAAGCTTTCCTCAAGATATGTTTAAATTAGTTAAAATGGAGTATTCAGTCATAAATCATTTGAAACTTAAAACTGAGTTAGAAGTATTATATAGCCGAGAAGATTTTTCAATAGTGAAGGTGAAGTTGCTTTGTTACAGCTTTTTATTAACAATAATTTGTGCAATACTTTTTCTGAAAGTGTCAAACTGTTAAAAATGTTGTGTACTCTCCCTATGACTACCGTCGAAAGTGAACGTTGTTATTCCACCTTAAAAAGAATAAAGACATTTTTAAGAAATCAGGAAAGGTTATTTTCTTTAGCTATGCTTACCATAGAAAGGGCATTAATAAAGAAGTAAAAGACTTTAATGAAAAAGTAATTGACCACTTTGCATCTCAAAAAGACCGGAGGATCGACTTGGAATTTAAATCACTTTAAAAGGTAGGTAATACAATAAACTTTTCTAAATTAACCTCCCTATCTCTTGACCCACGAACCGCCACTGATGAAATCAAAGCACAGCCTACAATGGAGGCCAAAAGAGGAGTGTAGCGCTGTCGTCCTCGCACACAAAGATAATGTCCAAATGTTAGTCTAAAAAAGTTATGGTTAAAAGTGTCAGAGGAAAGTACTGTAACTAGTTGCTCTCTATAAAATGTGACGTGCCAATACCATCATTGTAATCATCGACTTAAAAACACACCATTCGATACATACCATAGTCGCTGATATAGAGACGAAACAAATAAAAAATTTTTGCTTTTAACATCCTTACTTTTTGGATTGAATCAACTTGGGTTAAAAATGTATAGCTAAATGGTGTCTCAATATTTTCTTGTATATAGTAACTTTTGCCATTTCCACCTTCAAAAAAAATATATAGATCAATATGATGCCACTGAGATATTTTCAATATAATACAATTTGTGGAAACTTGCATCTGATTTCTTTATATCGCATATTTAACATTCGCATTCAAGCAAATTTTTAGTTTAAAACCGTCAGAAACTTTTAATTAAACACGACATTAAAAGAACAAAAATGTTTAATCGGTAATTTTCCTTAATTATTGCTTTAGATGTCTCTCAGCCGTTTTTAATGACTCTATTAAACATTTAACGCTATCCTAAGAAGCGCGAAAGTTGTCTTAAACAAGAGGTTCATTTATGCGGTACTAAATTCCCTCAAGTAATAATAAACTACTTACAAAGCTTACATTTTCTATAAGTAAACTTCCTCCGATAAATATAGCTATTTTACCATGAAAATTATATCCTAACATAAAGTTTGTGGAGTTTGAGCCCTTAGTCGCAATCAAGTTTTTAATTTAGTTTGACAAAGCGAATCTCTGTAACTAAATTATCCCAATCATTGTTTTGTGATAATGAACTTATCCCACTCATTATAATCAGGAAATTATTGCCTGTGAGGCTGACAACTCCAATAAACAGTAAAATACGACAATGCCAAAAATAAAAAATCGGTCTCGGCTAACTGCTCCCCGACAGTATCTTCGCATCATCATATTCAATTCGACATAAAGGAAACATTTTACTTAAAAAGCATCTTTTTCACTATTTCATTTATTTCTATAAAATAAATAAGGTAAATAAGATAAATAAGATAAACAAGATAAATAAAATAAAAATGATAAACATATAAATAAGATAAAGATGATAAACGAGATAAACGAACATACTTCTACGGGTGGTAGTAGTGTAAGTAGGGCGTTCTAGATATCCCCACTCTGCTCACCCAGTTGATATACGAAAAGGAAAGGTTGCAAGATAAAACATTTTTATAACTTGGAAACGGTAAGAGATATTTCAATTTTTTAAAAGATTTCACTTCCACTCTGCTCACCCGATCAGTATAGGAAAAGGAAGGTCTTTCATTGGCAAAGGTAAAAGTTGCTATAACTTACGAATCGTATGGAAATATTTAAATTTTTTAAAAAATGTCATCCACGATGTTTATGCTGCAAATATTGAAATGAGAAAGATGAGTTTTGATTGGTAGAGACAGAATTTCATATAATTTGGAATCGATTAGGCATATTGGAATTTTTTTAAATTTTCGTCGCATCATTTTAAATAAATCTAATACATTTAATGTGTGTTAATTCTGAACAAACCAGTATCCAGTAACATATTGTTTTCTGGAGTCGAATTTTTTTAATTTTTAAAGTTAAAAACTAATCTCTTGGATTATTTCACTTCAGCTATTAGTGTTGAGGAATGTCAGAATAAAAACATCCAAATAGGCAATTATATTTTGAAATTTATAAAAGAGTCGAGTGCAAGAATTTTGAAAATATTCGCAAAAAAAGAAAGTATTGATATTATATTAAATGCAGAAAGTTTCAGCATCATACTCCTCCTAGAAACGTTAATTAATCATAAAATTGATCAACTATATTGACGTAAAATGGTATTACAGTTCCTGTTTACATCGTTATTTCGCACACACCTTTACAGGAATTCATCTTGAATGAAAAATTGAAAAATAAAGCCAATGTCGATTTATCAACGGCCATGTTTGAAATAATATTGTTCCATGACAAAGATTAAATATCTTTAAGGGTAGGTATTTAAGAATATTTCGCTAATAAAAATATATAAATTGTAAATAAATTTGTAATAAAAATTAAAAAATTTAACTCATGCTCTATTTAAAACTGCATAAATACTCTGAAGGTTCAATAATAACTTAATATAGATTGAAAGTGAAAGAGGGCATTCTAATTCATAAAACGTCAAGGATTCACGACATTTTTATAAAACAATTAATTAACACCGTAATTATGTATCAATTTCATGATATTTAAAAAAAAAATTAAATATCTATTCCCGCTCTTCAGTTACGGGAACTTTTGTCTTGGCCAATCAGAGGCAGCCTTTCCTTTTTGTATATCAACTGGATGGGCAGAGTGGGGGGATTTAGAACGACAGCTATAGAAACTTGTCTGTCCGACTTAAGAGTCTTATATACCCTATTAAATCATAATTCTCGAATATCTCGTTTAAAACTTATCCGATTTGAGTGCGATTTTTACAAGATTTTTCAAAAATATGTATAAAATGTCGGAATGCAATTTTTTTTTTTTAGTCGTCAAAAAAATTTTCGCATGCATTTTAAATATTTTGTATCCAAATTTTTTAACATTCCGACATTAGTCACTGTTTGTAACGTTTATATTCATGTGACCCAACTCTTGGATTAGTTGAAAATAAATTTATTAGAAAACTAAAAACTGCATATCTGTATTCCGATAATAGCTGCCATCTCGCATGATATTTCGGAAACACGGATGCACTTGCATACACTGGACTCGTTTGCGGGAGGGGGAATCGGGCACTTAGGAACCACGTTGCGATTTCGTAAACAACAGTGGCGTGTGTATTCTAGAGATATCTCAAATTTACTTATTTGTTATAAAGTGGGTACACTTGATTTCAATAAAAACTGGTACACTTTCTTTTAGCTATGTAAATCATTCGTTCTTTGATTGATATTAATAATCTTACAAATATCACTTTGATGTTAATCAGTGGAGTCATTATTAAAAATGGTTCCACATCTAACAGATATTCAAAAATTTCGAATTGTTTCTAAAATTGAAGATGGTTGATCCATAAGAAGATTTGCTGCTGAATACAATGTGAGTAAAACCACGATAATGAGTGTTAAAAAACAATGGGAAACTAACCAAACGGTATCCCGTAAAGTTGGTTCCGGTAGGCCCAGAAAGAGCAATAATCAAGAAGATGAAAATCTTATAAATTACCTGATAGAAAACCCTTTTCAGACTGCAGTAAATGCAATTTCAGAGACAAATTTCCCTGCTTCGGTATCTACTGCTTGCAGAAGAATAAAACTACAAAGCGACTTGAAGAGTTGTTCAGCGGCTAAAAAATACAAACTTTCAGAAGAAAAGAAGCAGGGTAGGATTATTTTTGCACTCAACTATATAATCGATGATGAAAACTTCTGGGGACAAGTTGTCTTTTCTGACGAAAAGGTTTTTAAATCCTGTAACAATGGACATGTTCGCGTATATAGGCCTCCTTCCACTAGATACGACAAAAAATATACTTTCGATCCACAAATATTAGGAAGGTTTTCAGTCAATGTCTGGGCTTGGATGAGCCTAAATAGGTTAGGTGTGTGTTGGAACAGTGGTGGTCATCTCAATTCCATTAAATATATTAAAATATTAGACAATATTATGTTGCCGTCAATAATAGAGGTGTTTCCGGAAAATAATTTTATTTTCCAACAAGACAACTGCTCCATACATGCGGCCCATCGTGTCAGGCAATGGTTTCTTAATAGAACCATAGAGTTGTTACCGTGGCCATCTAAAAGTCTGGATTTAAATCCAATTGAAAATGTATGGGGACTAATGGTGAAACATAAGAAAATTAAATAACCATCCAAATAATGCCCAAGAATTGGAAGGGATAATTGAACACGCTTGGGAGAACTTGTCGCAAGAAGTTGACCTTGCAAGAAATCTGATTTTGTCCATGCCTGCAGGACTTCAGGCAGTTTTAGACGCTAATGGAGCAATGACAAAATATTAGTTAATTCTGTATTACGTAATTGAAGTTCATTTATTTAATTTTTTTTATTGTATTTTTATGTTCAGTTTGCATTGTTTACATTTTTTTTAATCTCAAGTGGTATTTTTGTGTTCTTATTTTAAAAATAGAATTATCATTATTCAGTTAGTATTTTAATTACAACCATTAGTAGAATTATCCGTAACAAATATTATTTTTTTAAACAATAATATGGCAGGCTTGAAAATGTTTTGAAAAAAGTTATTTCCTAATTATTTTTTAAAATTCCATTTGAATAAAATAAAAGAGAAAGGTTTAATAAGTTTAAAAACACAAAGAAAACCGATCTCCTCCAAAAAACCCAGGTCCGGGGTAAATCACTTCTTCTCCACCCCCCTCTCGACATGCCTGGCCAGCCCTATTTACAGACATATGCACACAACTAAACTATTAAGATTTTCGATTACAAGAGTTGTACCAGTTTTTTTTGAAATCAAGTGTACACCTAAGTAGACGTGTTATTGAAAGTGATTATTAGTGCAGTGAAAGAACAATGGGAAAAATAAAAACATATCATAAGCGTAAATACTCTAGCAGAAAACCGAAAAATCGAACATTAGCCCAAAAGAGAAAATATAAAAAGTACTACTGAAATTGAATTTTTTCGTAAATTAATAAAAGTAATAATTTTCTTTTATTTCCGGTAATTTATGTAGAGAGACTAATATAAAGTTTTCCCATTTTGCCGTCTCTAAATATTGATATGGAGAATGAAAGGCTCAATGAAAGGTGAATATGATAATTTTTATTTTTGATTTATTTTAAGCGCAGTAACCTCATGTACAGGGTGATCATTTTAAGTGCACCTTACTCGATTTTTCTGCTGTATTATTAACCTAGGAAAAAACGTCAAAAATTATACTTATGTGCTTTTTTCTAAGGAATCCGAAAATTAAAAACAATTGAATGTCAAATAAAAAGAAAACGCCGAAAAACTGAAAAATAAAAAAATTACACCCCGCATTAATATGCGGAAATGGACATACGACATTCCGAATACTGATTAAATATGCGCGTCACATACATATCTTTTACTTCCGGTTTGACCGGAAATTGCCTTAATTTTTTTTATTCTAAATGATATATCCTGTATATTCAGCTTAATTTAAAAAATTTCTTTCTGAATTCAGCAATATATGTAACATCATCATAATCTTTCATATTTGATAAAAATATTGGAGTTTAAATTTAAAATAACACAAATATATTTTTCATATTATTTCATCGCCTTTTCCATTCTGCGTTGAATGATATGACACACATTGATACTTCCATTTTATAGGAAAAATTTTTAAAATAATACTATGCATTAATAAGAAACGGTAAAATGGAAATTTTTTTTGTAGATTAACGATTTAATTGTTTTGTTGTTTAGTTCTTTAGCTATTTTTAAACAAAGTAAATAAAATAATTTCGGGTTTTTTTTATTGTTTTTACATATTAATTGCAGGACAAGGACGCATGAAGGGTAAGGTTAGCTACTGCTTAGCTTATAAGCTTGACGCAACACAACATTTTCATCGGTTTATGTTGCACGAAACCTCTAGCACTCCGCCTCTGATAATTCAACATCTCCCGATCTGAAATGTTCCACTATGCCGTTCTGTAACTAGAACATCGGCCACCTTCGACATTCGCCGCGATAATTTCGGTTTGGCTGTATATATGCACCGTGGCCTGCGCGGGGTGTGGTAAAATCGAGACTATATTTCACTTGCATCTGATATAGACCCTTAACTATTGAGATAACTACTTTTAGCCAGAACTTTTTACTATTTATCATAATTTATTTAAATTTTATGCACTAATTGTATTTATCACATTTGATAAACTATCATTATTAATATTTACTGAAGGTTAAACTCACATATATACTCAATAGTTTATCATTCTGTAGTTCAATAAATTAAGCGCAACAGGCAGATGTCTATAGCAGTTCCTGAATAGTCAAGGGATCTTCTAGAATTACATACAGTTCATCATGAAACACCCTGTATTATACATATATATGTATATGTAACATGTATTTTTTATTCTGACAAATACTCCGTAGTCTACAAAACTCTATTTCAAGTTATCTCTTCTTATTTACATCTACTCCATCCGGATCTGCATATCACAGGTTTTATTTAAAATGGTCTCTCGTACCTACATCACACTCTTTTACTTTGCAAAATATGTAGGCACTTTATAAATAAACGTGTTCTACGCTTTTCTTTCATATTCTTTTAATATTAATGTAAAGAAATGTTTCAGTCTATTTAAGAAATTTATATTTTTATGTTTATAAATTTAGGACTAGACGACATAAATATGTCATAACAAATTAAATCGGCATGCATGTACATATTATGTATATCCATGCCACTATACAGACTGAGCAAAATTCAATTTTGGTATTTTAAATTTAATAATGAGCGTAAGGAACACAATACAATGCTAATAACTATAAGTATAAAATAAGGATAGAAACGGGCTAGAAATCAAATTACATAGGATATGAGTACGACCAATTGGCCAGCAAATGAATAAACATTGGTCAGTGAGCGTTATGCAGTTATCTAAATAGTTACCATACCTAACAGGAACAAGTGATTTTGAATTTCTAACAAATAATATTGATGACGTTTTATCAAATTTATCATTAAACCAGCTACGTGGAATAATTTGAGAGCAAGATGGTGCTCCCTGTCGTAACAATAGAGAGATCACTACTTACATGAATGACAATTACAGTGATTGTAGTAGATATACCATTATTAGCTGGCCTCCTCGCAATACGGATATAACCTCTATAGAATTCATCCTGTGGGATTTTCTCAAGAACAAAGGGTACGAAAACAGGTCTCAAATCATTAACGATTCGTAGGATATGAGTACGACTCCATACACTTCTCAATTGAAGGAGCGCGTGGCCAACAAAAGAATAAGCAAAGATCAGTGTTACGTAGTTATCTAAATAGTTGCCATGGTAACTATTTTACATATATAGTATATTATTCAATATTTTCTGCTTTTACTTCAATAGGTGTATGAGCAATTCATTCAAACATTTTTAATGCCGCCACTGGCTATTTGCTAGTCTAGAATTTGTTGTATAAATTTCAGACAGCTTATAAATTAATTTTATGATAAAACTAATTTAAAGTGTGTCGGGAAATAAAACAAACTTTGTATAATATAAGGCCATCACAAAAATCTAACTTTTCTACGAAACTATCTAAAATGCATACATTATACAATCTCTTTAGTAAAAAAACTATATGTTGAGAATTTATTGGCTCTGAAACATTATGTTTTGTGGCAGTCCATCATATTATATCTGTTCTCCTTCCTTATATTGGCACGGAACTAGAACGATGCAAATCAGGGTTTCGTGGTTATTTCCATAAATATGAAATTTTCAAGTGTATGTCATGTTTTTGTATTTGGTTTCTGCAAAAGGTTAAAATTTTTACATATCTATGTATTCTTGTCGGTCATTGGTTTCAGAATATTGACTTATTACCTACTATTACCGGTATAAAATATATTAACAACGAAAACATGACGGCATTTATATTTGCACCTAAGACACTGAAAAAAAAATTATTATAATTTATTAATGATCACAGTAGATCGTAGTTGGCTCGAGTGCATGATGGCAAGTTTGACTAGATAATCTCTCCATTGTAGCTGCGGGTTCGAATCCCACCGTCGGCACTGGCAATGTTGGTGGGAATGGTTGTGTTCGCGTTTTTTCATATGTGCCTCACTCATCGGCTTTGGATTCGTGGGTTCTCTAATTTCTGTGCGGTTTGTTAAATTTAAGACCGATTCCCATTAGAGGAGCATCGAGTAGCGGGTCGCAATACAGCTCAGCACAGAAAAGTGCTACTTACAACTGTACGCGTGGTATTAAATGACATCGTTCTCACCATAGACATATAATAAATGTCTATGGTTCTCACTTAAGTGTTGCGGTCCCTCGCAGCACGGCGCTTCACAAAGCAGCAAAATTTTAATTCCTCCGTGAGCAATGGTTCGCAGCATTGCTCTTTATCGGCGTGGCGTGCTGCTCTGCTCGTTGACGGACGTATGAATTCCTGAGACGTCGAATGCGTCGAATACATGCAGGCAGGGGTATGCAACTGGGATATTCATTCATGAATCCGCTGAGCTTTCTGTGACCTCAAATATGTGACAGGCATAGTATTTTAAAAGGATGTACGAAGCAAATTTAACGTTATTGATTAATCTTGGAATAGGTTGGAACCTTTGATATGAAGATAACACTGACGTACTTTTCCACGAAACGCCAGAACACATATACTGCACTCGACGCGCGTTTTGCCAACCAAGTTAACATCATCGGAAGATGATTAAAACTAACCTTATGCTAACAATGTATCCTGTTTATACCTAAACTATTGTCACGACTCGGTGAACCTTGACTCACTAACCAATATAGTTCGCTATTTGGGATTGACCTTCTGTCACTATTCATACTATTTTTACACTTTGTGATTTCCAAGCTTTCAAATGCATCCAGCTGTCTAATATTTGTTACATTCCTAATTAATCTTAAACTGCTAATACTTATTTTATGGTTGTTCTCAAACGTATGTTGGGCAACACTAGACTTATCTGTTCTACCATATTTGAGATGGGCCATGTGCTCTTTGAATCTAGTTTGATTTGATCCCCTAGTTTGTCCAACATACTTTTGAGTACAGTCCTTACAGCTAATTTCGGAAGTCCTCGGCTTTTCGTTTGTTTCAATTTTGTCTTTTGGGTTGCTTAAAAGTTGTTGTAGTTTATTTCCCGATGAATGAACCACTGTGATACCTATATGTTTAAAAATCTTACCAATACTTCAGGTGAATCTGGTAGATCGAATGGAATCGATACAAATTTCGGATTTTTTTTCATTTTGAAAGGTCGAGACATTTCAAAGCGACTCTTTAAATTTTCGTTTCCTAATTATTTTATCAATTAAACTTACAGAATATCCATTACTCGCAGCTATATCCTTAATCAATGCCTTTTCTTTTTCAAATCTCTCCTTATTGAGGAGGAATTTTAATAAATGAAGGAAGAAAATTAAAACGCGCTATTTTGTGTTGAGCACAATGGTACGAGTCCTTAGGGATATATCTTAGACTACTGATATATTTTCTATATATGTCAAATTCTAACTTATTTTCACTATTTCTAATTATTAATACATCTAAAAATGGTAGTTGTTCAGAATTTAACTGACACGAAACGACTGTTCAATTTATAAACGGGGTTGTCAATATCAACGACTTTTGTATCAAACACTGCAAAAATATCATCCACATGCCTAAGCCAAACCCTGGGGAAATACTCGAATTCTTCTTTTACTTCTGTCTCGAATCTGTTCATGAAGAGACTGGCGATGACTGGTGACAAAGAATTACCCATTGCTGTTCCTTCATGTTGTTCGAAGAAATTATCGTTGAATCGAAAACAATTTTGTTCCATGCAAAGTTTGGTGAGTTGAAGATATTCTTTTACTACATCTTGACTGAGATTATTAATTCGAGCAGATCCTTAAGGTCTGTGGTATCGGAACACTTGGAAACAATGAAAAAACGTCAAGGGAGATTAAAATTTCACCTTCTTGCAACTGAATATTTGTCACCATATTAATGAAATCATTGGAATTGATTACAGGGAAACTAGGTGGTGCATCAGGTAAATGTTTGAACTCTTCTGTTAACCAATTTGATAGCTGGTAATTCAGCGATCCGATTCTGAAACAATAGAACGTCCCGACTTTCCTGGTTTATGCATCTTAGGCAAGCAATACAATATAGGTGCACTTGGGATAGATACATGTAACCTCCTATTTAAAGTTAGAGTAATAAGGTTATTGCAGGATTTAAGTACATTTCCTACTTCAATAATCATTTTTGGTAATGGATTTCTAGATAGTTTTTTATAAGGATCATTACTAATCTGATTGCTTGCATTTTCATAATAGTCCTCTTTATCTAAAATAACAACCTTATTGCCTTTATCAGCTTTTAAGGAAAAGCAATCTTTTTAACGCAATCGTTTGATAATTTTTGTGTCTTTTAATAGATTTTGACTTTAATGGCAACATTTGTCGAGATTTGATTTCTGCTAGCTTCTCTGACAAATTCTTTAGAGGAATCAGGAAGATATTGAATTGAACTTTTAACACTTAAACAATCTCATATAAAATACCCTCAGAGGCAGGTGAAGCAAAAAAGTTAACCCCTTGTTAAAGAGATCAATTTCTTCCCTATCAATGATTCTTGTTTTTGCAAAACAATAACGTCTGTATAAACAATATACGGTTAAATAATATAACAACAGTTTTTCAAGAGGAAGTATGAATAAAACTTTGGTCATTTTCTAGAACATGCACTTCTGAGATAACACAACCAATTATACCGATACACTCTACACATCATCAGATGCTCATTGCACAGTGTCATATCTTGTGTAAACATTCATAACTACCCTTAAATAAATCAATAAGATTGATACACTTATCAACCCGGTATTCATTTATATGGTTGTCTGTGTGTGTTGTATAAAAACGCTGTCAGGTGTCGCACGATGTTCTCAGATTTTGCCAGATTGAGATAATTCAACCAAATTAGGGACAAGTCCCTGACGTTTATTTTTCTAAAAATGGCATGTCAAATATTTATGTTTAGATTGTTACAATCTGGCAACGCTCTTGGCCGCACATTTTATTAATTTCACCTGTTGAAATAAAGTACATCTATCGCGGGGATTCACGTGAGGCTCCGCGAGTACGTTTCAGATAATTTTAACTTCATGTTAACAATTCTCTTTTTAATAAAGTCTTCGCGAAAAAGGTTTTCGAGTTAGTATAAACAAAAAGCAGAGAGCGGATTGGTTGAAGGCGTATAGGGACACTTACTTAATGCTTAGAGGGCATTTTTCATGAAGACGCCATTTCAGTTCATTGTTACTGCGTGACGATTGAACTTGGCGATCAATATATTTCAATATAATTTGCAATACATTTGTTTAAAAAATGTCGGTAACGGCGGGCGCTTCGACTTGCGTTAATAGAGATTCACCTGTGTCTCGTTGTCATAAGTGTCGGGTACTTTTTTCATCGACATGGCATCGTACCGTGTCATTACAGTTGTCCTAAGTGTTCAATAAGGTTAGTGTGAATGTCTAGGGATGATTTAAGTGTGTTTCAATTTCAAATAAAATAAAAAAATATCCCTTGCCCTACAAAAATAATTGACATTTAGTGCAACATCAGTCATTTTCGACTTGTTATTACCCACCCAGCACCCCTATTCTTTCCACGATCCCGTAAGTTTCTTGGCTTATTTATTATTTGCACAACATTTCATATGACACAAATTGTTACTACATTGTTTGTCAGTAAATTTATGCGAAAAATTTCGAAAAATTGCAAAAGTACGTGTTCTAGAAAATTACCAAAACTTTTCGTTAGTACTACAATAACTTTTTAATTTACAGTATTTTGCTGATAGAAATAAATCATTCCGTGACCGTTACTACTGATTATTTTTACTGCACAGCCCGTTTGCTACTGGGTGCTGCTCAAGTGGGAATACTCAAGTAAAAGTCCTGCCTCATGCTGCGCTGCGTCGGCCTTTTATTTGAATAATTCATGTCTGAGTCTTCTAGTTTCCGCATACATCTATCTACCTTTTAACCTACTCAGTCTCTTTTGTAGTACGTCACTGGTAATATCTGATTATTCATTTGAACTGGACTATAAATTTGGAAACTTTTTTGTCAAGTGAAGAAGTAAAATTTATTATTTTTAGATTATTAAGTAATTTTATAGCATATTCATGCATTGCTATCATAAAAAACGTAAATAATAATTAACTGAATAACATTTTCAGGTCACAGTATATATTTTGTATTATTTAGTCTTATAAGAATATTATGTATTATCTATTACTTATTTCTTTAAGTAAGTGTTTATGCTACTATTTATCAGCTAGTGTGGCCAATGGCATATTTTTACATAAATATTTCAAAAAGTGGCCTCATAAACGGTCTGTCGCCTGCTAATAAATCAACCAGAACACCTTCGGATTTTTCTTCGATAATGTTTTAGAACTGTGGGAGTTGCGATATACAAAAGTTTTATTAAATTGTTCCGATGCCAAAGTTATTTCTGTTCCACATTCAGTTGTCCACAAATTGCACAACCAAAACTATGCAGCCACTGGCCCAGATTACGAGTGGTTCTGAGATTGTTGCCGGTTGTATTTCGTATGCCGCCACATGTTTAAAATCAGTTTGCTTTTGTCGTGCAGAATACTACGTAATGAGAGAATGAAAGCGTTATTTATATTTTAAACTTATTTATTTATTTTTAATTCTCATTTATTTGTATATATCAGTTTTAATTTACATACGCACGTTAAATAAAAATTCCTTTGCTCAAGGTCACATAATATCGCGTGTCTCATTGAAAATTTCGGATTCGATTATCTCCGATATCAATTGATCGATTTTCTTGAATCTTGGAAACGCTTCAAAATACTGGGGGACCATTTTTGTGTTATGGGATCTTTTTTTCGTACTACTCTAAATCACCCCAACTTTTAATTGGATGAGTACATACGTTTTTTTTTTAAATAACTAAGATCATACCAATTTTTAAAAAAGGAGATGTGTCTCTTCTAGATAACTATCGCCCAATATTAATTATTCCCATCTTTGGAGAAATCATGGAAATTCTATTAAAAAATAAGATTTGTCAAATATCTGGAATTAAACAATATTTTGAATTCCTGCCAATTTGGTTTTAGGAAAAGCTGCTCCACCATAAAAGCTGTTTCATGTGTAATTGAAGATATAGTTGAGACACTTGAAAAAAAAGTCTTTAATCATTTATTTATTACCTTATGCATTTTAAGTAAGGCTTTCGACTGCGTTCCTCATAAGATATTAATTCACAAATTTGAGTACTATGGCATCCGAGGATTGCCTCTCTTCATATTTAAATCATATCTAGATAATAGAAGACAGTGTGTGTCTATGGATGGTGTAAATTCTGATTTAAAAATTATCCAACATAGAGTTACGGCCCAATTTTACTTCCTCGCCCCTCAAAGTGAGGAAGTTATGTATTCGTGAAAAAAAAAAATTGAAAATTTTTATTGCATTTCTAGGCGAATCTCGACGAATTATGACGATATACAAAATTTCAGACAGAAAGAAATTTCTGTCTGTATGGTTCGCGATAGCAGCTACAGTTTTTGAGATTAAATTTGAGATAAAGCTTTCAAATTTGGAACACACATTCTAGAGGTCAAGGAAGAAATTTAGTTAGTTGATGAGCAAAATCGGTCCCAATTTTTGAAACGTCAAAAAATGTGACTTTTTTCTAAACGTCCAAGTGACTTTTTTGAAACGTCAAAATGTGACTTTTTTTGAGACGTCAAGAAATGTGACTTTTTTGAAACGTCAAAAAATGTGACTTGTTTAAAACGTCAAAGTGACTTTTTTTGAAACGTCAAAATGTGACTTTTTTAAAACGTCAAAAAATGTGACTCTTTTGAAACGTCAAAAATTACTTTTATTATAAACTCCACCACACGTCGATTTACTACAGTGATTATTTATATTAATGACTTGCCTATTTTTCTAGACATCATTAAAAGTACATTGTTTCCCGAAGTCTTAACCCTCAAGAATTCCTCACAGGATATACAAAAAAATCAAGCACATGTAGCTCTAGAAAAATTAGAATTATGATTCTCGACAAATTAGTGAAATTTAAAGAAAAATAAAACTCAATGTTTACCAATCAGTTCTGACTCGAACATTACACGGGCAAATAGTGTTAAGCTATTAGGCATTACTATTAACGACGGTCTAAAATGGGATGTGCACATAAAGCAACTGTGTAAAAAATTGTTTAGATCAATTTTTGTCATAAGAAGGTTAAGTAAATTAATAAATCAAGATACTCTGTTATCAGTCTATTTCGGCCTATTTCAGTCTCACATGAGTTATGGAGTAATACTTTGGGGTAACTCTAGTTATTCTCAAAGAGTTTTCATCTTGCAGAAATAAAAAGCAATAAGGATTCTTGCAGGCGTCCATTACCTTGAGCGCTGTAAGCCTCTGCTCATTTGATTAAAAATTATATCATTGCCAAAGCTATATACTTTCAACAGCTTACTGGAAATACATAGTAAAAAAAAGTCATCTGCAGACACACTCTGTTATTCATGCCCATAACACTAGGTATAAAAATAATCTTTATAATCCTAAATACAGATTGTCTAAATCTAAAAATAATTCTCTAAACTTCAGTTTATACAATAAATTACCTGGTAATTGAAAAACTTTAAATAGTACACAGTTCAAAACCAAAATTAAATCATTTGTGTTGAGCAACTGTTTTTATACTACAGAAGAATACGTTAATGCAAAAGTATCATGATTTTTAATTGTTATTTTTTATGTAATATTTATACATTTCATTATTTTACATGTACGTATTTCTGTAATTGCACTGGTGTGCATAAAACGTGCTTGTATTTGTATACTATTATGTACTATGATTTTAAATTGTTATCATTTACATTGTAAGTCTCTTTCTTATTTCTTCTTTACTCGTTCACGTTCAACTTAAGACTGAGTCTCGGCCCACCGTGCGTCTTATCCACTACATCCATTTACACGGTCTAGAATATTCCAGAACATTCCCGGCCGTTCTCGTACAATTCCAGTCTTATCTAACCAGTTTAACACAGTCCAGTGGCGTAAGACTGCCCCCTCCTTAAGCCTGAACGTCCCGATCAGGCAATTCATTGTTCCCTGCATACTTGGCTAATTTCTCTATATGCACCACCTTCATCTTTGATTTTGGACTTTGCTGAATTCGATATACGGCTTCGTTTATTCTGCTGACGACAGTGTATGGTCCTTCTCAAGGGTGGTGAAGTTTCGGGAACCTGCCTTCCTTTCATTCTGGGTTATATAGCCAAACCAATTCTCCCACCCGGAACCCTCCTCATTTAACCTTAAGATCATAACGAGCCTTTATACGGTAACTTGTAATTACAATCCGCTCAAAAGGAACCCTGGCCTTATAATGCTTATTTCTTATTTGTGGCCCCATTCTTGCCCCGCAAACTTCACATTGGCGGCATCGAGCCTCCACATCTTGACGCCTGCTTACCCAGTATCAACGTTCTCTTACATTTGTCAGGATTTTATTGCTGCGAAAATGTCCACCAGACGTTCCATTATGCACTTGCTGAAGTACATTTGCTACGTGACACCTGGGGATTACCAATTTCAAAGTAACTTATTTATTTGAAATGTCCTTCCAATCGGTTCGCGTTCCTCTTTTTTTCCATTTCAGAATAGAACCAGATTCCTTATCGTTTAACTGCGCTTCCCTTATCGACTATTTTGTCCAATAATACGGGAACATCAATCTTAAAGATATTCATTATTTGTACAATTTGCTGTTTTTCCTCACGGTGGCAAGGCTTGCAGTCTTTCTGACACAGTTTTTGGAAAGGCCATCTGCCATATTCCCCGAAGTATCAACTCGCCAGTTTTCCTGCGGCTTCTCCATAACTGCGATATTTACCCTCTCAGGGCTGTGCTGATGACAGTTATTCTGAATATGGCCCACTCTACCACACTTATAACAGCGCATGCCTCCTCCATTCTGTCTACCACTACTTTGCTGTTGGTCTTGTTTCGGCTGGAGATTCGAGTTTATCAGTAGTTGTATGATCCTTTGTACTTCGAACATCATGTCTTGAATGTTAAATTTCCGATAGTTCCTCTTAATATGGCCCAATTTGACACACCGATAAAAACGGATACCTCCATTCAGCCTCCTACTACCTTGTTGGGGGTCTTGTCTCGGCTGGGAGTTCGTTTTTGCCAGTAGTTGTGTGATCATCTTATGTAGATGTTCGGTTCGTACTCTCTGATTTAATTGTGTGGTATCATTATAGGCAGCCTTAATTTCAACCGCATGTACTAGAGCCTCATTACTTCGCCTGTGCCTGGCTAATTTAAGGATTCGTCTAACCTCCTGGACCCTTACTGCATCAATAAACGCTCCAAATGCCAACTGTTGATGAAACTCTATTGGTGCATCAGGATAGGCTGAATGGGCTAATCTCTCCAGGGCAGCCTCTAACTCCTGTAGGCTTTCTCCACCCCGTTGTCTGCGTGATTTCAGCTGGGCCTGATACACTTGGATAAGATATTGGTCGCCATATCTTAGTTCTAATGCTGCCTCCAGAATGCTAAAATTTTGTTGCTATGCGGCAGGAATTGTTTGGAGCAGGTCCAGTGCTTGGCCCCTTAGTGCTAATACCAATGCTGTTGCTTTTTCATCATCGTTTCAGTTATTTGAACGTACAGCTGTCTCGAACTGTGTCTTATAAGTTGACCATGAACTTTGACCGTCGAAGGAAGGTGGTTGTAACCTAGCACCAGACGACAGTACTAACTGACCAGCCTTCTCTCTTAATTGTTGTTTAAGTCGGGCTGCTTCTTCCTTAACTTCAGTTATTTCTCGTTTAAACTTTCCTCTAAATTCACTAACTTGTCCTTAACTTCCATGACTTCAGCATATACATCTTCCTTCAATTGTTCAATGACCGAGAGCATGACTTTATGCTGTCCCTCCATAATTTGTCTTAATTCTTCCTGTCGTCTTATTTCCAGGCCCTCCATCATTTTTCTTAAGTCATATTTTTCTTCCAGTCTCTTTCTTTTTTGTTCTTCTTTTTCTTCCTGTCGTCTTCTTTCTTGTGCTTCCATAATTTTTCTTTGTTCGTCTTTCTCATTCTGGCGTTTTCTTTTCTGTTCTTCCATTAGTTGCATCAGTGCTGCAAGTAAGTCTTGTGTTTGATTCTCCACCATACTTCTTGTTGTTTGCATTAATTCACGACACGTAATTCAGTTCAGAATAAAGTTTATTACACTATAAAGTCCACACAATGTATGTATCACGTCTATTCTATAATGCAATGTTCCAGAAAAATTTTAAAACGGCACCAGAATGTCTTATTTAGAGTCTATATATACTACGTTTCCATTAACACAGCTCACTCTTCTGTAGTTTCCAAATCGAATGGTCTAGAATTTTCACGAAAAGCCACTTGTAGTCTTGTTTTGAAGTATATGACACGTTCCCGTCGACACAATTCACGTATCTCCTATAATTTCCAAATAGAATGTTCTAGAAATTTCCCGAAATTGCACTAATAGTCCTTTTTTCCAGTCCCCAACACGTTATTGCTAGCGGCACTCGCGTATCTGCAGCTATTTCTAAATCGAGTGTTCTAGAATCCTCACGAAAAGTCACTTAGAGTCTTATTTTTAAGTCTATAACACGTTGCTGTTAGCGGCACTCACGTATCTGCGGCGGTTTCTAAATCGAATGTTCTAGAGACTTCTCGAAAATCCACTTTAATACCACTATTCGGTCCAGAAATAGTCCTCAAACACTGTTCAGTAGTTTAATTCTTCGTGTCACCATTAATTCCTGAGAAAACCACTGTAGAACCTTTTCGAATGTTTCAGAAATTTCTCTTCCAATCCACTTCCTACACCAAATTATTACGCGTTTGCTATCCCCACAAACACCCATACTCGTAGATTCGTTGATTGAAAGTCCAGGTAACACTTATTCACTACTTTAATAATTAATCAATAATTAACAGCAATAGATTAATTAATGTCTTAACTATAATCACAATCGAACACTTGTAAGTCTCTTTCTTATTTCTTCTTTACTCGTTTACTTTCAACTTAAGACGAGTCTCGGCCCACCGTGCGTCTTATTTATACATCTGTTCACACGGTCTAGAATATCCCGGAACATTCCCGGCCGTTTTCGTACAATTCCAGTCCCATCTAACCAGTCTACACAGTCCAGTAGCGTAACAGTATATTTCTATCTATATATCTATAATGAACATTTCATTGGCTTTGAACTGGTTTGCTTACGAAAATTTCTACAATAACACAAATGTCAGTAAACTGAAGAATGGAATATCTCCATAACTAATATATTTTTTTAATTTTTAATATGATATACAATTTAACGACTTATTGACATTCAATTCTAAAAATAAAAACCATAATACGTTAACATTTAAAATTTTAAAGGTTGAAGTGGTTAGGAGTAAGAGGGCAGATTCAAAAAATGATCCCATAACACCCCTGTTTCCAAATTTCAAAATAATCGATAAATTGGTGTACCCGAGATAATAATGAGGTTATTCAATGATGCACCTGGTATAAACAATTTGCAAGGTTAGTTAAATTAAACCGCTTAAAATTAAAATATTCTGCATAAAATAATTTCAGAGCATTGTTTATGAGAGGTTAAGTATATACATTAAACAATTTAAGCAGGAACAGGAATGTGTAAATTTGTTAAATTATGATTAAAATAACCATCAACCTGTGAGTCAGATTAAATATTTAGACTTCTCAAAACTTTTCACTTTACATGCTAGTATAAAAACAGTTTGTTTTTAAAATTAGTTGTTATTTCTTAAGTTACATTTTTTAATGTAATTTTGATAATTTTTATATCAACTTCTTTGTCTATTTATCTCTTACGAAACTATGATTAATATTGAATATGATAGTTCGCAACGTTCAGCTGTTTGATATGTAGATATCAAAATATTTTCGGCTGGTTATTCTTCGGCGGCAAGAAGGTGAATAGATGGACACTGATCAATGATAAGTAACCAAAAAAATTTACCAGGGGCAATTTTACTATTTACGTTAAATACAGTGTGGAAATTAAGTAACGCATAAATTCAGTAATTCCGTTGATATTAATTTTGTGGAAAAAATCTCGAAGGGGTATAGCGATTTTAACTTCAGCAAATATGTTCAGTCTATTTTCAGTTTCTTATGTCATTTATTTTTTAAGTTATGACGTTATCGACTTTTTTTAAATGACAACCTATATTTTTTATTATTGATTTTGGTAGTAGTTTTTATACCGGTTCCGACCGTATAAAATTTTCAATGTTATTATTTGAAAAAAATCGAGAAACACAGTCTTAGTTATTTTAGCGACGTCGGTAACATCCAGATTTAACACAGAGGTCTGAAAGTATTGGTGAATATAACACCAACACACACCACATATATATTTAACTAGCGATCACAATAGTAAAAGTATATTATCTGTAGTTATTTATTTATGGCATCTTATAATGTTTCTTCTCACCTTCTTTGGATATTAGGCCAGTGTCCTATAAGTTTCTTTTAATCTCTGCGCCAGAAGGATAATTCTATGAAAACATAGACAGCAAACTGTCGTGTTTGAAATTGCTAAAAATGATAATATAAATTTTTCTCTAATTTAGAGAATGGAATTAGAGTATTGCGCTACCTCCTGATCTCTAATTCTACATAAATATTGCGTAATACGAGACGAGACGTTGATATTGAAAATAAAACTGCAAAGAAAAGAGTGCAAAGGATCGTTTTTTCTTTTCCCGCTTTTATTTAAAGCATGCGCACCGAGCAAGCGGTTTTTGATTTTGTACAAAACCGAGAATAATCTAAAACCGATTAACCGGTTATCCAAAAAACTGGTTTTAGTTATCAGCACTACGGATAATAACAACTTAGGTATCTTAAATTCAGTAGGTTTGAATTTTGCACTGTCTCGTTTTGTTGTTGTTGATTAAATGTACCCATTTTCTCATTTTCTCGAGATTGATAAAATACAGTAGTGTTGAAAATGGCATCTTTAAATTTCTATAAAGACCATTAGTAAATTATTCAAATTATATCCTTTTTAAGAGCATTTAAATAACCACTCGTAATTTTAAGTGTTACGTATGCAGTAAAATATAGGTTTATATATTTACAGCAAATCGTTTTAATATTTCTTATCGTTATCGGTGTTGATACTTAAAACAAATAATTATATTTGCAATAAAAATGTAGGTACGTTGTAATTTACATGATTTGAGTTTAATAACTAATGTTATACTTTTACAAAGTAGCTATTATAGAAAGAAAATGTAATTCATCAAAAGTGAGTTATATACCTAATTATATCGAGGTTAATTTGGTTTAAGTATTACCTAAATCAACAAGCTGGTAATAATAAATTACTCCAAACTGCTACAATATTTATACACAAGGAGAGTTATTTCACTGAACTCAATAATATACTTTTTCTTCAAGCGTATAACAATACTTACATTATGTATTGCAACACGTCCTGGAGAAAGAGCCTTTTTTTTGTACTAATACAAATATTTTTCATTTTTTTTCCTAGGACAAAAATGAAACAAAATACATCATCATTTATCCTGCGTCTCCCCGTTAAAGGCATTCCTTTAATACTCCTTTCTTCTTATCTCGCTTTTTAACTCTTATAGGTACAGTAATAAGTGCTGCCCTATTTAGTTTTGCACAGCAGTGTACCTATCATACAACGATTTAAAAATCCAAGTAGCTATGACTTGTCATAACTGTCAGTTTTATATTTCACGTCGGGTCGATTTTCAAATTTAAAAGCAAAAATGTTTGAAGAAATGCAGTGCACACCACCTGAATCACTTGAAATTGCTAATTCATCAATGACAACATTAATTCCCGCGAAATTCAAAAAAGTTTACGATAATGCGTATGATAAATTTATAAAATGGGCCAAGGACAACAACGTACATATGTATTCGGAAAATGTGATGATAGCATATTTTATACATTTATCCAAAAAACTGAAAAGTTTAAACTCTATGGGCGCAATATTCAATTGTAAAATCTAAATTAAACATCGAACACAATGTAAAAATTGACAACTATTCTAAATTAATTGCCTTTTTAAAGCGACAAGGCGAAAATTATAAACCTAAAAAGTCAAAAGTTTGGTCTAAAGAAGAGTTTGATGATTGGACTAGTACACCAATTTTCATTAACTTTTTGTGAATTTTCTTTCTTAACTGTTTATCTGTAAAAAAATAATAAAGATGAAAAATTTTCCACTCTGACGTCTATTTACCCGTGACGTCACGAAATGAAGACGGCAACAATGCATTGTCCCGTTCCTAAATCTTCAGTTCTGTATTCAGTTGACAGTTGTCACTTCTTGTCAAGTACGGGTTATGGTAATTAGTAGTTTTTTTCGATTCTTTCCTGTTAAAATTAGTGTGTCCTGTATTAATCGAGACATGGAAACAAGATCATGTTTTGTGCCTTATTGTTCAAATACTTCGAAAAAATTCATTAAAGTTATTTTTGTCAGTTCCTAGAGAGGAAAACCGCCAAAGTCGATGGCTAAAAGTAGTTAATATTGAGAGGACAACAAAAACAAGCAGACTATTCTGCGGTGAGGACCATTTTGAAGTAAGTATCAACAAAATGTCGATTTATTCAGTCTGGCTTTACACCTACGTACCTATATAAATGTGTAGAGAAAACAGTTTTATCTAGTATTTGTAGTTATATCTAATAAATACCTATTTCTACATCCTTAAGTACTCAGATAAGTATATACAATATTATTAAATATGATTTGAACGAAACAACTACTCAGCGGGCAAATACTCCGACCTGCATTGGATTACACCTTCAAATCATGATAGATCGATAGCCAATATCATTTGTCAATTCCTAACCAGACATAGACCGGTTTCGAACTTATTTGTTCTCCTCAGTATGCAATAGGTTATGGAACAGACAAATGATAGTGGCCAACCTGCTAGTCATATACTAAAACTAAGGTAAATTGAGTAGTGGTGAGAGGTATGAAACTTCTCGTATGGTCTAAATGCTACTATCCGACCGACATCATAGATGTCTCTGTGGCGGACAGCGACTTACGAAGCAAGTACCGAGAGCGGCGACCTCTAGCCCAGGTGGACTAAACTACTGTTATTAAATATGATTTGAACGAAACAACTGATATTGTCTATCGATCTATCATGATTTGAAGGTGTAATCCAATGCAGGTCGGGGTATTTGCTCGATATACGAAAAATATGGCACAAAGCGTCCCACGCTTTTTTCACAATAATACTAGTATTTTTCGTTCATTATTGTTTTCAGTTTATATTAATAATTATTTTTCACTTTTTTAGTTTGATGTGCTTTAAAAGCGTGTTTTTCAGTTTTTTTTAAACTATATTTATCCTTATCTCCTTCATGAAGTGCTTGCAGATGTTGAATTCTATACGGATTTACTGCCAAACGTCGTCGTAACACTTTCCAAATGGTTTGATGGGGAGTGCCAAGCTCTCGAATTGCTTGTCATGTCGATTTTTGCAGACTGCGAGTGAACGACTGTCGAATACGCTCGTCGTTTTCCTCAGATGTGCGGGGATGACCCGAGCGTTTTACAGCACATAAGCATCCTTTCTCTTGAAAATTGCGTTACCACCTTCTTATGCTCTGCAGTAGGAGCTGTAGTGCTGAATTTTCCACAAAAAACACGTTGCACAGTTATAACAGATTCGCACTTGTGGAACCAGAGAACACAAAATCCTTTCTGCAGCTGACTTGCCATCTTGAACAACATTGACAGAAGCCAATCATTCCGCACACTCTAGCGACATCTTATAGCACCAAACGAAACTTGGCCACTTCCTCCTTCGAACTGTACGCGGCTAATTTAAATATGGTTAGAAGTTTTGAAAATGAGTTCGATGAAATAGACCCAATAATAATGGAATTATGTTACGGTCATGATTAAATCTACGTGGCAGTGTATTTCTGAATTTCAATAATGTCATATTGTAGCAATGTAACCACTTTACAATTAAATCGATTATATATTGTGACATTTAAAAAAAAATTGCTAATATTATTTCGTAAATTAAAATTTTTCGGTTGCCTATCCGACTGACATTACGAATTCCAGTATATAGATATTCAAAGAAGTATTTCTCGCTTCTCAACAAAATTGCAATTTTCCAGGATGTTTGTAAATAGAATGCTAATACAAACACTGGCAGTGTTTCTTGCCTAAATTGTTAGTCCTGATTTCGTTGGAGTCTACACCTGCTACATGACTGATATGAATGAAATCGGTCACTAAATTTAATGTCTAAAATAAACACGACTGTGTAAACTATGCGAACCGAGACGATCTCCAGTGAAATGTAATAGAGAGTGATTATTTATCAAGTTTACCATTTCTCATGAATATGGAGCAACTTATTATTTGTCTGTAAGATACCTCTGATATCTATATTTCTTAAAATATTTATTTTGTATTATGATTGTTCACGATTTGAATTGTGAATGCTCAAGACCTGTTTATTATTACTTTTTTTTTTTTTCGACGACCATAAGAATGAGTAGGCCATTTTAAAACAGTTTTAAGCATGTAAAAAGGATTTTATTTTAATATCGTGCAATAAAGAAATATTATTGTGCACTATGCGATAATTTTTTTTTATTGCACGCTGGTAAAAAATCCAATATTTTTATTAAAAAAAAATCCAAACAATTTGGTATATCAAACTTGTTTAGTACTTTACAAATAGTAATAAATACTAAAAGTGATACACAAAAAATCAAAGATATCAAAAGTCTTAATCCTCTCACTTTATTTAATTGAAAATTAAATAAAGTGAAATGTCAAATTTTTTTGACATTTCAAATTTTAAAATATTAGTGACGTTCCACCAATGTGACTTTTTTGAGATGTCAATTTGAAATGTCAAAAAAATATTAGTGACATTTCACCAATGTGACTTTTTTGAAACGCCAAAAATTACTTTTATTACAAACTCCACAACACATCGGGTTTTTTTGAAACGTAAAATTATGACTTTCTTGAAACGTCAAAAATGACTTTTATTTTCTACGGTGAGGAAGTTCTGATCCCCAAATAAGTGGCAGCGGTTTTTTTATTATACCTTTATTAGCACAAAAACTATTTCCAGAAAAGACTCAAAAGAAAAGTAAAACCTCAAGCCAAAAATTAGGATCAGCTTGATTTCTGCTCAATTCTTTTTGTGACGGCGGGAGTAAGCCTCTGTGGCATAGATAAACAATGAACACTCAATTTTTAGCTCAACATGAATATGACATTTTACTCGCTCATATAAGTACTTAACTATTATTACATTCCTCATTCATTTAGCTTTTCTATGAAATATAACGGTACGAGATAATAAAAAATGATTAAGATTTTTTCCATTTAGCCCAAAATTTCACTTGTTAAAATAATGGCACACATATTTCTGACACCCTGTATAGACGTATGTGGAAATACTTTTATTATTTCAATAATACTTAAAAGCATTCTGCATTTAAAGGCGGTATTTATGAAACGTTATTATTGAAAAATAATTATTTCTCTACCTATACAATTTTTATAATAGCAGTAATTTCTATTACCATATTATCGAAGTAATTGCTATTCCATTGTAAATCTATTAATTTTTAAATCGCGTTATATAAGAAAATTATTAATAAATTAACATTAGAATACATTTATTTCTGCTCGTAAATCAATAAGTTTGGTTTGAATATAAAATACATCGACACGACAATACTGTCGAGCAACTGTGATTGAATTTAAAAGGTGTAATAACATTTTCTGATCAGAAGATAATAGATATTTAATCATAAAATGGGGTCAAGTATCTATACCCGTAACTTTCGCATGTTTTCTTGACAATTCAGATTTATTCTTGGAAATAGAGAAACATTCACAATCGAGGAATCAACTCAACTTAACAATATAGATAGATAGATATCGTTTATTTACCACATTATATACAGGTTTGTACATTTGTAGCAAGTCAGAGCACAAAATCATATAGTTAAAAAAAAAAAACATTTTTTTGAAGATCATTGAGGGATGATATATATAAATATAAATATACAAAGCACAAATACAAATACATAAGCTATAATGTACATAGTATATCCATATAAATAAAAACGCATATATAACAAACCAGTGTATATACAACATACATACATACATACACATATGCACATACATACACATATACACACATGCATGCAACATATACACACATATACATACATACACACATACATACATACATACATACATACATACATACATACATACATACATACATACATACATACATACATACATACATACATACATACATACATATATACATACACATACATATACACACATATATACACACACACACACATATACACTCGTATACATGTACACACACATATACACATACATACACCTATGAACACACATAAAACAAAATTAAACTAATTAACAAATTTAAACTAAATATCGGGTAGTTCTGCTCCACATCAATATAATAAATACAATGCGATTTTAAATAGGTAATCTTTTATCATCTATTATTATTTATCAATTTCTTGTTTATTAGAGTGATGCCCGTAAATAATCTTCAATTGAATAAAAACAATGTTTTAATATAATACGCAGATCAATAAAAATTTTCTCAGATAGCCAAGCAGCTATAAAAGCTCTTGGCTCCTACCGGTGTAACTCCAAAACGGTATGGAACTGTCAGAAAGCTCTAAATCATTTGGGCAAGAAGAACAAAGTGACTCTGGTCTGGATACCCGGCCACTCTGGTATGGAAGGTAACGAAATAGCGGACTCCTTAGCCAGAGAAGGAGCGGGATCACGATTCATCGGACCAGAACCAAAACTTGGCATATCTTCAAGTACGGCCAAGATGGCTATCTCAACCTGGGCTGAAAGGCAAACTCTCCAGTATTGGCAAGAGTTACCAGGATTAATTCATTCGAAGGCGTTCATAAAATACCCTTTGAAATTGAGAACTAAGAAACTTTTAGAGTTAAACAGGATAAATCTGAAAACTCTAACAGGCCTATATACCTGGCACTGCCGACTAAACTATCATCTGCATAAACTCGGCCTAGCGGAAAACGCTGAGTGCCGTCTATGCCTGGAGGATGATGAGAAGGCAGACCACATCTTATGCACCTGTCCCGCTGTGGAGAGGATCCGATTATTAATATTTGGCAAAGGGCAACTGCTGCCAGAGGATCTGGACACATTCTCACCCAATAAAGTTATCAGTTTCATTAAGAGACTGAACTTATTGGGTGAAATATAATTAGGCGTGAGCCACAATAGGCCTGCTGATGGCCGCAGTGGAGGGTCTACTGAGATCCACTCACAACAAACCTAACCTAACCTAATATAATACTTCTAACATTGTTTTTAAAACTTCATGAGGAACACAGTCAAGGGGGTAGTTTATTATACAAATTCAAATTTAATGAATTACTTTCAGACTTTTTCAGCCTAAGACGAGGTATTCTTAGTAAATTTGCAGATCTTGTACTATAGTTATGTAAATCAGATTGGGTATCAAAACTACTGACGTTTTTATGTATTTTAATTAGAGAGAAGTATATATGTAAAGATGGTAAAGGCATTATACCGAATTCTAAGAATAGTGGTTGACAGTGTTCCCTATTATTATTAATTCCACTGATTACTCTGACAGATCTCTTTTGCAGACGAAAAACTCATGGCATAACATGACTTACCCCATAAGGTTACTGCATAAGAAATACGCGAATGAAGCAATGCAAAATATGCAGAAAGTAGTGTGTTGAAACCCAATACCAACTTCAATTTGCGTAACAAGAAAATTACACTTGTAAGTGTGTTCCCCAAATAGTCAACATGACTATTCCAATTTAAATTGTCATCTAATATAACCCCCAACAACTTAACGCTTTCTCCCTTAGTGATGCTATGATTCGAAGATACAACAAGTTTCTGTGATTTATCACCGTTTAGTTTAAGTTTATTTGTAATAAACCATTTATTAGCAATTTTTTCAATTTGATCAAGAAGATTTGAATAGTCTCTATTTGAAGCAATTAAAGTTGTATCATCGGCAAAAAGGACACATTTATACGGCTGGAGAAAATAGTAAATATCGTTTGTAAATAATATAAATAGAACTGGTCCCAACACAGATCCTTGGGACACGCCATGTTTAACATCGCTGAAATCTGAATTTAAGTTGTTGATACTGACATATTGCTTCCTATTTCTAAGATAAGATGTAAAAAGAAGTAGAGGCAAACCTCTTATACCATAATACGATAATTTTCTTAGCAGCAGGTCATGAGGAACACATATTTAAGTGGTGATACATTTTTGTTCAAACAGTGAGAAATTATGCATGAAATAAAATTTTTTAAACTGGATATAATAAGCGATATTAGTTACTAACAATAGTTATTTATGTAACAACGGCATAAAGAGCGTTTATGGCCCACGGCATGACGATAACACTATAAGCGCCATAAACGCTGTTTATGCCGGAGGTGTATACAACATTTTATGTACGACCAGTCTTAATTAATACATAATACATAAATATATGTGAGCTATCTCATACTCCATAAGAATTGTCAATCTGTTAAACTTTGACATTCCATAACAATCATATTGTCACACTGACCGATAGGAATTTGATTTTGAGTTTGTATTAAAAATAAATGTAAATGTAACCAAGCAACAACGTAAATGAAGGTGATCATATTCTAATTCTGTGGCAGGAATCGTTCCCAACATTTTACACTTGTTTTGTCGAAATGTTTTTCGTGTTCCAATTGAACTGGAATGAAAGAGGATGAACATTTATTTTCCTGTGCCCCGCCAGAGATTACCGAAGCGGCAGAGGCTTGAACTTGTTGCCTCAGAAGTTGAAAATGTTTTATAAAAAAATAGAGCAAAAGCCGTAGGCGGGCTGTAAAGTGTTTTACGGCCCGTCGGGCTGTAAAGTGAAACATTAAGCCCTTAAACCAAGTATATAAAGTGACTAATTAAGACCGGTCGTACATAAAAGTATTATTTCTTGTTATTGTAAGATTTCAAATTATAAAAATGTAAACTCAAAAACTAATAGTTACAAGAGTGACTGTAAAGTTTATTTGCAACATAGAAAAACCGCGGCTCCTTTGATTCTTTTACCGTCGTCATAGAAGCCGAAATTTTTATGTTGTAAATAATTTTGAAATAAACTATGTGATAGATACCAGTCATATTCTTTTGTAATAACCGTAGTTTGAATTTAAAAATGACTTCTTTCAATAAACGAGGGCCGATATAAAAAAAGACATTTAAATTGAATACAGACCTCAAAAGACGCCACAAGAGCAAAAGGTGAGAAACCGATTTATTGAAAATGAGAGAAAATAAATTTAACTGAAATATTTCATTTTTTATAGAGGCACGTTTCTTTTATCAATACTCAGTAGAGTAGAAAGAGTCAATCTTTTTCAATATCTTTGTGTTCCTGCATACAGAAAAATAAATAATGTAGTGTAAACCTATAAAACAGTAACACTATATAAAATATAATTTAAATGCAAATATAAATAAAAGATAATAAAAATTTGTCTCTTACTTTATTTAGCTAACACAGATATATGATATATTTTATATTAAAGAAACTAAAATAAATTCATAAGTTATATTAATTGCATTTTACTAATAAATGATTAGTAATTCGATTCATAAATTTAAAGACTCTCCAGCGTGTTCTTGTGATAGAAAAACATTATTTTAATTTTGTACTGATCAAAATGCCTATAAAACTTTCTTATTTTAAATGGAAGATACCATTAATTATTAAATTTTGTAAAATTGTACATAGTATTAGTGCAGTATGAAATAATGGATACGTTATTTGATAGTTGTGAATAAACATTGTTTTCTTTATTGAATGGAACTTCGCAAGAAATAAAGGCTCATTACACTGCAGAAATACCTGGGGATGGGAAGACTACAAGAGGTTCCTATTCATCCTGACCTTAAAAGCCATGTGAAGAATAAAACTTATAGGAAACACATGATTGGTCGGTGAATTCTATAAGTTGGTTGTTTATTGTAAAAGGGATGTCTGCGCTTTATTGATAATATAATGATAAATTTCCAGCTCAAGAATGGTTTTAGCTACAAAAAAGTGAGAAGTACCCCCAACAGCACAACTTGATTTATTTATTTATTCATTTATTCATTTATTCATTTATTCATTTATTCATTTATTCATTTATTCATTTATTCATTTATTCATTTATTCATTTATTCATTTGTTCATTTATTCATTTATTCATTTATTCATTTATTCATTGTTTCATTTATTCATTTATTCATTTATCCATTTATCCATTTATCCATTTATCCATTTATCCATTTATTCATTTACTCATTTATTCATTTATTCATTTAGAAATACACCACCCAACAGTACAAGTACCAATGACAGGATGGAGAAAAAGTAGATAATACAATACAGAAAGAAAAGAGACATGAAAATTAAAATTATATGTAACACATAAAATAAGGAATATTGAGCAAAACAAAAAAGAATAGTCAATAAAAATAAAGTTAGAAAGAATAATGTGGTGCCAAACAGTAAACATTCTAGTACAGGTGGATAAATTACCACATTATGTATTAATTTAAATAAAAATAAGCAACGCTTGTTTATTTCTACGAGTTTTGAGACTTTCTGCAGCAAATCTTGTGAGAAGTATTTGTTGTGGGATCCATACTTCATCTATTACATATGATATAAATTTTAAAAAATGCCTTAAAATATTTTTTAGCCAGTCTACACAGACTAAATAACCGGGACTTTTGATTAGAGATACATATTCCAATACAAAATATCTGTAAAACCTTTAGTATTTCTTATGACAAAACCCAAGCTTCTATACGAAGACTACGATTTGCTCAATACGGTTTTTAAATGTTAATGTTATCGAATGTGACACCGAGATCTTTGATAAACTCGGAACGGGTCAGCGCAACATTATACAATTTATATGTATAGGGGATTGAAACTTTCTTCCTGTTTTACGACATAACATTACATTTTTCTAAATTAAGTGGGAGGTTATTTTCATCACGCCATTTTTTAACAGTAAAAAGGTTATTTGTTATATTGTAACTTTTCACAATCAGCTACTGATTTTATGGAGGTAAAAATCTTTCCATCATCAGCATACAGTAAGACACCAACATCCAAATCAGTCACTATGTTATTAATGAAAAAACGAACAGAAGGGGCACAGGAAGGAGCCCTTCGGCACCCCCAATATAACATGAATTTCGTCAGACTTGAAACCACAGTATTCTACGTATTGCGTTTCATTACTTAAGTAACTTTCAAAAAATTTTAATAACGATGGGGAGAGACCTGAAATTGGAAGTTTACTAAGTAGGATTCCATGGTCAAGTCTGTCCAAAGCTTTGGAAAAATCGGTATAAATCACGTCGACTTGTACGTTAATATCTAAGTTTTCCGCTATGAATTGCGAAACAAATTAGTTATCGTGGATTTGCCATGTACAAAACTATGCTGATGTATCGTAATCTGTCCCTCAATGTGAAAAGCTTTAGCAAAGTTGCAGATTATTATAATGGGCCGGTAGTATTCGATGTTACCCCTCTGACCTTTTTTGTAAATCGGGCAAATGTGGGAAGGAACTATTTCATGTTTCTGCAAATTGGCCGAACTTTAACGATAAATTAAATATTTTGGTAAGAGGCGCAGCAAAAATATAAGCAGAATCTTTGATGACGAAAGAAGTTATCCCATAGGGTCCATTGGTAAGTTTGGGTGTTAGTATTTTTAATGCTAATAGTATTGTATTAATATCTAGACTGTTACAATGTATGAAGTTTTTGCTGTACACAGGTTTTCATTATTAAAGTGCCTATTTGTTTTAGATGGTGGCGAAAAAGACTCTTTGAAGAATTTGGAAAATCCGTTCGATGTGTCTTGAAGGTTGTTGTACGTCTCGTCCCTTAGATGAATTTTGCTTGGGATGGCAGTACTTGTGTTTTTAGAGTTGATATATGACCAAAACGATTTAACACCTGTTTTATTTTGGATACTATCTATATAATTTTTATATGCGAAGTCGATATCTTATTTAATCTTCAACTGGAGATGTTTAAATTCATGTGTGTCATCGGTTTGCTTATATATTTTCCAGAATTTAGATTTTTTCTCTATATCATTTATAATAGTACGGTTATACCACAGTGGATACTTTCTCTTATGCAGAATATATCTAGGCACACACATATAAAAGATTTCATTTAAAACCTCATGAAAGCGATCGAAGGCAGTGTTTACATCATCAACATTGGGGCAACACATATAAATTCAAATTTCTTTACATCGGTCCTATAAGTTTTGCCAATATTGCGCCTATGTTTGTTTTTCTTTCATTATTGGAGAAATATTGTATCCAATAGAGTTTGTAAATATTGGCCTTTAATGATTTAATCCATAGGGGGAATATGATATGCGAGCAAGCGGTGTAATGTGTAACGTTTGTTTCAAATGCAACGTTTGTTACTCTTACGTAAAACGAAAAAACTGAACACCTCACTAATCCACGGCTAGCTCGTTATATCTCAGGTTGGATTACTAGTATCATACAGGCGAAATGGCGAAATGGTGCCTTCAGGTTCTTAGTAGATACTCTAAATTCAAGAAATAAACAATATTTGACCAGACAATTTGGTATACCTTACCACACTTTACTTAATGAAACCTATTCTGGGAAATTAAACAACGTAGGTTCAATAAAATGTTTAATTATATGAAATCAGGTCAATAGCAGGGTTTAAAAAAATAATTATTTAAAAATAGGTATGTGAATTTTTTTTTAAATTTATAAATTATCCCCAAACAAAAGTATAATACCATTAGATAGATTTATATCAAATGCAATTGTATGTAGTTTACATAAAACCACATAAAAAAAATATTTATATCTAGATAAACACGTTTACATTTATCGTAATCAAAATTCCTCAATCTATTACAGATCTAATTTGACTGGACTATATTTACATCATAAGTACCAGTATTAAATCTGAATAAGTAAAATTGAAAAAAAATAGTACACCAAAATAATTAATCATTTATAATTATTTACATCCAAGGTCAAAATTATTAATAAGTATAAAAAAAATATATGAAGACTTAACCTCCGGGGTTGAAAAGGTGTGTTCAATTTTGTTTCTTCAATATCAAACTAATATTTTTCCATTAACCAAACTACAGCATTACGATAACTAGATCAACCCACTATTCCAGCTCCACTTGGTACATTCACACGACTTCCATTTTTCCATGATATCAAATTACATGAAAACCATATTTACAACACGAACAAATCATCTAGGTCTCAGAACCTAGATGAGCCTGTTATACCAAATAATCATTTACCAAGTCAATATCCAATAAAACCCGTAATAACCCCGTGATAGTCTCTTGATAGTTAATAAGAGCCTAAAATTTTAATAAGAAACACAAGTAAGTACTTGTTAATACTGTCCTAATTTAAATAATTTACCTTTATTGTAGGGCATAATGCTAAGTCCAACTGTAGAATAATCCAGCATTTAGCTGATAGGATACTAAGTAGCACCCTTTACATGGTGAAAGAAATAATCCCTAAACAACGATGATTAACATCCACTAAAATAAATTTGGATAAAAAAATTCAATCTCTCACCAGCTACAAGTTACAAAATGTACGGCTGAACACTAAGACGACTGACTATGAAAAATAAGGAAATCAACCGGCAGAGTTATCACGTAATAGATTGACAGAATCGCAGAAAGTCACTAGCCAGAAAATACCAAGGTCTGTCAGATCTTGAATGAATGTGAAATTATTTAAACACGTATCAATATTTATCAAGACGAATGTAAAATGTAAAACATTAATTAGATGAGTTAGAAAGATAAGAAAATTATATAAAGTAATATTTACGTAAGGTGAATCATGAAATACTTATAAGATACCAAGGCATCCAAGATTATTTGTAGAATCTATAAGGTTTGTCGACCCTAGTGCTAATAGATGAAGTGCGTTCCATTAATGTAATTAATGTACTAACATACTTAGCTGAAATAAACGGTCTAAGTAGTAATAGTCTTGAATGGCCAGTCTGGCACTGGGATATGTTCCCCTGACCTGGAGGTCAGCTAAAGTGGTCTTCATCCCCAAAGTGGGAAAAAAGGACTACACAGCTGCCAAATCGTTTAGGGCGATCAGTCTCACGTCCTTCCTGCTAAAAGCACTGGAAAGGATAGTGGACAGATATCTGTTGGAAGGGGACCTAGCCAGGTACCCATTCCACAAGAATCAGCACGCATATAGGCGAGGGAGGTCCACGGAGACAGCCCTTCACGCCGTCATGCATAAGGTAGAAAGGGCCCTCCTGCATAAGGAGGTCACCCTAGCAATATTTTTTGATATAGAGGGTGCCTTTGATAAAGCAAGGACTACTACTATCTGCGGTGCCCTTCGGACTAGAGGTACTGCACCAGTACTGGTCAGATGGGTGAAATCTGCGCTGAAAGAGAGACGAGTTAGTGCTGCTTTGGAAGACTGCCAATTGGACGTCGGGGTGAGGGGCGGCTGTCCACAAGGCAGCTGCCTATCACCCCATCTATGGTGTCTAATAATGGATGGTCTCTTGGAGCGCCTAACTTCGGAAGGATTTTATGCGCAGGCATATGCGGACGACGGGCTGGTTCTAGTGACCGGCCGCTTCTCAAATGTCGTTTGCTACAGAACGCAGGTAGCTTGTAGAATAATAGAAAGATGGTGCGGCGAAACAGGTCTCTCAGTCAATCCATCTAAGACTGAGATGATCCTATTCACCAAGAGAAGGAAAATAGAGGATTTTAGGGCACCAACCATGTACGGTAAACCTCTTGCGATTGTGCAGGAGGGTAGGTACCTGGGAGTGACCCTAGATAGCAATCTGTCATGGAGGCCGCATATCGACAACGTCATCAAAAAGTCGACTGCGACCTTCT
This sequence comes from Rhamnusium bicolor, assembly GCA_029963845.1. Classification (NCBI taxonomy): domain Eukaryota; kingdom Metazoa; phylum Arthropoda; class Insecta; order Coleoptera; family Cerambycidae; genus Rhamnusium; species Rhamnusium bicolor. The sequence continues at coordinate 654,359 of JANEYF010001323.1, forward strand.
GGCAATTGCGCCGAGCGGTAGGTAGGAACTGGGGCCTCAACCCACGGATCCTACACTGGCTGTACACGGCGTCATCAGGCCTAGGCTCCAATATGGATCCGTGGTCTGGTGGCCGAGCGTGGACAGAGCGATGACGTCCCAAAAGCTGGCAAAAGTCCAGAGACTAGCCTGCCTAGGGATCACTGGAGCAATGAGGACGACACCGACAGTTGCTCTGGAGGTTCTGCTAGGCCTGCCAACGCTTCCCTCGTGGATAAAGAGGGAGGCTATGGCGGCCTATCTGAGAATGCGGGATTCTGGGAGCTGGCAGTGTTCAGGCAGAGCTGAAGGTCACGCAGCAATTGCTGGACTGACGGAGAGGAAAATCCCTCTCTCTGTCCTGAAGGTGAGAGAAGCGAAAGATCAGCTAAGGTTGGAAAGGAATTACACTCTTACTCTTCCTAGTAGGGAGGGGTGGAGTGAAGGAAGAATTGACTTCCGCCCGGACTCTCTGGTGTGTTATACAGACGGATCTCGGCTGGCCACTAGATCGTCTTCCGGGGCGGGAATATATCTGGAAGGCAAAGAAGTACAGGAGAGCTTTGCTCTAGGCTCGTACACCACGGTCTTCCAGGCAGAGGTTTACGCCATCTTAGCGGTGGCAGGTAGGGCTGAGGTTAGGAATGGGGCGGAACAGATAATATACATCTGCTCCGACAGCCAGGCTGCTCTAAAGGCGGTGTGCTCCCCCAGGACGAGATCAGCTCTCGTCCAGGAGTGTGGGGATGCCCTAGAAGAGCTGGCCAGGCATAAACAAGTGAGACTGGTATGGGTCCCGGGACATATGGGAGTTCCAGGCAACGAGAAGGCCGATGAATTGGCTAGACTCGGAGCCGAGGAACCCTGTCACGGGCCTGAGCCTATGTTAGATATTTCAAGAAGGCAGGTCACAACGGCCCTCAATGAGTGGGCCCACGAGACACTGAGGACGCAGTTGAAAATGTGGTCTAAAATTTAATCTATAAAGTTAATGAAAAAAAATCACTAGTTAATTTTTTTACTTAAAACGCATAACTATTTCACATGACGATGAATTCAACCGTAACAGATGTCATTTTAAAAACAAATGAGATATAAAAATTATTTTATTAACCGTTGGCTCAATAAGGAGCATCTTGCAAGTGATTTAGAAAGTTTCAAGTTTGAAAATATTATTGTGGTAGATGTTGAAAGATTGTTTTCGCTCTACACAACTGTGTTTACCCCACGAAGGAGACGTTTTTTTAGCAGAAAACATAGAAATTGTGTTACACATACAAAGTTCACTAGTGTGAACATTTATAACGTGGCTGTCCTCGGTACGTGATATATATGCAAAAGTTAAGTAGTTTTATACCTGCAGAATGTAGGTATATGTTATTTCATCTGGTTAACGTCTGTCGCAACCTAAATGCGTTATTATCGGGAACGTACATGTGACGCTAGGTACTGAAAGTGGCCGCTGCCGGGCTACTTTAGCAATTAAATTTAAGTAGTTAATTAAGAAAGTAATTAGATATTTTTTATTATATAACAGTAGAAAATTATTTTAAATGAAATAAAATATGCAGACAAGGTGTTTGTTAAAATGCAAATATTTGCTCTCATCTATCCATATGTTTTATATAGAGACAGTTTCATATATACGAGTATACCCTGAATTAACATAGTTTATTTAATTAAGGCATTTCGAGTTTTGGCTTTGTTTTAAGGTTTTCTAGCTTTTGTTGTGTATTCTAACTGCTGCAGACTCCCCACTGTTTCATCCAATGTAATTTGTACATGCCAGTTTGCTATTGTTTGCTTTATTATGTTTGTCGGATATAAGATTTTTATTTTACTGTCTGTATTACACAGGACTAAAGTAAGGAAACGGCAAAAGTAGATTGTACAAACATATAATATAAAAACTATTAATTTGTACGTAGGCAAAATCTGATTTGTATTATTTTTATTTTTCGAGGTAACAAAATGTACGGCGATAAAATTTTAACTTGAAAATATGAAAATTATATTAAATGCGAGTTCAACAACAGAGATTTTACCTTTAACTGGTGTGTGAGTACTTTCGGGTCCTTAACCTTTTTAAAAGTTGTGTAACTTTATTTTCACTTCACTCCAACTTTTATGTTTTTAACTTTGTGTCATAACCATGTCATAACACTCATAATAACTGACTTAGGTATGTAGAGTAGAGTAACTATCCATCCCCTTTTTCTTTAAAACATTAAAAGTTGTTATTGAATAACAACTTTTAATGGTCTAGTGAAAAATAGGGTGGATATATAGATTTTTAGATCTTTTATGTTTTAGCCACCCTGCACAGCATTACAATCTTTTTCAACAGTTTGTTCTGAAAATGAGTCCAAAAATCAAACAATTACTAAAACAAAAAATACAGTTTTTATTCTTCTTGAACATTATCATCAATAAATAGCAACCAATTTTATTGAATACCATGGTTTATACTAACGTCGAGAACTGAAATAGTTATTTTGTATGACAAAAAGAAATAAATGTGCTAGACAAACTGCTCGCGAATTTAACTTAAGACATCTTGACAAAATGTTGCTCATTCATATGTGATTTGTTTGATACAGAAATTTAAAAAAAAATGGAAGTGTTGGAAATAAGAAACGGAATGCACTTAGAGTGTGTAACAAAATTGCAAGCCATTTCATTCCAGTTTGTTGTTGTCCGCGATGAATTAAGTTCTGCCAGTCTAGTCCAGATGGCGTCACCGATTTCTAATGGAACAGTTGGTTTTGTAGATTTTTGCCCTAAATATCTATCTATCTTTATTGCTCATACCATACTCTCAAATGTTGGTCTCTTTCCAAACTATAATCGAGTTTATGTGGGAGAACAGAAAGGAGCTTTTTCCTTCTTACTAGTGTAGCGATCTGATAACATCACCTGTAGTTCAGCGATTTGGTAAAATTTATATGTTTTCTGGTATTATCGTGCAAATTTATGTCATCATTATTTAAAAAGTTGTTATATTGATTTAACATACATTTGAGGTAATTTTCGTAATAATATTGTACCGTATTTGTCTTAATTTACGCCTTGTACGAATTTGCTTTTCGGTGATCAGTTCACCTTGGTGGTTTTTTGGAACAGCCATCATTAATATTGATTAGTATCGATTTATCGTGCCTTGTTGGCAATTTATCTAATAGTCCATTTGATATTGTAATAATTTCGTGTGCTAATTTAAATTAACTTTCGGTTATTGTAAATTTTAGATTTACCCGGCAATGGATGTCGCCATTTTGTATCGTAGTTAGTTGTTTTCTGTCTTTTTCTGTTGATGATTTAAGTCACTTAGCTACGTTGGAAGCTCTGTGAAAAAAGGTGACTGGTAACATTTGGAGATTAGTACCCCTTTTTGGACTAAACCTATTTCCTTATAACCTTTGTGAGAATTAACTAATGTGGTGCATTTGTTTTGTGGTGGATCATTTTATAACAGTACATATATTTACCAACCAGACCTCAGTAACGTAAGGTTTTTCTAAATTTAAAATGTCGAGTGCTTACTTGAAAGGTTACTTAGTATTCAGTTAGAAACGCTGCTCTAGTAGAGCCTTGCCTAGTTTTCTGGCAAAGATACCTGCTTAGTTATCTAGCAATTAAGTAAATTTTAATTATTTAAATCATATCATATAGTCAAGCTATATATCTTTATTTTTAACTTTATCTGGAATTTATTATTAATTTCTACGAGGAATTAATAAATAACTTAACTTTAATTCGACCATTATCATACTGTTTTATATTTAGCAAATATTTATTTACGTGATCTTTCTAGTTTTCTGTCTATGTACATTCTAAATTCTATTTTCTTGAAGATTATCTTTTTTTTAGTAAAAAATATCTTAAAATATAATGAATACCTATTTCACTTTGTTTATTATCATAGCTACACCTAGTTTATTTGTTGGACTAGTACTTTTTCTATTTAACGTAATCATTATTGATACTTAAGTTAGTTGAAGTCTTCAACTTCGATGGAGCGGCAGTAATGGCAAGTGAATTAGGGAGACTACAGGATAAAGTAAGACAAACTTACCCAAATGCACTTTTTATACACTGTATGGCGCATCTATTAAATTTAGTGTTACAACAATCTGTTAGCAGTATCAAGAACTGCAAGTGTTTTTTCCTACATTAAGTGGCATCGCATAATTTTCTTCAAAATCGTCAAAGCGGACGGGTGTTTCAGATTCCGAAATTCATAAAACAATGTCTAAAGTAGCTCCAACTCGATGGAATTATAATGGTAAATTGGTGCAAACTGTGTTTGATTATCACCAGCCACACTGATTTTCCTGAGAAAATATTAGAGCACCAGGAGGAATGGGATCACATGCTCTAGAGATTATTTAGACAAGTTAAAAACTTTAATCTTTTACTTCTCGTTTTGTCTGAAATATTTCCATTTTGTGATAATGTATTTGCAATTTTACAAAATAAACCGAGTGATACAAAATTCTACATAAAAAAGATCCAGGAATAAACTTGAGCAACTTAACCACCAAGATTGTAGCAGTCTAAAACATGTGTTATCGGAGATTATTTTCAGAAATAATTGGCAATATTTCTACACACACGAATACTAGATTCAAAGATGTTAACTTATAATTTTTAGAGTTAACGAAATTTAATCGCCATACTACTACAAATCCGGAAGTTGTTTTTGATTCTTTGAAAGAAAAATTGTTCATAATATTTTGATTTTCCTGCATTACGATCCGAACTTTCAGTGACATACAACACATCGGAAGGTATAAATAAAATAGTGTTTATGACTTGTGGAAATCCCTTAATGATTATGAGCTAAATCAAGCTTGCCTTGAAATTCTTAAATGATGTGAATTAACTCTCACTCTTCCCACTACAAGTGCATCGACCGAAAGTAGTTTTTCCGCGTTAAAAAGAAGTTTTTACTTGATTAGAAATTCTACCCGTCAAGAAAGATAACTTTACTAGCACTGTTATCCATGGAAAAGGAACTAATTCAAGAAATGCAACTAAAGCAAATGTTTTATGAGCCAGAATCCCGCCAAATTTGAAATAAGGAAGTTACTTTGTAACTGCTTCCTCGTTTATAAAAGTCACGACAACCTACTGAGTGTTGGACGAGGCTACTCAAACTGAAATTCTTGGTAACTTTTGCTTCGGTGAAAAAAGTTGCTTCTTCAACGAATGTTTCTGTTGGCGTGGTGTACAAAACCTTGAAACTACACAAATATCATCAATTCAAAATGCTTTCGGTCCAAGAATTATGCGAAGCTGATTTCGATTGATAAGTGCAGTTCTACGAAATCATGATAGAAAAAATTAATAGGCACGAAATATCTGTAACAAATATATACTTTAGCGATGAGTGTACTACTATCATCACGGATTAGTCAATCGACAGAATTATAGATACTGTGATACTGAAAATCCGCATTTCTGTCCTGAGATCTATACACAGAGACCAGAGAAAATAAATATTTGGGCAGGTATTTTGGGAATTAGTGATTCGTCGTCTTGAAATCCTCAATAAAATTCTTACAAGTCCATTATACTTGGATATTTTAAAAACACCATTCATTCGTTACTCACGGAAAGTATAAAAAACAACTAGATGAGGAAAAATTAATTTTCCAACATTACATTTGCAACACCCCCGTCCAATTGTTGGCATAACACAATAAGCTGGGGGTTGTACTTATTAACCGGTAGCTCAGTGAGCAGGTCGTGAATAAGGGCTTAGATTGATTTGAGTTATCACCAAAATCTAGGCTGGACGCCAGGACTTTTGCAAGTACCAAATAATTAAAATTTTACTTTAAAAGGTAAAGATAACGTTAAAACATGAATTCGGTTGGGAAGGAAGTTGAATAAAAAGATATTATTTAATAAAAAACTATAATAAAGACTGGTATACGAGATGTACAATATATACAAGATATTAAAATTTACTTGTGGTTGAAGACCAAAAACTAACAAAAAAAAAATGATATGTGAAAGAGGAAAAAAAAATGAAAAATAAAATGACGTTATTAAGAGAATACAAAAAAATTAGAATTACTGATCTCTCACAAATTTCTTCTGACCAAATAAAACTTTCACTGGGGACGAAGATCTTACATAACTTCCATAGGGTTAGTCCAGCGAAGAATCCACCAACGGCTAAGCTCTTAATGGGTTCGGTGTCAATTTGACTCACCACTGTCAGTACTGCAGTTACCCTTGCGAAAAAATGCCAGTTGTGTAAAATATCGTTTTTCTGCTCCACCCTGTATATAATGATCAGTTTGATCCACCAGTTATCCTCTTCTCTTGGTCCAGGTATTTACATAAAAAGGGGTGAGTTTCATGAGATCAGTATTATAGGCAAAACAAAGTTAAAAGCTGTGACGTTTGAATGGTCCAGCTACTTAGACAAAATATGAGTTAACACAAATTTACAGAGTAAATTGCAAACTAAACAACCTAGGATCGGTGTCCTACAATATTTTAGGAAGTTGAAGACTTCAACTAACTGAAGTATCAATAGAAGTGACGTTAAACAGAAAAAATACTAGTCCAACAAATAAACTAGGTGTAGCTACGATAATAAACAAGTGAAATAGGTATTCACTAAATGTTAAGATATTTTTTTACTAAAAAGAAGTTAATCTTCAAGAAAATAGAATTTAGAATGTCTGTATACAGACAGACAACTAGAAAGATAACGTAAATAAATATTTGCTAAATATGCAACATAATAGTTTTCAACTTGAAGGTAACGTTAAATTAAATTATTTATTAGTTCCTCGGAGAGTGGTTCTAATGAATTGCAGATAAAGTTAAATAAAGATATATACTTGACTATATGTTTACGTTAGATAATTAAAAGTTAATCAAGTGCCAGATAACTAGGCAGGTATCTTTTCCAGAGAACTAGGCAAAGCTCCACTAGAGCAGCGTTCATGACAATACTAAGAAAACGTTCAAGTAAGCATTCGATATTTTAAATTTAGAAAAACCTTACGTTACTGAGGTCTGGTTGATAAATATATGCACTGGTATAAAATAATCCACCACAAAACAAATGCACCAAATTAGATAATTTTCACAAAGGTTATAAACAAATAGGTTTGGTCCAACCAGGTGTACCAATCTCCAAATGTCACTAGTCACCACTTTCAGAGCAACGTAGCTAAGTGACCTAAAACATCAACAGGCAAAGACAGAAAACAACTAACTACGATACAAAATGGCGACATCCGTTGCCTAGTAAATCTAAAATTTACAATAACCGATAGTTAGTTTAAATTAACACACGAAATTATTACAATATCAAAGTGATATTAGATAAATTGCCAGCAAGGCACGATAAATTGATACTAATCAATATTAATGATGGCTGTTCCAAAGAACAACCAAGGTGAACTGATCACCGAAAAGCAAATTCGTCCAAGGCGTAAATTAAGATAATTACGGTACAATATTATTATGAAAATTACCTCAAAGGTACTTTAAATCAATATAGCAAATTTTTAAATAAGAATTAGCATAAAATCACACGATAATACCAGAAAATATATAAATTTTACCAGACCGCAGAATTATAGATGATTTCCATCTGAACGCTGCACTAGAAAGAAGAAAGTAGCATTGTAGTCTTCTGCTACCTAAACTCGATTATAGTTTGGAAAGAGACAGACATTTGAGAGTAGAGTATGAGCAATAAAGATGGATAGATATTTAGTGCCAAAAATCTGTAAAACCAACTGTTCCAGTATAAGTCAGTGGCGTCATCTAGACTAAACTAGCAGAAACTTAATTCATCGTGGAACACAACAACCTGGAATGAAATAGCTTGCAATTTCGTTACACATTTTGGGTAAAGCAGTGGTTAAATGCAAGGTTTCCAGACAGATAGATAAGGGTCCATAGAATGGTCTGCTCACTTAGATCATCTCAAAGATATACTCATAAAAAAAATATCAACTCATTTTTTTTAATGTTTATTTTTAATTATAGGAACAAGAACGGTCCTTTCCGTTGTTATTCTTGGTGTGTGAATTTACGTCCTTAGGAAATTATTTAAAAAGGCAAATCTGTAAGCAGGCAATCTTTTACTATTATGTCAACTAACTCATAAATTAAGGAGAAATATTTTGTGTCAAAGATTCCCCTTACTAAATGTAATTTCATTACAAGTTCAGTTTAAGAAAATAGAATCCTTGATAACCTGACATGTTTAATATTTGATGGAACAAAATTTAATTTAGCTCAAGTTATATAATATAGTGGAGCGGTTACTTAACTTGAAAGGGTTTGAATTCCTCTTGATATACAAAATTTGCAATGTAACTTGTAAAATAATATAATAATAGTCGAAGCCAGATGGGGCCACATAATTTTATAAATGATTTTTTTTTAAGTAAATTTTTTAATAACATTAATGATAATTTGCTTTAAAAAAAACAAAAGAGCTGACTTTACCGAAAAAATCTCAACATTTACTTTTTGTGAAATAACTCAAAAATCAAAAAAGTTAGTTTCTTTATATAATAATAATAATAATATTTATTTATATATAATGATATAATAATACAATAATACAATGGTAGTAACACTGGTGAACCATCTAATAGTTATACAAATAAATATTCGAAAAACCCACAAGGAAAATTCCGCGCATGGGTGAAATATTCACTGTAACCAATACATAATAACCACAGTTTTATACAGGAGTGAATAAGTTTATATTTAATTTGTAATTGTTAAAATTATTTGCTAATAATGTTAAAATATTTAATAGTTAGGTAAGTACATTCAACATTCAAGTTATTGACTAATGAACATATACGTAATTACTATTCTAGTTTATTATGCTTAAGTTTTAGGTATATGACAGTGTTGGTATGAAATATTACTTATATAGTGATCTTATATGGAGTCTTTTTTATATTTAAGTGTTTTTTTCTGTCCATCATACTGTTAATATCTTTCCTTGTATATCGTTTTATCCACGACTTAATTTCTGATTTAAAATGCTTACAATTAGATATGTGCCTTATATCCGTTGGGAGGGTGTTAAATATTTTTGTGGAGAGATAGTTATGACTTCTTTGTCCAATAGTTTTAAAAATCTTGGGTAATTCTAATGCACATTCCTTATATCTTGTGTTGTGTGTGTTTTGTTTTTGTTTTTGAAACAGTGTAACAAAAGGGCTTGGCAAAATAGTTGTCTAATATCAAATATTCCTATTTCATTGAATAGTTGATCTGATGAGTAAGTTTTACATTTGTTATATATAATTTTTAATATACATTTCTGAATAACCTCAACTTTTTTGTAATGATTTTTGGTTACACTACCCCATGCTATTATACCGTATGTGAGATGGGATTGCACCAACGCATAATATACTGAAGTTAACTGCCTTTCATCTAAAAAAAGTTTTTTAATAGTTTTATTTTTGGAAACACATACCTTAGTTGTTTGACTAATTTGTCGGTGTGGGCATCCCATCTCATATGACAGTCCAATATCACCCCTAAATATTTGATATTTTGTTTTGATTGAATCAGAATCTCAGTATTCGCATCCCGGATTGCTAGAGAAGTGAAAGTTGGTAAATTGTTTTCGTAGCTGGCAAATGGTAGATAAAATGTTTTCTGAAAATTTATGGATAATAATTTTTTATTGAAAAAGTCTATCACCGCGGGAAAATTTTCCTCCACTTTCCTTTTTAATACGTCCCATGATTCAGCCTCGAAGAAAATTGCAGTATCGTCCGCAAAGCTTATGATTTTACCAGCACAAGGTATTTGAAACAATTCATTTACATAAATAGTAAAAAGTAGTGGACCAAGTACAGTTCCCTGTGGTACACCACACTGAACTGTTTGAAAGTTATTGTGTATATTATCCATTTCTACACAATGTTGTCTCTCCGTGAGATAACTAGTCAGGAGTTGTTTGACTACACCACGCAGACCAATATCACTTAAGCTATCCAACAAATCTACATGACTAACTGTATCGAATGCTTTAGCTAGATCTTCGAAGATGCAAAGCGACTTTTTTGTTATCTAAGGCTTTATAAATTCTTTCTGTTAAATTAGCAATAGCATCCTCTGTACATCTACCCTCGCGAAAACCATACTGCCCATCAGATAATAGGTCATATTTCTTTAGAAATGTTACTATTCTAGATTGTAAAATCTTTTCATATATTTTCGCAAAGTTAGATATCAATGATATTGGTCTGTAGTTATTTACTTTTAGTTTGTCTCCAGATTTGTATACAGGTTTTATCACAGCAATTTTAAGCTTTCTTGGAAAAACACCACATTGAATGGATAAGTTTACAATATGTGCAAAGTGTTCGGACACTTGATCCACTATTTGTTTCAACGTTTTACTTGTTATGTTATCAAAGACTGGGGTTTTTTTGTCTTTCAGAGACAAGATTAAGTTCCTAACTTCAACAGACGTAGTCTCTTCTAAATATAGAGTATTTTTTACACCCTTCTTTATAAAATTATCTCCATTTTTATTTATATGTACATACTATTTCAATTGGACACTATGTTCATAACATATGAAAAGAAAATGTACATAATAATGTATTTTATAGCAGCTAGATAGATGATTTCGATGTTTTTGGCATAAGGCAGAACTATTGAATGATCTATAACATTTACAATGTCATTGAAGTATATAAGAAATAGAAGAGGACCAAGGTTGCTGCCTTGTGGTACCCCTGAAGTAGAAACACATGAGTGTAAACTGTTAACTACAACATACAATTTTCTGTTGTTAGGGTAATTTATAATTAGGTTAATAAGATTATTTGAAAACCCATAGCAGTGCAGTTTCGACATTAATCGAGCAAGGCAGATTTTCTCGAATGCTTTTGTTAGTAGTTTGTAAGCGATTATCAATATTTTCTGATAAATATTCTGTCCTATTGGAAAGATAGTTACAATGAATCTAGAGGGCATTAAACCATGTTGGCACTCAGAATTACTTTTTTTATGTCTACGAAAATATTTTGTAAGAAAATATGTTCTATTGTCTTAGAGGGAGCACATAATATAGAAATAGCCCTATGATTTGTTAATGTTCGATCTATTACCAGATTTATAGATCGGGCATACTTTTGCTTCATATACTATATATACTAAAAAAAACAAAGTAACAAAATATTCAGCATTGTCAGGTTTACACTCATAATCTGGTTATATGTTTCTCCTTCATATGAAGGGTAAAGATAAAATCTTTGAACCACCTGTTAGTATGGATCAATCGAATACGGCAGTAGCGACTTTCGTCTTATGAACAGTTTTTGTTTGTAAGCGATTATCAATATTTTCAGATAAATATTGTGTCCTATTGGACAGATAGTGACAGTGAATCTAGAGGGCATAAAACTTTGCTGACACTCAGAATTACTTTTTTTATATCTACGAAAATATTTTGATAGAAAATTATGTTCTATTGTCCTAGAGGGAGCAACTAATATAGAAATAGCCATATAATTTGTTATGTCCGATCTATTACCAGATTTATAGATTGGGCGTACTATTGGTTTATATACTATATATAATAAAAAAAACAAAGCAAAAAAATATTCAGCCCTGTCAGGTTTACACTCATAATCTGGTTGTATGTTTCTCCTTCATATGAAGGGTAAAGATAAAATCGTTGAACCTCCTGTCAGTATGGATCAGTCGAATGCGGCAATAACGACTTTCGTCTTATGACTAGTTTTTGTTACTCGTCACCAAAACCGATTTCGCTTCCATATCACCGCCTAAAACATGCCTGATATAGTAATATATTAAGCATTTAGTTTACGACTAACTGACCAACGAATATAGAATATTTCGAAATCAGGAAAAATCACAATTATTGGCCAGAAAACTCACTTTGGTGCTAACCAGATAAAATAGTAAGTAAATATGTAACGTCTTTAGGATTGGACGAAGTTACACCATATGCTCTACCACAGCCATAGTCGCTAAAGCCGATGGTGAAGAGGACAAGGAAGAAATTATTATCAAGCGATGAAGATGATTTAAGTTGGGGTTCAAGAGTTGTTCCAATAATGACATAACTTCGAAGAGTAGCAATAAGGCAGAACAAGAGAGAGAAGAATGATTACGTTTAGTTTGTGGTTGTAACTATTTTCATTAAATTTAAATTAAAAATATACATTAATTTTATGGTTGAAAAAGAGTCGGGACTCGAAACGTCCCACCCCACTTTTTATTAAGAAAAATATTTATATTTTACATTATTCAATTTAAAATTTTCTAGAAGGTATAAATAAGTTCCTCATCTGAATTCATATAAACTACTATATTTTTCCCTTAAATATATTATGTAAGGAATCTAATTTACAGCACTGATTGATATTGATTTATCAAAAAATGGCACTTAATAAGCCGTCTTCTTTGAAATTTCATCGTCACGTATAAAAGTTTTGAATAAATATAATTGAATTCAGTTAAAATGAGTTATCATGGAATGAATATATTCGCAGCAAAGTTGACACAAAAAACTGGAAATCTGCATGAATTTGCATTTGAAAAGTTCGCTTCTTCATAGCTTTCAAGCTAATGATGTATTCTTTATAATTTTTGTGTATCCCATAAAATAGAGAATACTCTACATTTTTAAATTCCTGGAATTTCCGTCATAAAAGAAACATTTGCTTAATTATTATTGAAATCCGATGTTCTTGCTCCTAATTATATTTAAAAGCATTTTCAAATTAGAAAGGTAGATGTAATATGATTTTCCTTTTTTGATTTAAAACTTTTCAAAGCTATTATATGAAATACATTGTGAAATATTAAATTTCATTCAGAAATAAAATAAAATTCATTAGCGTAAGATAAGACTCCTTTAAAAATTTAAATGAAATTTTACGGAACCAGAACAGAATATAAATTGCAAACAAATGTAATTATATAATATTGTTAATATATTGAGTGTTCAGTAAACTATGAAATAAAAACAACAGATACTTGAGTTGAGACAATAAAATTTTCATAATTGTGGAAAACAATTTTCAAAATTTTCGTAACGTATTGTCAAAAAAATACATATATCAAATTTAATTTGATACCTCTACTACTGTTACAATCCAATAACTAACATAATAAATACGTATTAGTACTGATCATCTTTTGTAACTACTACTATCTACGTTCTATATAAAATGACATAACTTTAACCGCACATCATAATTCTAAAAATGATGATAGTGGCAAAAAAATTATTTATCTCATAAAGCATGTTATTATTTACAACGTGGATGTCACGATATGAATAAATTCGACATTATTTTTAAGTTGTAAACTCCATTTAAACCGAATGGGGTAATAAATAACTTTACGCACAATTGCTACCAAATAAATTATTCCGCAAAGTGGAAAAGCTGAAATACGTTACCTACCGATCATTCCACTGATTTAAATAACTTTTTAAGTTTATACTTGAAAGTTCTGAAGTCATTTATTCAAGAAACAAAAAAAAGACCTAACACTGATCAGTGATTATGTTTAATTATGCATTAATTAATATTATATATCATCACTAAAGCTACAAATCGTTTCTGTGTATCATGGTCGTAGAGTACAGATGTACTTACTGTCGCCGGCATTCACCTTGATCGCGAAACTCTTCCTCCAGTCCAGTCTATTATTAGCTTTCGAGTTGTGTACACGTTAAGTCACTTGGGCGTATTGCATATTGTTTTTGTGTGTTTATTTTATTCGTTGTACTGTATTATTGATATTAATTTAATAATAAAGCATGGCAGACGTACGCAGGGGTAGAAAACTGCCATTTGTTGACAAAGTGAATAAATTCATAGGTGAATTCCCGGATTTATTCCATGATGCTAAAATAATTTGTCAAGTGTGCGAGAAATATTTGATGTGCTGGGATAAGCGTGATTGTGGACTTCACGTAAATAGTGTACACCATAAAAATAAAAAAAATGGCGTGCCTTCGACAACACAGTTTACTATAAATGCTGATTGCCTGTGATGTTCCGCTGCACATACTCGATAAACAAACATTTCGAGAGTTCTGGAATAAATACAATGCCCAGGTGAAGTTACCAAGTCGCACAACGTTTTGTAGCTATCTACCAACTGTACACGTAGACATAGTAAATAAGATGAAATGTGAATTAAAAAATACACGGCTGTGGTTATCTGTTGATGAGATAATAGATTGTAAAAAAAATTCTATTTTAAATGTTATAGTACGAGTACTGGACCCTCTTAAACCGACAGTTCCACTGTTACTAGCTAGCAAAAGACTAAGTCAGTGTACTAGTGAAACAATTACCAGGGTGGTGCTGGAGACGTTAGAAAAATTTGAACTGTCAAAAAGTCAAGTGCTGATGTTTGTGACTGATGGCGCCGTGATTCGGTAGGCCGTTCCTTGCAACAACAAGGTTGTACGTTTATACATTTTACGTGTAAAGTGCATGCTTTACATCTTGTGACAGAAACTATTCGAAAAAGTTTTCCAGAGGTGGATGCATTAATAGTAAGTACAAAAAAAGTGTTTCTTAAATCTCTTAAACGTCTCCGTGCATTTCATAGCAAGTGTCCCGGTATTCCTGAACCACCACAGCCGATTCTCACACGTTGGGGAACATGGTTGCAGGCAGCTTTTTATTATACTGAATATTTCCAACAAATAAAAGCTGTGATACTATAATTCAATCCAGATGAGGCTGCAGTTATTAAGGAAAGCCAGACAAAATTCGAAGATATTTCCGTTGACACAGCTTTAAAAAATATTGCGAAGAACTATAAACCATTACATGAAAGCATAAAAAAATTAGAAAACAGTGCGTTGTCGTTAGCGCAGTCACTGCAAATAGTCGACGAAGTAAATCTACTGCTACTCGCTATAGGTGACGCAACAAATGAGCGTGTTAAAGAAAAGTTCGCAACTGTGTTAAATAAAGACACCGGTTTTACCAAATTAAGACAAATATGTGATGGTGCAGCCGCAGATCCACTAAGTGCGTTCAAAAACTATTTTACGTATGCGTGACTTACATCAGTAGATGTCAAACGGTCGTTTTCAAAATATAAGAATATATTTTCACCAAAGCGAACATCACTCATGGAGACAACCATAGAAATATACCTGATGCTGCAAAATGGCTACACGTCTTCTCCAGTTTGTTATAAGCAAACTAGTTCATCAAGCTAGTTAAGAGGGTAAGTTTTACGTACATTGTTATAAATTGTAACAGTTTATTGTTTCTCGTATTAGTTATTTTCGCGTACGCCACTGTCCCATGGAACATTTTTGACAGCCCTAATCATCACCGTTAACTACTAATAACTATTGCACAAGTAGCAAAATGCTTTTCTACAGTGTATGTAGTTACTCTTGTAAATAGTGTACAGGGTACACTATTTATAATTTCTCTCTAAGAAAGACCATTTTTCTGTGCTCCATTATACTCCAACATTATATTTATGCGAGTAAATAACATGTTAATAACATTATTTCTTCACCTTCAGTCGTTCGGAAGTTGTCATAACGTCTTTTTTTTTCGAAAAATTTATAATGTATTTCGTAGAATTTTTGTTAGAACAGGAAATAAATGAATATAAAATAATAGTAAAAGTTTACCAAAGATTAGTTTTACTCAAGAATCATACCAACAAAATTGATTAAATTTATAGCAAGTGTTTAATATAGCGACCATTTTCATTAAACAATTATATATATATATAGTTGTAACTTTTCTGAATGTGTCACCATCTCTTATTAAATAACATGCCTATTGGATATTCCTCTTTAGTTCCTCAAGATCTGCTGACTTGCGTTGAAATACCAGATTTTTTTAAAAGTACCCCAAAGAAACAAGTCCATCTGTGTGAGATCTGGTGATATTTGTGGCCACCTTAAGGGACCATGTGCTTCAATCTAGCGATCTGTAAAAATTGGAACAAGTGATTTCGGACAATGCCCTCTTTATGAGATGGTACACCATCCTGCTGAAACAATAAATTTCTGACAATTTGGTTAGGAACAATATATTCGACAAAGGGGCTAAATCGTATTGCAAAAAATTTAAATACATTTATCCGGTTAAGAAATTTGGACAAATTAAATAATTTCCCACAATATCACACCATATATTGACGCCAAATAACATTGATTTTGAATTTCTATTTTACAATGAGAATTTTCATCAGACCAATAGCGTGTATTTGTTCGATTTGGTTAAGAATACCATTACTGATAAAACGAGATCCATCGGTCCATAAAATGTAGTTTAGCAGATGCCTATCTTCTTTATGCAAAGGCAAAAATTCTCGAAAAATTTGCACTATTCTAAAAATCATCCTCCATCGATAATTGTAAATTATAGGGCTTATAGGAAATTTATCTTGAGATAAAATTCGAAGGATGTTGCTCTGGCTATTCAAAAAAGTTTAAAGCTTCTGCAACTTTCACATCAGTAGGTGTCTTTTTCTGTATACTATTGTTTTTTTCTCTGACAAAATGCATCCCGACTACTTCTTAAATTATTTTCTAAATCTTTTACTCATTTTGTGACATGGAACATGTTAACCCGGATATCTTTCCGCATATAACCTTACTGCTTCGTATAAATTTTACTTACAGTCTATTATCCACTTGTCTATCGTATGTAATCATTTCTTTATAAGAATGGTGCCACTTTTACTCAATAACCGCAATCAGTGACAACATTAACAAGAAATGTCATTGCCATTAATTTCTTCTTCAGGCCCCTCATAACTTGATAAAAGTTATATGAATTATAGCTCGAACCGTACTACAATTTTTTCGAAATAAAATGTCATAACTAGAGTTGGCAAGTTGTGCGGCTATTCAGTGGTGCAACAGCAGGTAGATAGATGTCTGGTGAGGCAATGACCGGCTGGCGGACAAATCGAAGCGAGCCGCGAGACTAATCCATTGTTGTATGTCGTAGTGTTTACACGCTAGTTTATTCCTCTCCGTTGTATTTTATTTTGTCGTATTATTGATAATTTTATTTGTTGTATTTTATTGTTGATATTAATTTAGTAATAAAATATGTCAAATGGATTGATTCTATAATGGTGCTACAAAAATTTGTAAGGTGTTCGAGACAGATCTGATGTGCTGGGATAAATATGATTGTAGACGTCGCGTCATGTAAATACTGTGCAGCATAAACCTAAAAAAAATTGCGTGCCTTCGAAAACACAGTTTATGTTCGATTTATTGTTAATGCTGATTGCCTGTGACGTTCCGCTGCATATACTCGATAAACAACTATTTCGGGAGTTCTGGAATAAATACAATTCCCAGGTGACGTTACCAAGTCATGCAGCGTTGCGTAACAATGTGCCAACTATACGTGAGGATATTGTAAATGAGATCAAACGCGTATTAAAAAATACACGGCTGTGGTTATGTGTTGATGAGACGACAGATCGTAAAAAAAAAATCTATTGTAAATGTTATAGTACGTGTATATCTTAAACCGACATTTCTACTATTACTAGCTAGCTGGCAAAACAATTACACGGGTGGTGCTGGAGACGTTAGAAAAATTTGATCTGTCAACAAGTCAAGTGTTGATGTTTGTGACCGATGCATGGTGCCGCGACAATATGTTTGGTAGGCCGTTTTCTTCAAGAACACTGTTGTAGGTTGGTACATGTTACGTGTAAAATGCATGATTTATATCTTGTGGCAGAAACTATTCGACAAGGTTTTTCCAGTGGTAGATGCATTAATAGCAAATATAAAAAAATGTTCCTTAAATCTCCTAAACGTCTTCGCGCATTTCACAGCAAGTGTCCCGGTATTCCCGAACCACCACAGCCGATTCTTACACGTTGGGGAACATGGTTGAAGGCAGCATTTTATTATGCTGAATATTTACAACAAATCAAAACTGTGATACTACAATTCAATTTTGACGAAGCTGCAACTATTAAGAAGAGCCACACAAAATCGAAGATATTTCCG
Organism: Rhamnusium bicolor; assembly: GCA_029963845.1. Classification (NCBI taxonomy): domain Eukaryota; kingdom Metazoa; phylum Arthropoda; class Insecta; order Coleoptera; family Cerambycidae; genus Rhamnusium; species Rhamnusium bicolor. Next base: position 672,414 of record JANEYF010001323.1, read on the forward strand.
TTCAAACAGCTTTAAAAACTATTCACAATAATTTGTAAAATACTACATGACGCCATACAAAACTTACAAGACAGTGCGTTGTCTTTAGCGGAGTAACTGCAAATAGTAGTCGAAGTAAATCGACACTCAATAGGTGACGCAAAAAATAAGCCCGTTAGAGAAAAGTTTGCACGTATGTTAAAGCAAGACACCGGCTTTACCAGATTAAGACAAATTTGTGCGTTAAAACAGACCACCAAACAACATGTAACAAAAAAATTTTAAAACAAATTCCTAATAAATAATAGTTTCTCTGATGATGGTATAATAAACCGAAACGTTAGAAAAAAAAATTGAATTAGTTATACCTGACCGAAATTCCCACAAAAAAAAACTTTCAATATATATATATATATATATATATATATATATATATATATATATATATATATATATATATATATATATATATATATATATATATATATATATATATATATATATATATATATATATATATATATATATATATATATATATATATATATATATATATATATATATATATATATATATATATATATATATATATATATATATATATATATATATATATATATATATATATATATGTTAAATTCGTTTTCCGGGTATACTCCCGCGTGGGTGATAGGCCCCGAGAGGGACCGTGGTTGTCTGAACGACGTTTCGGCAGAATCTCATCTGCCATCTTCAGGTTCTAACAGATAACTGCTTACTGCGGCTTCTGGTAACTCGAACTGAAATTTCATTTCAGTTCGAGTTACCAGAAGTCGCAGTAAGCAGTTATCTGTTAGAACCTGAAGATGGCAGATGAGATTCTGCCGAAACGTCGTTCAGCCAACCACGGCCCCTCTCGGGGCCTATCACCTACGCGGGAGTATACCCGGAAAACGAATTTAACATTCACCACCCGCGAAAACCTGAAAAACAACATATATATATATATATATATATATATATATATATATATATATATATATATATATATATATATATATATATATATATATATATATATATATATATATATAAGGGCATAAAAATTATGCAGAAAACTATAGACCGATTGCAATATTATCAACAATATTAAAAATATTAGAAGAAAAGGCAATTTATATCAATATTTGCTATTTTCTAGATAAACTTAACATTTTAAATTGTAAACAACATGGTTTTAGAAAAGGCAAATCGACCACTCCTGCTATTTATGACTTCCTGGAAATACTTTATACAAAACTTGATGAAAATAAAAAATCCGTTGGAATATTTATGGATTTAAGTAAAGCCTTTGAGCTTGTTCACCACAACTTACTTCTTGAAAAAATAAGTTCATTTGGTCTTAGAGGCAACATTAACAAGCTATTGACATCATATCTGTCAGGACGTAAACAACTTGTTGAAATTCAAAAAAATAAATCAGACGCACTTCAAATCTCGTGTGGAGTGTCGCAAGGGTCAGTTCTAGGATCTTTGTTGTTTCTCTTATTTGTTAATGACTTACATACCCTATATAGATGAGTTCAATAGCTTGGTAATGTTTGCTGACGATAACAGTTACCTGTGTTGTGAAAATACGATTCCCGAAGTCATAAATAAAGCCCAAATTATGCCAAATAAATTTGCAACACGGTTTAATTCAAATTTGTTACTTTTACATAAAAGCAAAACTGTTTTTATTAATGTCACTCCCAGAGTGAAAGTAATAAATGAAAGTTATTTAATAAAAAATGATGGAAAAAGCATTGAGCAAGTAACAGAAACTAAATTTTTAGAACTAAAAAAATATTGGTGACATTCTACCAATGTGACTTTTTTGAAACGTCATAAAATGTGACTTTCTTGAAACGTCAAAAATTACTTTTATTATGAACTGCACCACACGTCGAGTTTTACTACGGTGAGGAAGTTCTGATCCCCAAGTAATAATTGGTAGCGGTTTTTTTAATGCCCTTCTAAATTATTACTTAATGTATTATTTTAACTTAACTGTATTATATTTCTTTCTATTTGTATCCACTGACTTATCCTATGCCAGTTGTAATGGTCTACTGGATTTAATATCTATCTATACATATATAAAAGCTCAAAAGGTTTTCTTCTCCGGTTCCTCAAGCGGCTACCGCTTCACCAATTTTAATAATTTTTTTTTTTTCAATGAAAGGTCTCTGTACACTCAGATGAATCATGAGTCATTTTTATATTTTTTTAATCACCATTTTCATATGTAAAAGAAAATAAACAAAAACTAATGCATGTTAGCGTATGCTAAGCGCGGCGTTACTTGAAGCGACCTCTACCACCGACCTCTTAAGAAATGGAACTAACGCATCTTAGCCTGTTTGGCTTATTCTGTCTGTGCCAGCGTCACAGACAGGTTCTCTGAAAGACGTTGACTGGCGGCAGGGAATGGAGACGCGAACGCACACAAAAACGTCTAAAATACGAAAAAAAAAAACCTGCTTTACAATTCAATATAGATGTGCCGTTTCTGATACTATTTCAAATGTAACTCCATTCAACTTAGGTAACTTAAACAACATATGTAGTTATTGCTCTGCCCGGTACTTTTCATGTGAAAAAAATTCGGCTGTCTACTTTGGTCTTTGTTGCTGTAATAAAAAGTTCAAATTACCGGAATTTCGGATTCCTGATAAAATGGAAGAATTATTTACAGGGAATGACGAGATATCGAAAAATTTTCGAGATAATATTCGACAATAATGCTTTGTTGTTCGTGTCATTCGGAGCAAATATAAAATTACCTTCCGGATATGGTCCGTATTGTTTCAAAATTCTTGGTGTAGTACATCATAAAATTTCGTCATTATACCCCTTAAATGGAGGATGTGCTTCTTATGGACAGTTATACGTTTTACACTTTTTCGAAGCCAATCAAATTAGACTTGAACATGCTGCGAACAGTTCCTTGAGAAAAGACATTCTAGAAATACTAAACCGTGTCGTAAATCAATGTAATCCTTATGTGATGTCATATAAGACAATGCATCAGAAGATATGTGAAGAAAAGGAGTCAGCTTTAAAAGAAAATCGTGTACCTATTAATTTGTTAATGCGTTTTTATCACGAACCCAAATCAGATCCTCGACGGTATAATGATCCTACATGTTCTGAAGTTACAGCTGTTTTTGAATCAGCCGACGGTGCTCCACCTTCTCATAGACATATTGCTGTTTACGCACATGACGGAGGAATAAAAAATATAGATTTTGACAGTATGCATTGAGATCCGATGTCAAATGGATTAATCTGGCCGTGCGGGGAACCAGGATGGCATATTTCGATGCCAACTGGAGGAGAGCGCAAAACTAAAATTCGCCAAAATATTTCTATGCGAGAATATATATATTACAGACTTATGGTTCGAGGTTTAACTCCTGTAGGAGACTTCAATCCAATAATTAATGCTGGGAAGTTAACGCAGCAGTTGATTGTTGATTATTACTGTCGCATCGAAGGCGACAGATTGAAATTTATCCGTAACCAATAGGTGAAATTGCGAGTAGATACATACGTTGGTCTTGCAGATGCTTTACATGTAAGGGCCAACAACGAAAACTTAAAGGCTGGACGTGTTGTTATTTTACCTTCATCGTTTACTGGCAGTCCTCGAAACATGATGCAAAATTATCAGGAAACAATGACCATTGTAAGAAAATTTGGTAAGCCACACATTTTTTTTGACGTTTACATGTAATCCTTTACGGCCTGAAATTACAAATAGCATACATTCTTATGAAACTGCTAATAATAGGCCAGACGTTATTGTTCGCGTGTTTCATGCAAAAGTAAAGCAACTCTTGCGTTTAATTAACCAAAAACAAATATTTGGCGAAGTACTAACATATTTGTACACTGTTGAGTTCCAAAAGAGAGGTTTACCTCATGTTCACCTCGAAAAGTCTAAAATGTATAACTGTCCATAAGATGCACATCCTCCATTTTGAGGGTATAATGACGAAATTTTATGATGTACTACACTAAGAAATTTAAGGAGGTGCTGTAACATGAAACTTTCGTCACTCACTTGCATTTTCCAATACACCCGCCGTCGAATTTAGACGGGGTTACGCTAGTATAATTATTACTATTATTAGCAAAAATATAATCTTTCAAATTGAAAACAGAAAAAAGGTTGATTTTGAGGAAAAAATATAAACCGTTCATTTTAATAAAAAATAATAACATAGATAAGTATGTAATTTGAATTTCTTAAATATCCTCAACCGTTTCTGAGAAAATAGTCCGGGGCGTGAAGTTTGGTTCACACTTTTATTCATAAACTCACAAATTTTACAGTTATATAGTATATAGTACTAATCTAACTGAAAATGTCTCAAGAAACTATCATCTGAGAAACATAAATAACGTTAAATTCGCCTGCGAAAAAAAATCTATTTCTGTTTCTATATTTAAGTGGTCGTTGTTTTGAGTAACTGATCATTAATTCTCCGGTAAACATGTACTTGTTTCTAATTAGTGGCCCTGATATTAATATCAATTCGTTGACAGAATTACAGTTACTGAAAACAGAGTTTAAATTTTGTAGCGACCAAATATAATCACAAGAAGTTATTTAATTATGTATTGAGTGTTTATAGAAGAATGCTAAAAGACAAAGTAAATGCCGTTTATTAAAATAATAGGTACGTGACGATTTTACTGCAATAAGAGATTTCAGGAAAGTATTCTATGCAAGCTAATTTTTTTATTCTGAAATGGAAGATGGGTGGAAAAAATTTAATTTCTTAATTTTTTAACTAGGCAACAAACTTTCAAAAAAATACTAATACTTAGTTGGAATGAGTCTTTAACAAAGTTTCAATCAACTGATTTAATGAATAAATTTTAGTATTGCCAGAAGGTTGTTTTCGTTCTATGAACAAATAACACAGGCCTGCAAAATAAAACATATGGTGGGGGGTTTCTATATTTTAATGTAATTCTGTATTCTGTTTCATGCCGAATCCAAAAATGACTTGCATTTTGCTCTATCACGCAAGGTTTTTTCACAAAGTAAAAATACATGAACGGTTTTCTAATAATGCATTACAGTAAAATACTTCTCATTTTTAATTACAAAATTTAAATCAAAATTTACAAGTACCTACAAGAAAATAATATTACAAAAAAGTTGTTAACATTTTTACATGTCTCTTTGCGAATGAAAACGCTTTCTTTTGCTTTCAAATGAACGCTTAGTTGAAGCCCGTTTATGTGAAGTTTCACTTTCAGAAGATTCTCTCTTTACTAACAATAGTCAGCCATCATGGCGACGTTCCGTCTTCCTTGATATCTCATGTCCATCTGTTTAATGTCCTGGTGAAACCTTTCACCTTGTTCTTCACTCACCGCCCCGAGATTTTCTGGAAAATAGTCAAGATGGGAATGAAGAACATGAAGTTTCAAACTCATATTGCACCCCAATGTTTTATAATTTTCTAACATATCGTTGACTATATTCTTGAAATCAGGATCTCTGTTATTACCTAAGAACTTTTGAACTACATTTTTGAGCCAACCCATGCAGCCTTTTCTTTATCATTCATTGTTAAGTCAAACACTCTGCCCTTCATTAACTCTCTAATTTGTGGCCCAACAAAAATACCTTCCCTTAACCTTGGCTTCTGAAAAACTAGGAAACTTTGAACATAAATACTTGAAGCAGTTACAGTTTTTGTCGAGAGCTTTAATAAATTGCTTCATTAGCCCCAACTTAATGTGTAACGGAGGCAGAAGAACTTTTTTCGGATCGACCAAACTTTCTTGTACAATATTTTTTGAACCAGGTACTAAATTAATTCTACGTGGCCATTCTTCCTTTTGCCAATGTTCACCTCGTGCTCTACTGTCCAATTCGCATAAGAAACAGGGCATTTTAGTATAGCCAGACTGTTGGCCTAAGAGCATACCTAAGATTTTAAAATCTCCACATAACATTCAGTTGTGGCTTGCATATTTCACCTTTTCAAGTAGGAGTTTCAAATCTTTATATCATTCTTTTAAATGAACAGAGTGTGCAACCGGGACTGATGCGTATATATTACCATTATGCAACAATACACCCTTTAAACTCCTTTTAGATGAGTCTATGAACAACCTCCAGTCATTTGGTTGATAAATGGATGCTCATAACTTGCTAACCAATCCTGGAACATCATGGCAGTAAACAAGGGATCCCTCTTGATCAAAGTATTCTAAAAATTCAGTTTCACGTTTTCTATACCATGAGAATGCCGTTCCTGGAAGAAGTAAATTCTTTTCACTCAGTCTAGATCCCAAAAGTTCCGCAGACTCTTTTGAAAGTCGTAAGTCACGAAATAAATCGTTTAGTTCATTCTGAGTAAAAAGCTGAGGCTGAGTACTTTGTAATGAAAAGTCTTCATTTGAATCTTCAATTTCTAATTGCGAATCAGAATCAGACGACAAAAGAGTATAATTCTCTGGTACAGCAGGTACAGGTACATCTGGCCCATGCGCTACTGGCCTTATTGCTGATGGAAGGTTCGGATAAAATATTTTTTCTTATTTTTAGTATTAAAGCTTACGTCATACAAGCAAGTAACAATCTTCTGCATGATTGCTGGGTTCCCGCCACACCATTGGTATGCTGAGACGTAAGGATTTCTTTTTATTTTGAGTCCACTTCCGTAATGATTCAACACATGTATAATATGCTCTGTGTGGCGCCCATGTTTTGTCTTGGTCTCCAAGTTTTACACCAAAGTACGCATGATAACTTCTTTTCACGAATTCCGTAATATTTCTTTGTCTTTTTTTAACTGTATATGAACCACTAATGTAACAAAACACATCCGCGCTGTTTTTACAATGTCTTGAGGACATGACGAATTTTTAATAACTTTATTACGCTATTATATACTGTAAGCACACGTTCAACCACAGTTAACTTACTACTGACTGCTGTATGTGCTTTTCGAATACTATGTGTATATTCTGGTTCTAACTAGAAACGTCTAGATTAAAAGGCAGTGGTCCTTAACAATTTTGTTATAAAAATATATGTATTAATTACTAATAATGTGGTTATGTATGTTTAGAGTAAACAGTGAGTGATACACGAAAACTAATAATACAGCAGAGTTCAGAACGACTTACTTACTCTAAAAATGTAAAAAAATTGTAGACCCCTAAAACCATGCAGGCCTGTGTAAGTAATTGAAGATGGTATTCCGTGAAATAACAAATTTTGTAAAACGTAAAGTATTACTCCTAAGTGCGACTCTGTTATTGCAAGGAACATCCCATCTCTAATAAAAGAAAACGAAATTATAGGATTTTATGAAAAAAAAATGCTACTAAATATATTAATTTGTCATTATTAAATTATACATGACCACTTTTATATTGGTATAATTATGTTTTATACCATTTTTTAGTGTTATGATTGTTATGAAGCTTATTATTATTAGATCTCAAAGTATATTATAACCGTACAAGAATGTTTATTATCATTAAGACTATAACCGAGATCGACCGCTATAACCCACTGTAAAACTCCACTAATGTAAAGACTGGTAATAAAATACAATGGCTTATTTTCATAAACATTTCATTTGCAAATGCCTAAATTTCTTGAAAGGGTCGATACCTGGGGCACATGTAGAGCTTTATAGCGAGATAAATTTTAATGAAGTTGTTTGAAATTGTATGAAATTGACTGCCCGTGTCCGTTTTGAGATGGTCCGTTATAGAAAGGTTTTGCCATATGAGGAAATGTATGGAAATACGTGGCGCAGGTAAGCAAAAGTTTACTATATAAATAAAATTTTAAATAGCTCATCAACAGAACACAGTGTAACTAAGTGACATATTTCCAAAGCCATTCCCAAGTATGTATTACTATATTATATTTGAGTAACTGATACTCGTATAACTATAGAGTTGTTTTCAATTTAAACAGGCTTTACAAGATATAAACTCGACATCTACATCTAAATTTACTACGAAATAATAGGTTTGTATTTAATCATTATCAATTTACAGTGAATATTCTTCCAAGTGAAAGTTTCATAAATGAAATGAACTATGAAACTTTTCCAAAATATATATTTATACCAAATTCAATTTCTGTCCATCATTTGATTTCAAGTAATGGCGGCGAGATTTTTTTAAATAGCAGCTCTCTATTTTGTTTTCTTGTCTCTACGGCCTAATCTATATATAATTATATTAACGCGCACAATACCAACACACTCTCTCCTTTTCTAATGATACTACACGCATCCTCAAGTCAACAAGGTGTCTCGAAGGATGAATATATTTAATAATGTTGAAAGAATATTTGGAAATATTTAATCAAAATATGAATTTAACCTGCATAGCAATTTAAAAAAAGAGGAATTAACATTAGTAATATACCTATTGAATTTACTATAAAACAAATGGTTAGAAATTTCTGAGTGGCCACCAAAATATCCCGACCTTACACCTTGATATTTTCTGTGTGGTTTATAATATTCTAAGCTTGAAAAAAGAGAAACTTTTTTTCTTTAGCAGAAGATCAAAATGGAATATCAGGTTAGTTATTATTATTTCATCTCTTTTATTATGTTTCATGGGTTTTAGAATTTTAAACAATGCGTATTTATTATTTTTTTATAATAATACAATGAAAAGTGAGGAACAATGTGCCTAATGTGACATAAAATTAGTTATTGATCAAAAGGAATAATATTTAATAAATGTAAATGTGTCGTATGTTCAACAACGATTTTATATAATTTGGTTAGTAGGTACTACTCGTAAGTTCTAATTAATTAATACAAATAAAATTATTCCCTATTACAATAATAACTTTGTCTTTCAATATTTGACTTTAATCAACTAGATATTAACACAAAATTTTGCTTTGGGATTATTTGAGTTCGCATACAATCCTGTTATATAGTTAAAAAATGTAAATGTTGCGGTTTTAGCGGAAATTACGTGTTATTCTTGAGTCTTTATTTGCTTTAATATTCTTATAACACAGAAGTTATTATGATTTTAAATAAAGCAGGTGCTTAAATATAATTCTAATGGGTAGGGCTGAATGGAGAGTTTGTAATATGGGTAGAGAATAATAATAATAAACACCACAGAAATTAGTCAACCTCCCAAATCCAAAGCTAGTAGAAGGTTATACTCACTAAGAAATACATGGATATGCAACCAATTCCGCCGACGCACAGTGGGGCCAAATCCACAAAACTCGCTAATAATTACTTTTTACTATATTTGACAGAAAACAATGTCATAAATATTATATTCATTATTTTTACGGTTCGGTTAAAACCAGAAACCATATTGTCCAAGTATCGATGTCGGTCGGTCCATCTGTCCGTAGTGTTTCTCTCTCTATTACTAAACCAACTTAGTTCAAACTTAAACATGTGTAATATTAACTAAATATGGTGGCTAGCTGTCAATTTTTTCTTAAATTCCGACGTAAATCGTGAAAGTATGCGAAAGTATACTCACAATTATGAGAAACATACGTTTGTGTTATTATTATTATTTCTTTAAGCTGCACGAGGTAGCAGTTAATTTCCACAGGTTGATTAGTAAACATTTTAAGAAGTGTGTAAAAAAAATTGCGTTAGTAAATCAGGGCCGGAAGTGTACCATAAATCCATGAGAAAATAAGCTTTTCACAAAAACACAATATTGTCTAATGGTTTTAATTAATGCATATATTTATCATTATTACAGTACCATATTAATAAAAAATATATACCACTGGGTTCACTGGGATCCATTATAAGGTACAATTAAGTAATTCACGGCAGAATAAAATTCTTGTTGCAAAAAAACAGAATAACAATACACAGTCTCGTTTACGGATGCAACACGACTGAAGTGTACTAACCAATAAGTGACATAATCGCAGCCTTCTTCCTCCTCACCTAGGCTACAAATTGTGATCGTGAATGCAATTTTATATGCTCTGTCTATCACTATATTAGTATGCAACTATAATGTGATGGATAGATCGAGCACCTAAAGCCAAGGCCTCAGTGCTGATCCAAATGTACCTGCTTACGTCACACTCGCTAGGCCAACCATTCAAGAACCTACCACCAGAGTATCACGGAGTTGTATGTTTTTAGTACAAGATGGCAGTTATTTGTATGCGTTAAATATGGATTAGGTACATCTTAACTCATTATTTATTTTTCACGCTATAACTAGTGTTTTTTTAATTAAATTGTCAGTGTAGAAATTCGTAAACATGCCATATAAATGCAGTGTATCGGATTGTAAAGAAAATTATGTGAATGGGCCGAAAGTGCGTGTGTTTTCTTTTCCGAAAGCTTGTGTAAAATATGGATATCAACTATTCTAAGAAGAGGATTTACACCTCCGAAGTGCATTAAAGAGCTTAACTTTATTAAAACAATTCGTTACAGAAATCTGAACAAGTGTATCGTTGTTCACGTCAGACTTACACCAATTTTTATCAATATTTTTAAACTGTAAATCTTGTTTGTGAACCCTAGTATAAAAACCTTTATTAATTCACTTACTGGATAAACTGGGTTTAAAATTTTCCATTAAAATGTATTTAACTATATCGTAACGATTTTCTGATTTATTTCTTTGACATTTAAATCTAAAAAATATTCTTATAATCATTTTCACAATAGTTTAACACGCGCAAAAAGAACTTATAGGGTGCGATGTAAGGGCTCAGTTCCCGACTGATAACTCGGTACTTACACGAACCTCTTACTAAACGGTAAAAATAATTTAGTGCTGTTTATTATTAAGCCTGGCCAAGGTCATTAATCCTACAGAGACGTACTAGTTATGCATCATATCATCATACTTGAATAAGTACAATAATTAAAACAAAAATATTTTATATATTGTGATGTATGTTTTTGTACTATTTCGTTCGCTTTAAATTCTATTTTATGCATTTCCTTATATTTTGTAAGCTTAGTGCTGCACATTATTATTAAACTGTTAAATGACGTTCACACATGTACATTGTATATCTAAGTGATAACCAATAATAAATAAATAAATAAATAAAATAAATGGAAATAAATTTTATTAATACTGGTACACTTTATAAAAATATGTACAAGACTCACCTTCTTAAGCAGATTTATGAAGTAGCTTGGTTGTCGTTATCACAAACTGGAGCACTTCTATAATAACTGTGTAGCATCAGATATGTTTCTACAGTTGTCTCAGTAAGCGATGTTCGCTGTGGTGAAAAAATATATTTGTATTTTGAAAAAGACCGTTCGACATCTATGGAAGTAATACAGGCATAAGTAAAACACTCACTTAACGCAGCTGTAGATGCACCATCACAAATTTGTCTTAATTTGGTAAAATCAGGATCTTTCCGTAATACACTCTCGAATTTTTCAATAACGGGCTCATTTTTTGCGTCATTTATAGTCTGTAGCTGTGTATTTACGTCGTCCACTATTTGCAGCGATACCACTAACGACAACGAAGTATTTTGCAATTTTTCTATTGCGTCGTGTAGCCCTCTATAATTGTTATAAATAGTTTTTAAATCTGTTTCAAGGGAAACATCTTGAAAACTTGTCTGGCTTTCTTTTAATAGCTGCAGCCTCGTTAGGGTTGAACTGTAGTATCACAGCTTTTATTTGTTGAAAATATTCAGCATAATAAAAAGCTGCCTTCAACCACGTTCCCCAACGTATAAGAATCGGCTCTGGTGGTTCCGGTATACCAGGACACAGTGTGTGAAATGCTCGAAGCCGTTTAGGAGATTTGAGAAATACTTTTTTTGTATTTGCTATTAATGCATCTACCTCTGGAAAGCATTTTCGAATCGTTTCTGCTACAAGATGGAACGCATGCACTTTACACGTAACATGTAAAAACCTACAATTGTCTCTTTGAAGAAAACGGCCCACCAAACGCATTGTCGCAGCACCGTCGGTCACAAACATCAACACTTGACTTGTTGACAGTTCAAATTTCTCGAAAATGTCCAACACCACCCGCGTAATTGTTTCGCCAGTACACGCAGTTAGTCTTTTGCTAGCTAGTAAAAGTGGAAATGTTGGTTTAACAGGGTCGAGTACACGTACTATAACATTTAAAATAGAATTTTTTTTACAATCTGTCGTCTCGTCAACACATAACCACAGCCGTGTATTTTTTAATGCACATTTAATCCTATTTACAATGTCTTCACGAACACTTGTTACATATCTACGTAATGATGAACGACTTGGTAAATTCACCTGGGGATTGTATTTATTCCAGAACTCCCGAAATGCTGGTTTATCCAATATGCGCAGGAAAACAGCACAGGCAATCGGCATTAACAGTATATCAAACATAAACTGAGGTTCTATAGAAGACACGCCATTTTTGTTATTTTTATGCCGGTTACTGTTGACATGAATTTTGCAGCCGTATTTATTCCAGCACATTAAGTCTTGATCACAAACTTTACAAATAATTTTACATCCATCATAGAATAAATCCGGAAATTCACTGATAAATTTATTCACTTTATCAGCGAACGGTCGTGTTCTACTCTTTACGCTCAACATTATTTATTATTTATTAGTACTCTATGCATCGACCGACAAATAACAACTGAAGTGTGTCGTGTCATCGTCATCGTAAACAAGCGCGCGATAGCATTGGTATTGCGCCCGACCCTGAATTTACCATCGCTTGGCCAGGCTTATTTATTATTCATTTTTACAGTATCCACGGCAAATTACGCTGGCTCAGCTGGACTGGAAGTTGTGACGTCACGCGTGTTTTTAGGTGCACCGAGACGGTGGTATGGATTATCACTTTTGATCATCTATAACCTTTTTTGTATTTGAGATCATAATGCCAGCTTAATTCAATTCTTCTACTGAATTAATCACTATTTTGGGAACTATCTTCTCAAAATATTCTCGATGTGGGTGCCGGTTGAGGAATCTCCTGAATAGATTCCAAACATCCTTTGGTGTTTAATGCGATATTATTTTCAAGGGACACTTTTATTGGGTATTTTCGATCACGCCACTTTAACCCTTAAGCGTTGGTGGAATCCACCACTAAAATATTAAGTGCCAGGGAAGATCGAGACATCGTTTTAAAGTTCGTTAAGTTCTCTTTACAACGGTATTTTGCTTTTTAAATTTGAACTAATAGTTTGTGAGAAATTGCATTCTAAAAGTAAAAAAATGTTGAATGAAGTAGTTAGAAAACGAAATTGGCGTTTTTTTTTCCAAGAAACGCTAGGACCCGTCGGTTTTTTATTTTCAAGACGGACACCTCACTGGGTATTTTCGATCGCACCATTTCAATCCTTGAAGCGATGGTGAAATCTACCATTTCAATTTTAAATGGCAAGAGGGTGAAATGGAACATCGTTAGAGACTCGTTAAATTCACTTTACAACAGCACTTACTTTTTGAATTTGGGCTCACAATTTGCGGGAAAACGTGTTCTAATATTAAAGAATTTAAAGAATTACTTCCCGAGTAAATGCGCCTTAATATTTTGATGGTTTTTCTTTATTTTCTTTTGTTCACACTGAAGGTAAAAAACGGTAAAACTGATATTATTAAAGAATAGTCATTAACTAGTCTGTAACTTCATCGTAATTACTGTTGTAAAGAGAATTTAGCAAGCTTTAAAACGATGTTCTACTTGATCTCTTTTGCCATTTAAATTTTTAAGGGTGAAAGCACGCGTTACTATTCATCGACCTTCATACCGTGCAATTTTTAAGCTTTTTTGATTAAAAAAAAAACAATCTACAATAGTATAAAAGTTAAGAGGGAACAAATTGTTCACATCCTATTGAAGGACAAATATTTGATATTACCTCGTTGGAAGATGGAATCTGTTCTCACTGGTTACTTAGTCAACATAAATCTAATATTTTCATGTCGGAAACGTAAAAATAGAAACGTTATGCAAAAGTGAGTCAAGAAATTATTAGAAACATTCGTCAGCGGAAGCAAAAGTATTCAGAAATTTGAATTGGTATATTTCTAGATCCAGATGGTTGTAAATTTAAAATTAGTACATATCTCGCCGTAATACAGGGGAGATCAATTTCAATTGCCCTCCATGGGATCTCATAAATTATAAACCCTATTATCCAGATACATTAAAATTGTATTATTGGACCAGTTAAATTGTTAATCACTAAACCACAACCTACTGTGATATTTTCAGGGTCAAAAATTTAATTTACTGATTACTCTCATTTAGCACTTTGAATGCATTTCTACCACGTTATATAGAGAATCCTTTTTTTTTATTTTTGATACTTAAAAATTTGTGTCAGATCTATATTCCCATAGAAACTATAATTCCAATTTAATCCAGATTGTGTTTAATGTTACAAAATTGTCCGAACAGAATGAGGCTAAATGTAATATTATTATAAGAATACACACTTAATAAAAATAAAAAAAATATAATAATAAGAAAATTTGTGGAAATATTTTTTTAGGGAGTCTTAGAATAAAAAATCTGTTTGCCAATGAAAAATGCATCATGGGATATTTCAAATATTTGGTCTTAGTGAAAGTAAACTAAAACTAAACCAATGAAATCGTCCGTCATACCGACAAGGCACCTAAAATGAGCAGCAACTGCACGGCGGGGCCGACGAGATACAGAAATATTTCCCGGTGAGCCGGTGGGAGTTGGGCCTATGGCCCAAATTATTTTTTTGGTTAGATATTCTTTTCTGAGCAGGTCATGGGATGATATAATTATCTGATATACTAACATTTTTTTATTTCATTCAGTTACCGAATTAATTAAACTTTAAGATGTGTGTATAGACCTTTCTTTTCTAAACCCAAACAATTTTGAAGATATTAAGAATAAAGACTCACCAAACCACATTTTAGAAAACGTTTGCTCCAAATTAATACGATTTAATGAGTTTGCTACAGCTGGGCGATTGAGGGATGAAATTTACTAATTTTGTGAACAACTGGGACAGCCCGTAAATATCACTTGAAAATTCTTATTATATTTACAACAGATTAAAGCTGTGATACTACAATTCAATCCTGACGAGGCTGCAGCTGTTAACGAAATCCAACACTCGAAGGTGTTTCTGTTGAAACAGCTTTAAAAAGTATTCACAAGAACTATAAATGATGCCATAAAAAACTTACAAATCAGTGCATTGTCGTTAACGGAGTCACTGCAAATAGTTGAAGAAGTAAATCTACTACTACACGCTATACGTGCCACAAAATATGAGCGCGTTAGATAAAAGTTCTCCACGTGTGTGAAAGCAAGCCACCGGTTTTACCAGATTAAGATAAATTTGTGATAGTACTGATGGTGCACATACAGATCCGCTAAGTGCGTTCAAGGACTATTTTAAGTATGCCTGTATTACATCAATAGATGTCTAACGGTCGTTCTCAAAATATAAACATATGGTAATTTTCTACAACACGCACTTCTGGAATTTTTCGAAATTTTTTGCATAAATTTACTCACAAACGATGTAGTAACAATTTGTGACATAAGAAATGTTGTGCAAATAATAAATAAGCCAAGAAACTTACGGGATCGTGGAGTGAATAGGGGTGCTGGTGCTGGGTGGGTAATAGCAAGCCGAAAATGACTGATATTTCACTAAATGTCAATTATTTTTGTAGGACAAGGGATATTTTTTTTGTTTTATTTGAAACTGAAACATACTTAAATCATCCTTAGACGTAGGCACTAACTTTATTGAATACTTAGGACAACTATAATGACACGGTACGTTGCCGTCTCGATGAAAAAAGTACCCGGCACTTATGACAACGAGGCACAGGTGAATCTTTATTAACGCAACTCGACGCGCCCGCTGTATCGGACATTTTTTAAACAATCATATTGCAAATTATATTGAAATATATTGATCGCCAAGTTCAATCGTCACACAGTAACAAAGAACTGAAATGGCATCTTGCGTCTTCATGAAAAATGCTTTCTAAGCATTGAGTAAGCGTCCCTATACGCCTTCAACCAATCAGCTTTCAGCTTTTTGTTTATACTAACCCGAAAATCTTTTTTCGCGAAGACTTTATTAAATAGAAAATTGTCAACATGAAATTAAAATTATCTGAAACGTACTCGCAGAGCCTCACGTGAATCCCCGCGATAGATGTACTTTATTTCAACAGGTGAAATTAATGAAATGCGCGGCCAACAGCGTTGCCAGATTGTACCAATCTAAACATAAACTGCCATTATTAGAAAAATAAACGTCAGGGATTTGTCCCTAACTTTGTTGAATTATCTCAATCTGGCAAAATCGGAGAACTTCGTGCGACACCTGACAGCGTTTTTTATACAACACACACAGACAGCCATATAAATGAATGCCGGGTGGATAATGTGAAGTGTTGCAATCTTATTGATTTATTTAAGGGTAGTTAGGGATGTTTGCACAAGAAATGACACTGTGCAATGAACATCTGATGATGTGTAGAGAGTGTCGGTATAATTAGTTTTGTGGTATCTCAGAAGTGCGTGTTCTAGAAAATGACCAAACATATTCTTTCACCACAGCGAACATCACTCACGGAGACAACCATAGAAACATACCTGATGCTGCAAATTTTTACAGATCTTCTCCAGTCTGTAATAACCAAGTTAGGTCATCAAGCTAGTTGAGAGGGTAAGTTGGGCATACATTGTTATTAATTGTAACAGTTTATTGCATTTGTTACTAGTTAATTTCTTTTATTACGCTTATTATGATGCGTACTCCTATGTCCTGCTGCACATTTCTACCAGCTTTAAAATTACTGTGTGTCTAACTTGCTTAATTAAAAATGGGATACATGATACAATATATCTACTGTTTAGGTGCAATCTTTAGTAGTTTTGTGGTGATATGGTGCGAATAGGCTAATCAGGTATAATTTTGGGATATATTATTCTTCAGATGTACAAAAACAATATATAGCCCAGTCACATTAGAGGTTTCACCTCGGAATGAGAGATAATAAGCTGTAAACTTGTATAAATATTTATTTTGGAGTTCTAAAAGTTGTCTCAAAAGTCTCATAAAATCTCGTGTCCGCGTCTTAAGATATTCAAGGTCAAAGGTCACAGAAATCGTTTTTTTGCAAATATCTCGCTTCCTATGGTTTTAATGCCATTTGCATTTATTATAAAAATTGTAGAGAATAAAATTCTCTACAACTTTTGTCCCAAACATTTTTTTATATACTCAACTATTTTTGAGATAGAGGGCGGAGAGCACGCCGCGCTTACCTATTCACAGCATAATGCAAGGTCAACCGTAAGTCCCGGTAAATAATACGACGTTAAAGTCTATAAATCATTAAAAAATATATAATTATGAATAATTTGCACTGTTTATTAATTAATACATTATATTTAATAATATTTTTCATTTATCGAATATATATTTGTTTAATATTACTTACCTTTCCGTGTAATAAAAAATTGTTGAGTGGAATACTTTAAATATATTTTAGTTATATTCTAATATATATGTTAATTATATTTTAAGTAGAAAAAAGAATAGAGTAAATACATTTTAATCATATCTTTATTTAGAAATGATTTTTCACATATTTATTACAGTTGAAGTTCGAATGTGGGGAGCTTTTTCAAAAACTTTTATAATTAGAAGGACTTGATGAAAATGACCGTTCTCGTATCGCAGCCATTATTGCATGACATTGATGTGCATTTCGTTTTTAAATTATGACTTCTTGTAAAGAATGCATTAAAGTTTTTGGTATTTCTTCATTAATATCATCTAACATTTTACTTGGAGGTGGATAAGACTTGGTGTCAACTACAGATGATCGAATATCTTCCCTAATAATAGCTGCTGCAGCTTCGGCAATCCGTAACCGTTCTTCTTCGGGATCCCTTTTTTTATTATCGTACCAAGCTTTTGATAGTATATTAGCTTGCGTATCACGAAAAGATATGATAGTAAATGATCCTACTTTTCTCGTAATTATTATGTCGGTCAAATATTTTTGTTGAAGTTTTATAATGATAGTCTTATCATCTGGTACATACTCCGTCAGGACATCTTTGAGCTCTTTCAATCTAAATTGTGATCCGTCATGATTTTCTATATAACTAAAAATCTCTATCATTACTTGTGTGACTTGATTATCTTGGCGAGGCTTCTTATCAGTAGTAGATGGTACTCGACTTAATGATTTATAGACTTTATACGGCGTATTATTTACCGGGACTTACGGTTGATCTTGCATTATGCTGTGAATAGGTAAGCGCGGCGCGCTCTCCGCCCTCTATCTCAAAAATGGTTGAGTATATAAAAAAATGTTTAGGACAAAAGTTGTAGAGAATTTTATTCGCTACAATTTTTATAATAAATCCAAATGGCATTAAAATCATAGGAAGCGAGATATTTGCAAAAAACCGATTTTTGTGACTTTTGACCTTGAATATCTTAAGACGCAGACACAAGATTTTATGAGACTTTTGAGACAACTTTTAGAACGCCAAAATAAAGGTTTATACAAGTTTACAGCTTATTATCTCTCATTCCGAGGTTGACCCTCTTTTTTGGCTTAAGTGACTGGATTAATATTATAAGAATAGTACATGCCGGTAAGCTTTAAAGTCATATGGGTAATTCCAATTCTGCCAAGCTGTTTATAAGACAAAGTAATATATTAAAAAAACCGCTGCCAATTACTTGGGGATCAGAACTTTTTCACCGTAGTAAAACTGGATGTATGGTGTAGTTTGTAATAAAAGTAATTTTTGACGTTTCAGAAAAGTCACATTGGTAGGATGCCACTAATATTTTTTTTTAGTAATTTCAAATTTTAAGAAGTGTCAATCAAAATTCAAATTTTATGGTGTTGCCAAAATGTGTACAAAATTTTAATTTATAGCTTTATTTAAACCATATTATAATGGGTTTGTATAACAGATCTGATTTATAATTTTTCATCACGAATAAATTTTTTTGTAAAGTTAGAAATAGTTAGGGCCCGGTAGACCTCGTTCCAGGGGAGCGATTTTGCTCATCAACGAACCCAATATCTTCTTTGACCTCTAGAATGTGTGTACCAAATTTGAAAGCTTTATCTCAAAAACTGTAGCTGCTATCGCGAACCACACAGACACACACACACGACACACAGACAGAAATTTGTTTCGTCATAATTCGTCGAGATTCGTTCAGAAATGCAATAAAAATTTTCAAAATTTTTTCACAAATACATACCTTCCTCACTTTGAGGGGTGAGGAAGTAATATTGTCTATTCAGAAGAGAATTCAGATCTGAGAAGGCGTTCAATGATACAACTCTTCGTGGACGACGTTTAAAACGGTTAAATTCGTAATAATTTATATAAATCGAAAACTGATACAAACATATTTTTTCTAATAAACAATTTTCATAAAAAAACGTGTTAATGATTTATCATTTCTGCAAGTTATTATATAAAGGCAATTATGTAAGTGTCAAGGCTGGACGATTTATTGTTTTTACGTAATATTTTCCAAGTTATCTATAAATGAAAAGAATTTTCATTATTGTTTTCTTGTCCTCTCTTCCAATAATGTATTTTCACGTTATGAAACAAAAGATGATAATATAATACTGGATAACAATGGCTGTCTTGTAAATAAGCCAATTTGTAGTACCTACAGTGTTATTCTTTATTTCTTTATTTTTAATAATTTAATTGGTATTCAAAAGAACAAAAGTTACATATACAGAGTGCTCCACCGCAACGCAATGCTCTTTGTAATTTCTTATTATTAAACATATATGTATAATGCGGATATCACTTTTAAAAGAGTTTATATTGATTTACAGAATTTGTTTAAACATTTTAGAATTTCAACAAATTACTTCAATTTTAAAATTATTGAAAAAAACTGAAAATTCAGTTTCAGCACTCAGTGGCTCAAAAAGAAACACAAATATATTTGATCTTAGTTTTCTCAAAAAACGGTTGAACGTATTGTAATGAATCATACGCATGTTCATTACTATAGTTTCGGAAATTCCCGTTAGTCTTGTGCTGTCGCGCAATTCCTGCCAACATATGATGAATCACGCAGATGTTCATTCCTAGAAGTTTCTGCAATTACCGTTTGGCAGGTGCTGCCACGTACTTCCTGCCGCCATGAAATATTGACGTCACCAAGGCCAGGATTTTGGTATAAATAGAATGGCCGTAGCCGAGGGAAAGCATTCAGTTTTCTGCTGACAACTACCTTCAGCGTGTTGAGCTGTGTAGTTGAGGCGTCTTAAGCGTGTTGAGCTTGACTCCATTTGGTTAGAAATCAGAATCCGACGACGACGCTGCCCGGCTGAATGTCTCGTAGCATCTTGGGGTTTTAAGCGTGCTGAGCTTGACCTCCTGGTGTTGGTAGCCATTTTACCGCTCTGCACCGCCGTCACCAGTCTAGTAATTATTTATCGCCGTGAGTCTTCAGCGTGTTGAGCTGGGCCCACTGTTGGTAAATAGTTGCTAAACCAACCGCCGTCACCAGTCTAGTAATTATTTATCGCCGTGAGTCTTCAGCGTGTTGAGCTTGGCCCACTGTTGGTAAATAGTTGCTAAACCAACCGCCGTCACCAGTTCCCTAATTATTTATGGCCGTGAGTCTTCAGCATGTTGAGCTGGGCTCGCCGCCGTTAAATAATTATCGAACTTACCGCCCCATCGAATCCTAGATGTTTTACTTCAGTACTTGGAGCTGAAGCCCACCGTCATCGTGCACGTACCGAATTACGCTCCCCTTAAATTAATCTCACCAATGTAAATAATATTTGTTAACTGTACTTGACTTGGTTTTATTGTTGAAGAATCTGATTTTATGTTTGTTTAACTTCATGTTTTGGATAAATATTACTTAATAAAATAAACCCCGTTACGAATACTTTGGGCTTTCTTATTTACAACTAACAGGAATCCTGGATTATTTCTCCAAACCAGCTATCCGAAAGCAAACACAGTTACGACGCCCAAACATACTTCGTTACATATTTTGGGCGTCCGAACAGACAACGTTACAGTATGAAAAAAATTGATACAGCAAAAGTTATAAAAATAGCACAAAAAGTTATAGAAGAAAAAGAACTATACCTACTATCCATCATTAGCAACTTCTAGCGACACTTATCAGACTCTTTGCAGCGATGTAACTTGATAAATTGCATACAAAATTTCATGACCACGTATTAAGCGAAATGTTAATGATAAATTCTTTCCCAAGGACCTCTTTAAGAGGGCCAAAACTCTCTTATAAATAAATGAGGGCTCGGAAAAATGCAAAAAAAGAACATGTACATTACTATTATGAACAGAATTTACTCTGTTATGATTGGCAGTGAGATTGAGATCATCATGCATATAAAATTAAAATTGTAGTTGGCAAAAAGTATACATTAACATATTTAATGCAGTACCATGTCAGAATGTGGTTGAAAACATGTAACGGTGTGTGTAACGCCCAAAAAATGTAAGAAAGTATGTTTGGACGTCGGACTATGTAACCGTGTTTGCTTTTAGATAGCTGGTTTGGAGAAATAATCCAGGATTCCTGTTAGTTGTAAATAAGAAAGCCCAAAGTATACATAACAGAGTTTATTTCATTAAAGCAATATTTATCCAATTAACATGAAGTCAAATAAACATAAAATCAGATTCCCCTAACAATTAAACCAAGTCAAGTACAAAGTTAATAAATCCTTTTTACAGATATACATCGGTGAAATTAGTTTACGCGGAGGAGTGTAATTTCGGTGATTAAACAGTACGGCCGTAGGCTTCAGCTCCACGTGCTGAAGGAAACATCCAGGACACGTAGCGAT
Organism: Rhamnusium bicolor; assembly: GCA_029963845.1. Classification (NCBI taxonomy): domain Eukaryota; kingdom Metazoa; phylum Arthropoda; class Insecta; order Coleoptera; family Cerambycidae; genus Rhamnusium; species Rhamnusium bicolor. Next base: position 694,286 of record JANEYF010001323.1, read on the forward strand.
GGTAAATTCGGTAATTATTTAACGGCTGCGTGTCCAGCTGAACGCGCTAAAGTCATACGGCAATAAATAGTCACTGGACTGGTGACGGCGGTTTGTTTAGCAATTATTTATTAATAGCAGTGCCCACGGCAATAAATAATCACTAGATTAGTGACGGCAGTGCAGGACGGTAAAATTGCTACTAACACCAGGAGGTCTAGCTCAGAGCGTAAAAACCTTGAGGCCGGGCGTCGTCGTCGTCGGATTCTAAATTCTAGCCAAATGGAGTCAAGCTCAATGTGCTTAAGACTCCTCAACTACCCAGCTCAACGCACTGAAGGCAGTTGTCAGTAGAAAACTGAATTGATTCTCTTGGCTACGGCGAATCTATTTATACCAAAATTATGGTCTTGGTGATCTCATATTTCATGGCAGCAGGAAGTGCGTGGCAGCACATGCCAAACGGTAATTGCAGAAACTTCTAGAAATGAACATCTGCATAATTCATCACATGGCGGCAGGAAGTGTGCGCAGCACAAGACTAACGAAAATTTCCGAAACTATAGTAATGAACATATGTATGATTCCTTACAAACACTTAATTTTATTAGAAACTTTTCTAAATTTGACGTATGTACCGAGCTCAGTAAGTGCCAAACATAGCTGATTTACTGCCTGTCGAGTACTTCACTGAAATCTGGGCCTTTTAACACATCAGTTGACGGAATTGTTTATCTACGAAATATAATAATATTAAATAAATTATCAAAATTTGTTGCTATATATTTTAATTACTCTCATCAAACCATGGATTATTTGTATTGTTTCAGAGAAAATAAATTTAAATTATAGCCAAATTGCTGAAATGAAATATCTGTAAATTGAATATCTGTTGTATTAATGTAACTTTCCGCATGACATGAGTTTATCATTTATGAGAACAGTAAACATATCATATTTCGCAGCGAATACAAGCCCATTCTGTACATTTACGTAATTATACGCTTTTCCCGCTTCCATACTTCGAATCGTGAACTAATTTTTTTGTTTATATGTGTAACAATTAATTAACCACAAGCACTAATGTGTGTAAATACAAAGACCAACGGTTTTTATATACTCTGTCTGTCAGGCAGAGCACATTGTTCGCTGGAGTGTAAGGTAGTTTAAGTGTTTGAAAGAGATTTATTTTTGAAACAAGTGTTAAAAAATTGTTAATAATCAGAAAAACCAAATTTTGCGAGTTTTATTGGTAGAATGTTTTAAAGTCCAGCCTGACAACGACCTTCAAAAGGTTGGTGTAGATAATATCGACTTGAGCATTGTCGGCAATGGCAGTAGTATACATATTGCCTTAGGCGACATAGACCTGTTAAAAAATATATGCTGAAATTCTGTAATATGTTTCTTCACATAATTGAAAGTTGGTTAACTAAAAGTTTAAGCGCATTTGAAAAGTTATTGATAATGATGTGTCTATAATTTTGAATATCTTGCTTATCGCATTTTTTTTTAAATAGGAATGCTTGTTTTAAGATGTTTGGAAAAATACGTTGGTTCAGAAAAAAACAGCGACATTTGAAAACATCACGAACACCAACATAACCAAGACCCTGTTTTCTATACGAAAATCTCGTTTAACACTTGTGCAATCTCTAAGACTGGCTTGTTACACATTTAAATAATAAAACTTAAGTATGAACCTTGGGCAATGCAAGTGCATTTTGATTATCATAGACACAGACAGTGTCTAGATCTATTCCCAAATGGACAGATGAACAGTATGGTTCTTCTCAAGGCGAGTGAAGCTTCGGAAATGTGCTTTGCTTTTGTTCGTGAGTTATATAGCCAAATCAGGTCTTCCGTGTGGCCCTGATGAATTGGCCATAAGATCATAACGAGCCTTCATGCGGTCACTTGCTATGATAGTTTCGGTCTCGTATCAAGCTCAAGGATGTTCCCCAGCTATTCATCAACTTCATTGCGTGTAATCCTATACAGAAAATCGCTACTCATCTGATGTACCAAATACTAAGTCACATGGCAGTTTAATTTCCCGTCCAAATATCATCCGATTTGTTGTCCGTATAAGAAAAGAGGTAAGTGTCGGTCCCAATCCATCTGATGTGTTTGGACCACCTTAGAAAAAATGTTCTTCCATGGCACTGTTGTATCATTCAATCATTCCATCCAATTGGAGATGAGGGTCTGCTGCCCTTGTTTTAAGAATACCTAAGTGACAAAACACCCCTGATACAAAGTGACAGCTTCTTGGTTTGATATGGAATAAGCTTCTGGCCACTTACTAAAATAGTCCAAATCAACCAAAATGTATTTATTCCCATCTTCCGTCATAGGGAATAGACTAGCTACGTCGATCACGATTCACTCAAAAGGAGCCACGTCGTTATACGGCTTCGTTGGGATCTTATTTTTTTGTCTGTGGCCCCTTACTTGCCACATTTGAAACACCAAGCATCCACATCTTAACAACTGTTTACCCAGTAGAATCGTTTTTGTTTTGTTGATGCCAAAATATCCTTAAATACTTTTTGCTATGCGACACTGGCCGCACTAAACTTAAACTAATTTCCTCCCCATCTTCTTTCGTATCATTTAACTGCACTTTTCTTAATGTCTCGTCTGTTCAATCATCCGGAATGTTGATTTTAACGGTATTTCTTGCTGTCTTTCCACCGGGTTGGCAGTGCATACAGTCTTCCTGGGATGGTCTCCTAGAAAGAGCATCTGCATTACCATGAGACTTCCACAACGATGTTCGATTGTAAAATCGCACTACTGCAGTTTTTCTATCTAGCGATCTAGTTGGCCTTCTGGGGTCTTCAACTGTAATAATCACATCAATGCAGCATGGTCGGTTCAAACCTTTAAATCTTGTCTATACAAGTACTTACGAAAGTGTTCTATGGATTTGACGATGGCCAATAGTTCCTTTCTTGTCACACAATAGTTACGTACGGCTTGGACTTGGACAGCACCTTGGTAATGTATTCAGTTAATATTTCCTATACATACGTTTTGAATTTGGGAAAGAACACATCCAAGTCCAGAATTATTAGCATCCATCTCCAAACCTTTCCGTTGTGAATATAAGACACTCTTGTGCCCACTGGAAGTAAATTTTCTCTTCCGTAAGTCGGTGTAGTAGTTTTTCTATATCCGGAAGCCTTTCCATAAAACGTCTATAGTAAGTGCATAGGCCAAAGAAGCTTTACACGTTTGATGGACTTGGCCAATATCGAACTGCAAAAATCTTGTCTAGGTCTATTCCTTCGAAGAGCTCTCAGTACTAATTTTTAATTATCATACTCTACATAGTCAATTATCGTAACAATATCCTAAACGTCACAATTAACATCTTAAAGTGTGTCATAATATCATAAATTACTTCCTTCCCAATACGTATGTACATTTTTCATTTAAATATACTTACATTTATCTAGTACTGTGTTATCCTTTTTCGAAACATGCGAGAATGTGTGTACAAACCTGTAACAAAAAATAAGTGGTTAGTATAAAAAATCCCTAAGGACTCTCACCATTGTGTTCGACACAAAATGGCAAGTTTTAATTTTTTATTAAGCTACCCCCTCAATAAGGAGAGGTTTGAAAAAGAAAAGGCATTGATTATGGATATAATTACGAGTAATGGAGATTCTGTAAGTTTAATTGATAAAATAATTAGGAAACGAAAGTTTAAAGAGTCGCCTCGAAATTCCTCGACCTTTCAAAGTGAAAGAGAAAATCCGAAATTTGCGTCGATTCCATTCGATCTTCGATTTACCCGTGGTAAGATTTTTAAAGATGTAGGTATGACAGTGGTTCATTCATCGGGAAACTAACTACAACAACTTTTAGGCAATCCAAAAGACAAAACTGAAACAAATGAAAAGTCGGGGATTTACGAAATTAGCTGCAAGGACTGTAATCAAAAATATGTTGGACAGACTAGACGATCAATTCAAACTAGATTAAAAAAACATATGTCCCATCTCAAATATGGTAGAACAGATAAATCTAGTGTAGCCCAACATGCGTTTGAGAACAACCATAAAATATATATTAGCAATTTAAGATTAATTAGGAATGTAACAAATACTAGACAGCTGGATGCATTTGAAAGTTTAGAAATCATAAAGTGTAAAAATAGTTTGATTAGTGACAGAGGGCCTGACCCAAATAACCCGCTCTATTGGTTAGTGGGTCACGGTTTACCGAACCGTGACGGTTCGGTGAACTGTGACAATAGGATAGATTGTTAGCATAAATTTAGTTTTAATCATCTCCAGATGATGCAAACTTAGTTGACGAAACGCGCGTCGAGTGCAGTATATAATGTTTCGTGGAAAACAACGTCAGTGTTAGTATAAAAATGATATTTTCTAATAATCTTGTGATTCAACTCAAAATCGCATAAAATTTAAACATTTTCCTTAGTAAATACGCTTGGTCATATATGAATTAAAGTGCAACGATAATGTTCATAACTATTTCGAGATCAAAAGATTATTCTTAGTTCTTACTCTGAACCTCAAAATTCTATTAATAATGTTTATTTACAACGAAAGTATTAAGAGAATTTAAATAACTTTAAATTCTGTATCACTGCTTTATTAATAAATCATGATATAATTTTCAAACAACGAAAACCTACTCTATAGTAATTTCCAGTTGCCAATTTCTAGTCACAACTATATTGCAAGTGTGGTGATAATAATTGTCGAGACGCTGGCGCTATGACATACAAGCAGTATACATAGTCTGTTGGTTAAAATATTTACAAACTAGATCATTTTATTTTTAGCCACTTTAATTTAGAAGATGGGTCATGTACTATTCAAAATAACAGAACATTAGTAATTTTTATAATGAAGTCACCTATAATTCTATAAATATGTAAATTAATAGGTTATTTGAAAAAAAAACGACAGTTGGTTTCTAGACAGATTTTAAAAAAATTCGGTCTGTGTGTCAACTCATCTCTATGCGACGACAGGGAAAGTAAACATAGTTTTAAAATAATTAATAGCTCAATTAACCAACTGTTGATGGCTTTATTTAGTCTTACGAGAATTTGTTTATATCTTAAAAGTGACTAACGCTATAAATATTTTAATAATAATAATAATAATAATAATAATATATTTATTAATTTCAGAAAACTACTTACTACTAAGTAAGTTTAAGAAATTTCGTCATCGTACAACAGAAAATATCGATACAATATGAAGAAAAAAAACAAGAAAAATAAAAAAATTTGCAATTATTGTATACCATAAAATATGAATACTAAATCTTAAAAATTTAATAAGTTGTATCTCATGTAAAAAATTATCTAAAGATTTTGATAAAATTCTTACGAAGTAATTATAAATATTTGTATACACACACATATAAACATATATATACACATATATACACATATACACATTTACACATACATACACAAATATAACTATAGTATATTAAATATTTGATATTTATCAAGTTTGGCTTGGAGAATGAGTAGCATAAAATCTTAATTAACTAGTTGTTAAAAAATTCGTCGATGGTGTAGCAATTTTTATTTAGCAATAGCAGTTTTACAGCAGATTTGAATTTGTAAATTGTTGGTAAAGATTTAATCTTTTCCGGCAGCACATTGAAAAATTTACATCCATTAAAAAAAAGACTTTTTTTGATACAGAGCTGTCTCATGCTTAGGTGGTAAAAAGAAGGTCTTTTTTTCTGGTATTGTGGAGAATGTTGTGTTTTGTTTTCGAGGAAAGTTAATTTGTTTTTATATACGAAACATGTAATTTCATAAATATATATTGATATCATGGTGAGAATATTTAATGATTTAAATGAATTCCTGCAAGACTCGTTATATTTTAAATTCGCAATGATGCGCACTGCTCGTTTCTGTAAAAGAAAAACGTCATGCGCTTCAGGTGATAGGCCCCAATGTACTATTGCGTACTTGATACCAGAATGAAATGAAGCGAAATATAATTGCCTTATAACGGTTGAACTACACTGTTTAGATGTCAAAGCTAACGCATAACATACCTTTGACAATTTAGTGCATACATCTTGAATGTGGCTAGACCATTTAAGGTGACAATCTATCCTTAATCCCAACAGTTTCGTATTTACTGAGTAATTAATATTTGTTTGGCCATCCAACACTATCCCGTCACTCACATTAAGATTAGATTGTGACGTTCTAAAAACTATGAGTGCTGTTTTTTCGTGGTTAACACATAATTTGTTTTTTTCAACCCAATTGTTGATTTTTTGCATACGTTAAGATTGCACAATTCTCCGCATCAAACAGATTTTTACACTTTATTAAAATATTAGTATCATCTGCGTATGATACTATTGAACACAATGGATGCTCTAAATATTTCAACATATCATTAATGAAAATGACGAACAATGTTGGACCCAAAATTGATCCTTGAGGAACTCCTGTATTGACAATAACTAGACTGGAAAATGATTCTTTAATTTTCACCTGTTGAAGGCGATTTGATAAATATGAATTAAACCATTTAATTGTACCTATTGTAAAATTTATAATATAATTAGTTCTATTCTGAATTTGTCTTGTTATGAAAAAGTATTGGAAGAAAGCTATTACGAATATAACAGCAGTTTGACATATCGGTCAAACGATTTGACAATTTAAAAACAAGAACAAAGGCTGAAATTAGTAATTTTGATGATTTTGAAAGAACATGTTATTAAGAAAATGTATTCTTTTTCTTCTAGTTATCTTTGATAAGTTAAGATGACCTGCCGTGAGAAACAGTGATTACCGTGAAACGTCGATATCTGCAGCTTCTTCATTTTTACCCTTACATCTTTTTTAAAAATTGTCTGCGTCAATGTTTATTTCATTACCAACTGATTCTAGAATGGGTTGGAACCTCCGATGTGAAGATAACACTGACGGAGGTTTCCACGAAAACACTAAAACACCATATACTGCACTCAAAAAGTGCAGTATGTGGTGTTTTGGTGTTTCGTGGAAAACTACGTCACTGTTAGCAAATGATTACAAATAATATAAACATGTTTTTTTTTTTAAAACTCGGATAGAAATAAATCTCTCAAGTAATAGGCCCCGAAAGTATAAACTGTTATTGACTACAATCTCTTAGAAGTCGTTGGTGTCAGAGAGTTTAGTAAGTTATTTCAGTCTTAAAAAATGCAACCTATTCTTTTGATGAAAAAGTTGATATGTTGTTTGTCTTCGCAAAATATGACAGAAATCCTTTAAATACAGCGTAAAGATATGAAGAACTTTATCTGGATAGAAGATAATCAGGTTATTTTAGAAAATTAGAACTTCGCTTACGTAGTGAAAGTTCAATAAAAAAAAACAGTAAAAAAAAGCATTCTCAGTGATGTCAAATATTACAAAAACAGATGTAGTTACATACGTAGAAAATAAAATGGACATTCAATCACACTGCAATATAGTGCCCGTAGGATATTAAAGAAAAAGAAAACATCGTAATTTGTAGCAATTCAATTGCGACAGTAACTAAAAGGTACATACAATATGAAAATATTAAACAATATAAAAATGAATATATTTGAAACATTTGCTAAGTAATAAATCATAAATTTCTATTTTATTATATCGTCGGTCGAGGTGCAAAAACGTGTAACTCCAAAAAATGCAACCAATCAAAAATCAAATCTGTTTAAGTCCCATATCCCATATCATTATTTTAATAATAAAATATACCAAATCTGTCTAATTAGATGTTAAATATCCTACGTAGTAATCATTCCTCATTTTGTAATGTTTACTTGACTAATATAGTCAAATATACAGTTTTTACCTTCTCTAAAATAATCTTGAAATGAGATAATCGGTTTTGCACCTCAGCCGACGATATTCGATTTATAGGCATAAAGTACCATCCAGAGGCTACTTACTTATATTAATTAAATTATTCAAAGCTAGTCAAAATAATTCTATGGGGTTATCATAAAGTAAGGGGTCTATTTTAAATTCTTATATAGTTTTAAGAAATTATGCTAGTAGCAGAAAGTAAACAGAATCTAGTTGCCTCAATAATTGAATTTTAGTGTATCTATGGAAAACAAAAGAATTGTCGTGACAACTATCGATACAAGTGTCAAACGGAATAATCGTAATTTAGAGAATTGTTCTCAAAATAAAACTCGCGTAACATAAATTGTAACAATTTCAATATCGATCTACAAACAAGAATTGGTTTAGTGCAATGTTATTATGAAGGCGGTAAAAATTACACTACTGGATTACGAAGTTTTCGTACGAAAATGGGTTTGAGAGCAGGGCCGTGCAAAGTGAAGGCGTATCGTAATTTGATTAGCAAATTTGAAAGAACATGGTCTGTAAAAGACCTTCCGAGGTCAGGAAGACCTAGGATTAGTGATGTCCAAGTTGCAGAAGTTCTTCAGGAAAATCAAAACGTAGCCAATACTAATCCGCTAACAATCAGTAGTGTGAATGCGATATCAAAACGATTACAAATGCCATACACCACGGTTTGGAAAATTTTACGAAAAAATCCTAAAAATGTATCCCTATAAACTGCAACTGCCGTTTGAATTAAGAGCCGTTCGCAGTTCCCTGCCAGAAAATTGCTCATCAGACATAGTTAACTTAAAACAACAATAATTTTATTACAGCGATTTTTTTATTGGGACATATAAGTGTCAAAATACAACACTTATGGGAAACTAATTTTCTGAAACAAAGAGTACCATGTAGTGGATTCTGCAAAAAATTAGAATGAATTTATGAATATGATATTCAATTTTATGGACTGATGTCAAGATTCTCAAATAATGGTTTCTTTAATAGGAATATTCACCTGTGTTGGGCTATAGAGAATCCACATTGAACACAAAAGACACAATTTCAAAAACGTGTTAGACACAAGAATTGTTGGTCCCTATTTTTCTTAGGGAAATATGAATCAGAACTGTATCTAAATTTTCTTAGGAACTAATTTAAGGAATTTTTTACAACGCCTTCCACTAGATGATAGACTCAGCTTATTGTACTAACAAGATTCTATTCCAGCACATAATTTAAGAGTTGCGTCAACTTTTAAATCGTTTATTTACTAATCCTTGGATTTGTACCAATGAACCTATAAAATAGTCACTAAGACCTCTAGATCTAGATTTTTATTTGAGGGTTATGTAAACGATATCAATAATAAGCTTGTTATTTGGATATAAAAAGTAATTGATTTTTTAGAATATGTTGGTAGTCGTGACTTATTTTTTTGTTTTAAAAAACAAAATATGCATATTCACATTACTCAATTCTTTCTTTTATCAAATTTTTGTATAGCAACTATTTACGCAGATACAGCAGATTTCCCCAATTAAGAAGGCATTATATAAATGTACAGTGTGTCCACGTTAAAGTAGACAGAAGCCTATGAAATCTTAATTTTTTAAGATAATCGAATGAATTTTTCTTGTTGTGAAGAACATCAGAATCTGAATATTTAATCATATTGCTAGGTACACACACGGCCTACTACGATTTTATTTATACCCCCAAAGTTCAAGAAACCATACTGGCGATTAGCAGATTTCATCAAAAAACAACAAACGGTATTTTATTATTAAGGGTCAAAGTTGGCAAGAACCCCTTCAAAACTTGTAATAAAAAAGATAAGTAGGCCATGGAAAGAAACAATCGACTATTAAATAAAGAAAACATGTCTTGCTATTCAAAAAGAAGTCGTGAGTTCACTGAATTTCTCTGGAAAGGCTAATTAGGATTGTTCTGTTAAAAAATGTGTGATTATTATTTATAGAAAAAAAAAAATGCCTACTTCCAATCGTTCTGCCAAATCCCAACCTTAAGAGCTAAGTTAACCGAATCAGGTGCAGGAAATATTTGCAATTTTTTAGAGCCGGCAGATATATAAAAAATTTTATTTTTCAGAGTCTCTAGATAATTAAATTAATTACTATGTTTGCGTTTATTTATATACCTGTAATATATGCAACCAGAATCATTGCAAAAAACAGGTTTTTAACTATTTAATTTATAGACAACTAAGCACGTGTTTCCCTGTTCTTTGGCAGTTAGTCTTGCCTTATACGACCACGTGGAATTAGTTACCTACTAATACTTTCACGGAACGGGTGTTTAACATACACAGTTAAAAATATTAAATCATTTTAACACTCGCCAGTGTGTATATACACAAAGTGCTCAGTGTTATATTTGTTATTGTAATATTACTATATTAGGAAAGGCAAAGACACAATAAATGTTATACATTAATATGTAATCGAATTTATGAGGGTTACAAGAAATTTATGACAAAATGTAGAATAATAAATAAATAACATGTACTGTTGATTTAGGGCCGACCCAAGAGACCCTATCTCTTTTTCCATTTATTATAAGTACAACAGGACAACAATATATACATCCTTATATCAATATTATTTTAAGTCACTTGTTATGATTTATAATTCTGTTTTATTAGGCCTTTAATAAACAATTAGCGGTCCAATTTTTTAACTTTTATTTTGCCTGTCGGCTGCTCAGTAATAATTTAACAGAAATTAACTTTGACTGGTACGACTGTAATACACTCAGTTCCAAAAAAAAGTGACGCATTTGATTTTTGACCTATCTTTTTTCCTTTTTTTATTTTAAACCAGTGGGTCGATTTTTAATTTTTTTTTATTTGTTGGTAGGTAATTCCTTTGTCTTTCAAAAAAAAAAAATAAATAAAGAGGTGGACATTTTTTCAAAGCCTCCTGGATGGTAGTAGAAAAACTTGAACCATGTTTTTTTCTTAATTTTTGACTCACCCTGTGTGTTAATCAAGTAATGGTATAGAAAGTGCTTACACTCTTTATGAAAGATGCTTCTTTTGCGAGCATTTTGTTTTTTTATTCATTGATTTATCTCTAAAATTGTCCGAATTACAGCTCTTTTGCTGAAACCTTGCGTATTACCAACTTTCTGAATTTATCGAGAAACAGTTTTGTAGTGAAATAAACTGATGCGAATTTTAAAAAACATTTTTATTAAACACAAAATTATAAACTGGAATAACTGCTTAATACCGTGTATTGCCACCCCTAGCAACTCTAAGAGCTTCTAATCTACGCGGCATACTGGAAATTAGGTTTCTTATCGTTTCCATTGGTATACGATCCCATTCTTCCACTAATGCATCTGCCATTTCTGCGAGACTTTCCGGAGGCCTCTCGCGAGAACGTACCCTTCTCCCTAATTCACCCCATAAATGTTCTATAGGGTTCATATCGGGGCTTCTCGCAGGCCACTGTAATGTGGTGATACCTGCAGCTTCTAAAAAGTTTCGCACTATTGCTGCGGTGTGTGGTCAGGCATTATCTTGCATCAATATAAAATTATTGCCCACTAACTCTGCATGAGGTAAGACATACTGCTGTAAAATGTCAATGTAGATTAGGCCTGTCAACGTCCGCCTCACCGGAAAAACATGAAGGGGTGTCTTTCCATTCATTGAAATCCCTCCCCACACCATAACCGACCCACCATTAAAACTTTCGCATTCTGTTATTAAATTCTGATTAAACCTTTCACCAGTCCTTCTCCACACTCTTTTTCTTCCATCCACCATGTTAAGGCAAAACCTTGACTCATCCGTAAACAAGACATTCGACCATTCAGGAATATTTCATTCTCCATAATTTTGAAGGAAATTTCTTCTAGCAGCACGATGTTCGGGCAATAATTTAGGACCTTTTGCACGTCTCCTAGCTTTTAAATTAACTTCTTTTAGACGTCTATATACCGTCTGCTTACTTACTGCAACACCACGAATTCGGCGAAGATCTTGCTGAACATTTACCGCAGTATTTGATCGTTCCCGTAATACCCGCAATCTCAAGAAGCGATCATCTCTTGGAGAAGTTTTTCGAGGGCTCCCAGAACCCACCCTTCGAGCAGCGCTTCCTGTTTGTTCGTACTTGCGGATCGCTCTACGAGCAGTTGCTTCATGGACTCCCACTGCACGAGCGGCGTAACGTTTACTACGCCCATCGTTCACTAAAGCAACTAATATTGCTACTTGTTCAGGATTTATTTGGGGCATTTTATGTAATTTTAGTCTCTAAATCTTTTTTAATGAAACTTAATTAATGACACAACGACAAAGAGTCAAATATGGAGGCATACAACAAATTAATTGCTATGGCAACGGCAATTGTTTTTTTAAAGGCAATGTGATCCTACAACGAAATAAATTTGTGGGATATACGCAAGGTTTCAGCAAAAGAGCTGTAATTCGGACAATTTTAGAGATAATAAATCAATGAATAAAAAAACAAAATGCTCGTAAAAAGAAGCGTCTTTCATACAGTGTAAGCACTTTCTATACCATTACTTGATTAACACACAGGGTGAGTCAAAAATTAAGAAAAAAACATGGTTCGAGTTTTTCCACTACCATCCAGGAGGCTTTGAAAAAAATTTCCACCTCTATTTTTTTTTTGAAAGACAAAGGAATTACCTACCAACAAATAAAAAAAATTAAAAATCGACCTACTGGTTTAAAAAAAAAAAAAGGAAAAAAGTTAGGTCAAAAATCAAGTGCGTCACTTTTTTTGGAACTGAATGTAGTTGGTAAGACCCGGCAAGTTCTAAATATAAATTGTGACACAGACAAACGGTACCATATTCAAACCTAGGCTCCTGAAATCATTCCAATTTGATTTTCTGGTTCCTTCTCGAATTATAGCTTGGCGAACAACTTTCTTGCGGAGATAATGATGAGAGGCAGACTCCTGGGGGAACAAAGAAAACTGCTTAAGTACTCTATCTGGTGGGATTTATGGTTGAACCTTCTTCCCGGTCTCGTGCATAAAAGAAAAGTTACCAGGGTAAAAATTTATGGCATTAAATATAGAAAATATGTATAGAGAATGTTATGGTTAAACAAAAGAATACAACATGGCAAAACAAAAAAGGATGAGTTTACTGTGTATAAACAGTAACTAACATCAACTAATATAATTAGTTAAAAACAATCAAAATTCGGTTAATTTTCTAGAGAATAAAATTACCAATAGGTAAGAACAACTAACCAAAAGGTTTGAGTTATACAACAAAGTTATACTATTTTTCTTGATAAGAAAAAAATAGTTAAATATGAGAAAATAAGCGGAAAAGATACATAATAAAAAATTGCCAAGGTAGGATAAAACAATTACTTTAGATAAGATAAACGATATAAATTTCATCTATAGAGCTAGTAAGGCAATCCAAACTCAAGAATGTTAGTTGAACGTAAAAGGACTCGCAAATAAGACGCTTAGCCCACGGGCTTTACGCCAACTGATAACATATCGATATTAAAATCCAGGGAAGAGATACAAAAAAATGAAAGACACATTCTCAATCTCTTTTTTTTTGAGACAAATTCACTGTCGAAAAAAGAAATTTGCTATCGTCTTTTGTTTTCGAGTTATAAACAAAAGTTCGACATTCGACTTTTAGACACATGTCAATATCTTGGTTGTTTGTAAAGTTATGAAAAAAACAACTTTAACATTTTTCAGGCCCTTTTTTCTGTATAATACAGTGGCGTCGGGAAAAAAGGTGCAATTTCGAATTATGGCATAAAGTTATATTTTTTTAAATAGAAATCATAGTTGGCTATGGATTATTTAAAAAGGCATTTTTTTCTCTTTCAAACTGTATGTCACATATGGGGTCGCTTTTGATGTGCAAGTATTTAATAGCGAAAATAATCATTTAGTATGATTACTTTTAGGGTTTTCATACATTTATTCCAAGTAGGCGTATCATTTATGTCAGTGTTTATCCGTCTGTCAGTAAATTGCATATTAATAATTTTGTATCCGTCATAATTACACCCCATTTAATCGTAAAAGTGAAGATGTCTTACGAAAATTACGAGAAATATGATATGCTAGAATGCTTTATTCAAAGTAATAACAATTGAGATATTGAATCTGAAATATATTTCAATCACTATCCAGAAGTAAGGCAACCTCATAAAGCTATTTTTAAGAGGTTAAAAGAAAATCTCATTAATTGTGGGTCCCTTCAACGAGCCAAGACCAAAATTACAACACTGAAGACGCTGAAAAAAACTTCTATAACTGTTATTGGAATGGCGGTTGCAAATCCTTCAATTTCAATAATTTTCTGGTGTAATATTTCGCAGTACCGTTGGTCATTAAGATTTTCTTGATATACTTATGCGCTATGTTAAAACACGATTGTTACGTAGAGCACACCAAACACTAAAACCAATGCGTCCCTGAGATCACACGTCAACGGTACGGTGATGGTTCATATCAGACCAATTGTGCTCGTTATATCTGTTGAAGATTCCTGCAAGGCTAATGTAGGCTTCATCTGTCCAAACTACATTTCTAGAGAAGAATGAATCTTGTTGACTATTTTGACGATACCATATGCAAAATTCCAATCGTCGCTGAAAATCAGTTGGTTGCAGGTGATGTTGTTTCCTTGTTGTATAAAGCCTGAATTTGTGTGTCTTCAAAATACCCAAAGCTCGACGTCTTGAAATCCCAGATCGGCTTCAATTTGACGACTTGAAATTGAAGGATTTGCAACCGCCATTTCAATTACAGTTATAGAAGTATCTTCAGCATCTTCAGTGTTGTAATTTTTTGGTCTTGGCTTGTGGAATGATATTTTCTTTTAACCTCTTAAAAATAGCTTTATTAGGTTGTCTTCTTTGGATAGCGATTGAAATATATTTCGGATGCAATATCACAATTGTTATTACTTTGATTAAAGTATTCTAGCATATCATATTTCTCGTAATTTTTGTAAGACATCTTCACTTTTGCAATTAAATGGGGTGTAATTATAACGGAATGAAAATTATTAATATGCAATTTACTGATAAACGGATAGCATATAAGCATCCTTTACAGTCATACGGAAATGGCAGTATTTCTAGCAATTTCATTGGCCGTTTCAAGGCCACGGCATGGCGTGCTCATCAGATATCATTTTTAAAGGGGAATTCGGCACCGTGAAAATAAACAAACTGTAATAAAGGGCAAGGAAAATAAACAAACTATAATAAAGGGCAAGAAAAAATCTTACTAACGAACTAAAAAATACTTATTTAAAAAATAATAATAATAAGTTTGTGATTCGAACCCTGGATCTACCGCGTGCTAGGCGAGTATCTTCTCTATCGTCTAACGAGTTCCTTGCTGACAAACGATTCCAAAAGGATTTAATACACTTTGACATGTCATGTAACTGCGCATGCCCTGCGGCTATCTTAAAACGGCCAATGAAATTGCGATTTATACTTCCATTGCCGTACGACTGTAAGGAATGCTTATATGTAAACGAATAAACACATAGATGACACACGCCTACTTGGAATAAATATAAAAAACCTAAAAGTAATCTACTAAAAGATTACTTACACATCAAAAGCGACCCCATATATGATATAGAGTTTGAAAGGGAAAAAAATGTCCTTTTTAACTAAACCATAGCCAATTATGATTCCCATTTAAAAAAATAAAACTTTATGCCATAACTCGAAACTGCACCATTTTTTTAAATTTTCTCGACGCCACTGCATTATACAGAAAAAAGTACCTGAAGAATGTAAAAGTTGTTTTTTCATAACTTTACAAGCAACCAAGATGCTGACATGTGTCTGATAGTCGAGAAATCTAACTTTTGTTTATAACTCTAACACAAAAGACCATAGCAAATATTTGTTTTCGCCAATGAATTTGTCTCAAAAAAAGAGATCGAGATTGTGTCCGCCATTTTTTTTATCTCTTACAGTTACCGAGTTACCCTATACAGATATCGAAATTTGCCTACCAGACCAAATCGCTCAAATTTAACAGCTGCAATTGCAGAACGAATATTAGTTGTGACCATGTATTCTAATGCCATGGCAAACTTCAGTCATTCTGAATAATGCATTCTGCCAAGCGTTATGCATTTCATTATTTAATTTATACCATTGCTTTTATTTGCTGTCAACAATATGAGGCAGTAGTAGCTGCCGGTCCTGGATTTCGATTTAGTTTCTTTCTCTGAAAATAATAATATAGCTTGTTAAATTGAAATATAAAATCCAGGTGTATTCAGTCAACATTTATATTTTACCAGTTCTTGCGAGAATCATCTACCGTATATATCTATAATTACTTATCCTTTTCTGAAATATGCAAAGTGAAATCAGACCGCATATCAATTAATAATAGTGAGTAATAACTACGGGAAACCGTACCAATTTCATTATATGTTCAAATATTGACAAAGTCGTTTTGATACACCAGAATTGAAGTAATATTTACAATGTTTATTATCATGTCATTTCATTTACCTTTTTTTAATTTAATGTGATGTGTTTATTTGGAATTTATATGTTTGTATATTTTTGGTAATGAACTTTTTTTTCCAATTATTCAATTCAACACAAAATTCAGTATTATTTGTCACACTCTTCAAATAACGGTAATGAAGTAAAATATATTTTTAATTCAGGTTAATTGATTTGTTCTGAATAATTTAATAATATTAATAAATAAATACCCCAGAGTTTCAAATCAATTTATATATGATATAATTTAATTATGAATTTGTATTAACTGAATAAATAATATGTAATATTGTTCGGTGCGACATTATTTTCCCAAGTCATAAATGTCATGAAAACTTCATTTAATTTATATTTCGTTAATAATAGTTACTAATAATAGTAACAACAATAATGTTTATCTGACATACTATAAAATAAAAACGTATGTTTTATTAAAACTAATATTAATAACTTCACACATAACACATTGCCTTAGCAAAATATGTAAGTAGCAATCATCAATTCTAAACCCTGCTGGTCAGCGCGGATGATGCATCTAAGCGTCATCAGAAGACTAGAAACCGGTCACCCGCCTGTTCTGTGGTGGCCGATTTTAACCTGTTGACGAATTAACCGGTATTTTGAGGTGTAGTTATAATAATAATAATAATAATAATAATAATAAATTTATTCACCATCAGACCAACATACATGAAGGTATCGGTATCGTCAATCAAGTTTACAAAGCTGTAGTCTAAAAGTATCTTAAAATTAAGTTAAACAAAATAAAAATCTAAAATAGCGTTTACAACAAATTCTAAAATTAATAATTTAAATGAATTTACTTATAATGCATATTTATCATTCAAAAGAATATTGTATAAATTCATCTACAGTATAAAACATATGATTGAGCAACAATTTTTTTACATCTCTCTTAAAATGTTTGATGTTATTGATTTTTTTAATGTGTGCAGGAAGCTTATTATATAGTTTTGCTCCAACATATGTGGGGCTTTTCTCATAAAGTGACAAATTATGGTTAGGTGTCAATAAATTGTTTTGTCCGCGAGTATTATAATCATGGTAATAATTGTTTCTTAAAAAAAGTATTTAAATTTGATTTTACAAATACAACTACTTCAATAATATAAATGCAAGCTAACGGTAGCAATTGTAACTCTTTAAAATAAGTTTTACAGGAAGTTCGTATACTGACCCCTACTATATTTCTAACTGCCTTTTTTTGTAATTTAAACACTCTCTCAAAATGATGGGACGAGCCCCAAAACATAATACCATATGAGACTTTTGAATGAAACTGGACGTAATAATAAGACAGTACAACAGTTCTATTTGTAACATTTCTCAATCTGTAGAGAGCAAAACAGACTGGAGATAATTTTTTACATAACAGTGTAATATGCATATCACAATTCAGAGCACTGTCTATATGTATACCTAAGAATTTTGTGGAAGTGACTTGCTCTAAAGATTTACCTTGAATTTTAAGTAAATAACTCTCGTAGTGATATATTAATCTAGGAGAAAAATGAATAAACACAGTTTTATCGCCATTTAGTATCAATTTTTCATTTTCAAACTTAGAAACAAATGAATTAATTTTACTCTGAGTATCAGTCATAAGATTGTTGATGTTTTCATTTACATTCAAAATTGAATTATCATCTGCAAACATTACCAGTAGACAGGAGTTTATTATGTTAGGTAAATCATTGATAAAAAGTAAAAAAAGTAGTGGCCCCAGAATGGAGCCTTGAGGTACACCACGTTTAATAAGTAATTCATTAGATTTTACGTTGTCAATTTCTACCAGTTGCTTACGATTAGACAGGTATGACTCAAGCCACTCACCCAGCCTTCCACGAAATCCATATTCATTAAGTTTCCGTAAGAGTAAAGCATGATCCACCAAATCAAACGCTTTACTCAAATCCATAAAAACTCCGAAACATTTTTTTATTTTTATCTAAATTTTCATAAAGTTCATTTAGAAGAGAAAGTATCGCGGAGTGTGTCGACCTGCCCACTCGAAACCCATGTTGCTCATCACACAGTATATTATATTTATCACAAAATCTCAGCATTCTGTTATAAATTACTCTTTCCAGTATTTTTGATATTGATGATAACAACGAAATAGGCCTGTAATTATCCAAAATGAACTTATCCCCTTTTTTATGTAAGGGTGTAATCTTCGCTGTTTTAAAAATATCTGGAAATACACCTGTTGATAGAGACCAATTAATCAGATATGTTAGGGGGGCTACAATATACCAAACTACCGATTTTAACATATTTGTAGTAATGTTGTCTATGTCACATGCATTAGATTTCTTAAGAGATATTATTATATTAAAAATTTCATTTTCCGACACCGGATCCAGGAATATTGTAGAATATGCTTTGTCTGTATTGATGGAACGGTCTTCATTATTTTTAAAACGTTCTGCTAAAATATTTGATAATTGCAGAAAATGAGCATTGGTAGTATTGGCAAGTTCTTGAGGATTTGTTATTATTTTATTTTCAACTCTCAGTTCTTGAATTTTATTGTGCTTGGTATTATTTCTACCCAAATCATTATTTATAATAGACCAGGCCGCCTTAGATTTGTTAGAGGCATTTTTAAATTTGTTGTCATAGTTGAAAGTTTAATAACTGCAAGTGTCATATTTCCTTAATGGTTAACGTGTTTTGTTTACAAAGTTTTAATAAAATAGTTAAGACAACGGACCCGACGGTTTTATATACGGTGTGAAATCTTATGCTGGAATAAATTCTATATCTCGGTCACAGAATTTTTTTTAGAAAAATTCACAGTAAGGTTGATCTTTGTTTTTAAAACGACTATTTTTGCCATACAAATATCATATCCTCGAAATCGGGTATGATATATGTTAGTTGAAAAACTACCTCCCCTACAGATCAGCTCCTTTCAAAATTTTAAATATCGCAAAGGGTTGAAATGTAGTTTAATTCTCTACTGGTTTTAAATTTTTTTTGAATTCCGTTAATCCTTGTCCGCGTTTTAAAGATGTAAAATCAAACATGATCTTTTAAATTCAATAACACTAGTTTACAAATTTAAGTTTGTTCGCTGGGGTTTGAAGTTCAGTAGATCCTACTATCTAAATATGTTGCTGTGATTTCAAATATAACTCAGATCTTTTCCTATTAACACTCAATTGCTGAGCTTGCAATATTGCAAGCTCAGTAACCACTTCCAGAAATCCGTCAGAAGTCAGTACATAGCACGCGTCCTTTTATTAGTAAGCCTGGCCAAGGTCATTAATCCTACAGAGACGTACTGGGTATGCATCATATCATAATACTTGAATAAGTACAATAATAAATACAAAAATATTTTATATTGTGATGTATGTTTTTGTACTATTTCGTTCGCTTTAAATTCTTTTTTATGGATTTCCTTAAATTTTGTAAGCTTAGTGCTGTACATTATTATTAAACTGTTAAATGATGTTCACACATGTACATTGTATATCTAAATGATAACTAATAATAAATAAATAAATAAATAAAATAAATTTTATTAATACTGGTACACTTTATAAGAATATGTACAAAACTCATATTCTTAAGCAGATTTATGAAGTAGCTTGGTTGTCGTTATCACAAACTGGAGCACTTCTATAACTGTGTAGCATCAGATATGTTTCTACAGTTGTCTGTAAGCGATGTTCGCTGTGGTGAAAAAATATGTTTGTATTTTGAAAAAGACCGTTCGACATCTACGGAAGTAATACAGGCATAAGTAAAACACTCTGTGAACTTACTTAACGCAGCTGTAGATGCACCATCACAAATTTGTCTTAACTTGGTAAAATCAGGATCTTTCCGTAATACACTCTCGAATTTTTTCAATAACGGGCTTATTTTTTGCGTCATTTATAGTCTGTAGCTGTGTATTTACGTCGTCCACTATTTGCAGCGATTCCACTAATGACAACGAAGTATTTTGCAATTTTTCTATTGCCTCGTGTAGTCCTCTATAACTGTTATAAATAGTTTTTAAATCTGTTTTAAGGGAAACATCTTGAAAGCTTGTCTGGCTTTCCTTAATAACTGCAGCCTCGTTAGGGTTGATCTGTAATATCACAGCTTTTATTTGTTGAAAATATTCAGCATAATGACAAGCTGCCTTCAACCACGTTCCCCAACGTGTAAGAATCGGCTCTGGTGGTTCCGGAATACCAGGACACAGTGTGTGAAATGCTCGAAGACGTTTAGGAGATTTGAGAAATACTTTCTTTGTATTTGCTATTAATGCATCTATCTCTGGAAAACATTTTCGAATCGTTTCTGCTACAAGATGGAATGCATACACTTTATACGTAACATGTAAAAACCTACAATCGTCTTTTTGAAGAAAACGGCTCACCAAACGCATTGTCGCAGCACCATCGGTCACAAACATCAACACTTGACTTGTCGACAGTTCAAATTTTTCGAAAGTCTCTAACACCACCCGCGTAATTGTTTCGCCAGTACACGCAGTTAGTCTTTTGCTAGCTAGTGAAAGTGGAAATGTTGGTTTAACAGGGTCGAGTACACGTACTATAACATATAAAATAGAATTTTTTTTACAATCTGTCGTCTCGTCAACACATAACCACAGCCGTGTATTTTTTAATGCACATTTAATCCTATTTACAATGTCTTCACGAACACTTGGTACATATCTACGTAACGATGAACGACTTGGTAAATTCACCTGGGGATTGTATTTATTCCAGAACTCCCGAAATGCTGGTTTATCCAATATGCGCAGAGGAACATCACAGGCAATCTGCATTAACAGTAAATCAAACATACACTGAGGTTCCAAAGAAGACACGCCATTTGTTTTATTTTTATGCCGGTTACTATTGACATGAGTTTTGCAGCCGTATTTATTCCAGCATATTAAGTCTTGATCACAAACTTTACAAATTATTTTACATCCATCATAGAATAAATCCGGAAATTCACCGATAAATTTATTCACTTTATCAGCGTACGGTCGTTTTCTACTCTTTACGCTCAACATTATTTATTATTTATTAGTACTCTATGCATCGACCGACAGATAACAACTGAAGTGTGCCGTATCATCGTCATCGTAAACAAGCGCGCGATGTCATTGGTATTGCGCCCGACCCTGAATCTGCCATCGCTTGGCCAGGCTTATTTATTAGTGTGAATAACAAACATTTAACACGCTGCAAGGATTTATTTATTTTGAAGAAGTCTACGATCTTTAAACACCCTGCTATACTAAGGTATATACCATCAATATTACACAGAAGAGGAACTTTATCTTTAAATATGTTTGTTGTGTTGCTTTTGAGGTTATAACAGCAATCAAGCCGTGTTGCCAAAGTTATCTGATGTATTTTTAATTTGTGATGGCAAAGTTACCCCATATATTTTACATCACTAATCCAATTACCAATATGAATTTTTTTACGGTCAAAATGCCAAGAAATTACAAACAGCCCATTGGTTCCCGGCATTATAGGGATTATACGGATGAAGCTCTTAAAGAAGCCATATCGAAAGTTAGAAGAGGTAGGCTGAAGATAAGAGAAGCTTCACAGACTTACAATGTTCCTCGAAGAACTTTACTTATAATATATAATAAAGTAAAGAATCAACATAAACAAAATGTGGGATCACCTAGAGTACTATCAGCTGTTTTCGAAAGAAGCCTCTAAATATGTGATTGTGGCATGTGCAGAATTTGGAAGTTCCATAACCATGTTAGAGCTTAGATTTATTGTTAAAGTCATTTAGATAAGGAAGAAATAAGGGTAAAAAAATTCAAAAACAATTTGCCTGGTACAGAATGGGGTTACAGCTTTTTGAAACGACATCGGGGCAGTCTAACACAAAGGCAGTGTCAGAATATTAATTAAAAGAGCTAGGGCTGAAAAAAATGGAAGAAAAATTTATTACTTATTTTAATAATTTAAGAAATGTTACCCCCTGTAGTATTCTGAACTATGATGAGACTAACCTGATCGATGATCCAGGTTCCAGGAAATGCATCTTTCAAAGGGAGACTAAGTACCCGGAAAGAGTCATGAATTCTACAAAACAGTGATATCTATAATGTTCGCAGCGACAGCATCTGGAGAACTTTTACCTTCGTACACGGTTTACAAAGTCGAACGAATTTACGACGGCATCGGAGGACCCCCCAGGCACTAGATACAATCGAACAAAATCCGGATGGTTTGATAACGTTACTTTTCAGGACTGGTTTTTTAAATTAGTGATTCCTTGGGCAAACAAAATATAAGGTCCCAATGTCCTGATTGGGGACAATTTGTCATCTCATATTAATGTTGAAGTTTTAAGAGAATGCCAAAGGGCTAATATAAGGTTCGTGTTTCTTCCGGCAAACTCAACGCATTTAACACAAAAATGGCGTGGAGATTTATACTAACAGAGATTACAAATTAAAGAACCCTAGAGATTCGACCATTAATAAAACCATTTTCCCAACAACTCTGCTCTGAACTCTAATGGACAAAATAAAAATTAACCAGGAAGGCATTATTAGAAACGGTTTTAAAAAAACTGGAATTTTTCCTCTTGATTAAAATTCAGTTCTCAAATCACTGCCGATGAAAAAAATTGAGAGCACTGCTGAACAAATAGGTGACACAATTGTTAATTACCTTAAAGAAATAAGAACCAAAAAAATACCAAGAAAAAAAATGGTTCGTGTTGAACCAGGAAAATCGGTATGTTCTCAGGATGTGACTAATATCGTTATTAATTTGGAAATGCAGGATCCTTTAGAAGCTGAAATTGAAGAGGAAAACGAGTAAAACACTACTATGTTTTTTACCACTATATTTGCACAGAATTGTGACTGCAGTTTCGACAGTTACGTCATTATCAAACAATGATTCAGATACGAATGAGATACATAGCATATTGTTAACCTTAATATTAAACAGGCAGGTAAATCTCTTCTAAGGATTGTTAATATAATAATAAATAATTATGGGGTTTTCCGGACATGAATGAAGGCGGTATTTTTCCAGGAAGGGTCCGAGGGTTAGTTTCTTTTTTGCGGCGGTGAACAAAGTTGAGTACATTATATCTAATTGGTCATTTAACAAATTGACACTATTATTGCTGTTGTTCTTATGAATTTCTAGAGCTTCTAATAAATTAAGTTTTTTGCCTTTGTTGGCATAGTGTAGGATTTTTAGATTAGTGATGTCCGGGAAACTGTGACCACTATCTAACATATGGTTTGCAAATGTCGAATCTGTTTTTTGTAATCTGAAAGATCTATTATGTTCAAGGTATCTAATTCTAAAATTACGACCACTTTGTCCTATATATATGCTATTGCACTCTGAACATTCTAACTTATAAACTCCCGACTTTTCATAATTATCCGTTTTATCTTTGGCATTGTATATTAGGTTTGATAGTTTATTCTGTGGTTTAAAGGTTATATTAATATTATTAGTTGAGAGGATATTTGCAATATTTAATGATAGTTTACCACAATATGTTAGTGTTTTACTCGTTTTCCTGTGATAATGAACTACCACATAGTAACGGCTTCCTCAATCAACTTTTTGAAATTGAAGACTCTGATGAACCTGACTTGCCTCAATTTACACATTTGGACACCCAAGAGACTGAAGAAGATAATAGCACTCAAGATAATAACAACGAAGAACCTGACAAAGACGATTTTGTAATTGTCGCTTTTAAGGCTTAAAAAAGTATTGTTCATTTTATTGGAAAAATCCTAAGAAAAGACGAAGACAGTTTTTATGAAGTAAAATTCTTACGAAAGAGAAAAAAAGCAATCATATTTCCTGACGAAAATGATATTTCACACGTTAGAAGAAATGAAATCGTCAAAGTCTTGCAGCAACTAGAGTGTCCTTCTTCCTCAAGAGAAATAGGTATATAACTTTATTGTATTTGGTAATGACAATTTAATAGTATTACATTTTTATATATAAAAAAAATACGTAAATACTAACAAGTATTAATCAAACAATGGATTTAAAATTTGATTTCGCTGTCGTATAGCTCATAAAAAATGTAATAAATTTTATTGAAACATTTTTCATCCACCATGGATATTAAGTCTGGGGTGGCCCTTCTATATAGGCAGCCTGTATATTGATGATTGTTTGCATATACATATTTGAAATTTTATGTTTCGTATGTAAAAATTTAAATAAAATATATTTTATAATATCGTACTAAAACATGTATTAAAATGTTCTGCTGTAAAAATAAAAAATGCGCGGGCGATAAAACACACGGTTTATAGCTTGCATGTTACATCTCAACACATTAACTTCATTAAATTGAAACCACAATTTACTGCTGAAAGTATTACTTTATAACTGCTACATTTTGCATGTTACATTTAGTAATTGCAAATATGCATATGCATATATTATTTCTGTAATTACCATGAAAATCTCTACATATTATGCAATATGAGAAAAGTACACAGTAATATGATCCATATAGGAGTATCTCCCTCGAGCCCATAAAATCAAATTCAAATTCCTTATGAAAAAATCAAATTATATTCGTACTCCCTAAAATTAAACAAGTGAAAATTTTCGTGATAATTTCAATACAATTTTAAAACATTTTTAAAGAAAAATGTTTCATGTATATTTGCGTTCTTCCACGTGTAATAAGTAGTAAACATTTAGTAGTGATAATAAAGATTTTTATAAATATTTGGCAATTTATGAAAAAAGAAGTGAAATATTTTTTGTTCAAACAAATTACTATTTGTTGTGTTAAGTTTTGATTTGATTTGAGTAAACGCGATTTATTTGTTCCTTATAAAAGTTATATTTTTAGCGGTATTGATGCTATTAAATATATAAAAAGATATATAATATACAAATATAGATAAATATAATTTGTTAAAACAAAAGTGTTTGAAAGATGAGTTATTAAGTAATGTAATAAACTTTGACAATGAATGAGTGTACAAGTTGTCAAAAAAATCAGTAAGAGACAATCTAGCCTACAGGGTGGTTTTTGTTAGAACTTTTTCACAACAAAAATAAATGACCAGATTTAATCTGGAAGTGTGAAAATTGTAACAGATTCATCGACATCGAATTTAGTAAGTGACTGTGAAAATGGCGATAATATGAAGTAGTTAAAACATACATGTAAGAGAATAAAATACTTCCATCCTTATAAGTAGGGCTGTCAAGTACGCGAAATTAACTAATACGAGAAACAATAAACTGTTACAATTTATAACAATGTATGTAAAACTTACCCTCTTAACTAGCTTGATGAACTAGCTTGCTTATCACAAACTGGAGAAGATGTGTAGCCATTTTGCAGCATCAGGTATGTTTCTATGGTTGTCTCTATGAGTGATGTTCGCTTTGGTGAAAATATTATATTCTTATATTTTGAAAACGACCGTTCGACATCTACTGATGTAATACCCGCATACGTAAAATAGTCTTTGAACGCGCTTAACGGATCTGGGGCTGCACCATCACATATTTGTCTTAATTTGGTAAAACCGGTGTCTTTAATTAACACACTTGTGAACTTTTCTTTAACGCGCTCATTTGTTGCGTCACCTGTAAGCAGTAGATTTACTTCGTCCACTATTTGCAGTGACTCCGCTAACGACAACGCACTGTTTTCTAATTTTTTTATGCTTTCATGTAATAGTTTACAGCAATATTTTTTAAATCTGTTTCAACGGAAATATCTTCGAATTTTGTCTGGCTTTCCTTAATAACTGCAGCCTCATCTGGATTGAATTGTAGTATCACAGCTTTTATTTGTTGGAAATATTCACCATAATAAAAAGCTGCCTGCAACCATGTTCCCCAACGTGTAAGAATCGGCTGTGGTGGTTCAGGAATACTGGGACACTTGCTATGAAATACACGAAGACGTTTAGGAGATTTAAGAAACACTTTTTTTTCTACTTGCTATTAATGCATCCACCTCTGGAAAATCTTTTCGAATAGTTTCTGCCACAGGATGTAAAGGATGTACTTTACACGTAACATGTATAAACGTACAACCTTGTTCTTGCAAAGAACGGCCTACCGAACGCATTGTTACGGCGCCGCCATCAGTCACAAACATCAATACTTGACTTTTTGACAGTTGAGATTTTTCTAACGTCTCCAGAACCACCCTGGGAATTGTTTCGCTAGTACACCGTCTTTTGCTAGCTAGTAACAATGGAACTGTCTGTTTAAGAGGGTCCAGTACTCGTACTATAACATTTAAAATAGAATTTTTTTTACAATCTGTTGTCTCATCAACAGATAACCACAGCTGTGTCTTTTTTAATTCACAATTCATCTTATTTACCATATCTACGTGTACAATTGGTACATAGTTACATAACGTTGTGCGACTTGGTAACTTCACCTGGGCATTGTATTTATTCCAGAACTCTTGAAATGGTTGTTTATCGAGTATGTGCAGCGGAACATCACAGGCAATCAGCATTAATAGTAAATCAAACATAAACTATGTTATTTTTTTTATTTTTATGGTGTACACTAATTAAGTGAAGTTCACAATCACGTTTATCCCAACACATCAAATCTTTCTCGCACACTTTACAAATTATTTTAGCACCATCATAGAATAAATAAACCCGGGAACTCACCTATGAATTTATTCACTTTATCAGCAAATGGCCGTTTTATACCCCTGCGTACGTCTGCCATGTTTTATTATTAAATTAATATCAACAAGATAGTACAACAAATAAAATAAAAACAAAAAACAGTATGCAATACGCCAAAGTGACTTAACGTGTACACAACTCGAAAGCTAATAATAGACTGGACTGGAGAAAGAGTTTCGCGGTCAAAGTCAATGCCGACGACAGTAAGTACATCTGTACTCTACGACCATGATACACAGAAACGATTTGCAGCTTTACTTATAAGCTAGCATTGCTTCTTTAACGGAAGCTCTAAAGGCTTTAATAGCTGAAACTATAGAACGGAACGAAAATAAAATAGAAGAACAGTCGTGTAAAGAAGATATTATAAACGAAATGATTGAAAGAGATGAGATATCTAGAAATATAATGTTTAAGATTGGCGAAACCTCTGCGGTAAATAAAACCGATGAAATTAATAATAACCTTAAAATCGCAGAAATTTTAAAATATATATGTCCAGGCTTAGAAATAGGAAATATTCAAACCTTCAGACTAGGTAAAGAAGTTCAAATGTAAATGTTAGTAGACCAGTAAAGGTTTGTTTGGGAAACAAAGAGAAAGCTATGAAAGTAATAAAAAATAAAAAAAAACTGCGAGATAATTACAATTACCAAAATATATCGATTGCCTTAGATCAAACAATTATGCAAAAACATTACTATGAAAAAAATATAACAAGAATTAATTACTAGAGAAGGAAGTGAAGAAGACAATCTGTACATCAGATATGAATATGGTATACCAAAAATTGCAAAAAACCGCCAAAAAAAAAATTTCGATTTTAAACTTACATATATGTAATCAAACACAGACATTTAATACCCTTTAATTCTTCGCCTTGCTCTTCACCACTAAAGAAGGTGGAAGTGTTAGAAGAATTCCAAAAACATTTAGATTTTGTTATACATAGATATAAATCATAAGATGACAGTATTTTAATAAATAATTAATAGGTACTAAAGCAATTTTTTATTTTATTTTGCAATAAATACCATTTTAACAAACATTTCTACAAAAACATGTGTAGCGTAAATTGATGCTCACGTTTTGAAATGTGAACTGTCAAATTTGAGGTTATCAATAATTATTAATTTTTACCAAACATTTTTATAAAAACACCGGTTGAAGAAAAAATCCTGTGTGTAATTCGAGTGCAAAGGGACATTGCCGCTCTCGCTCAGAGCGACGATATATCACTTTGGGCTTTTAATACTCAAATAGCTATTAAGCGCAATCTGAAAAACGAAAAATCCAATATGACTCGAAAACAATAGAATATCGAACATTCGTTTTTACACCAAAACATTAGTCTCCAAAAAGTGCCTAATAATGTAAAAAAGTAAAAAACCTGTCTGACTAAGGGTTACTTGGCCACAGCCAAAAAGAGAAAACACAAAATTTCCGTTTATTTTTTTGGAAAATCTCATAGTTTCATTTAGCCGTGATTTATTAACGGATTCGGAATCAGCATAAAATTTTCTAAAACTTATACCATTAAATCGACCTTATAACTTTTAGGTTTCCGAGATCGCAATGGTGAGTATCGAATTTGAGACACAGAGCATAAAGTGATTCTAAAAATTACAAAAGAAAGTTATTATTACAAAAATTAGCTTAAAAATGCAGCTAATAATTTAAAAAAAGAAATGGGTCATTATTAAGGCTTTAGAGTTTAAAAGGAAAAATAGTTATGCCCCATAATTTATCAGCATCTCAGATATACGTGTTTGCAATTGTCTTGGACTGGGTTAGAACCTTTGATGTGAAAATAGACGTAAATGTCCACAAAATACCGAAACACCATATACTGCATTCGACGTGCGTTTTGCCAACCAGGTGGGCTTCAGCTGGAGATGATTAAAACTAAAAATAGTTTTAATCATCTCCAGACGATGCGAACTTGGTTGGGGAAACGAGCGTCGAGTACTGTATGTGGTGTTCTGATGTTTTATCGAAAACTACGGCAGTGCATGCAATATATCAAAAATTAATGTAACTTTCGGCTGTAATCTTAAGCGTATCCTCTTAGGAAGTTATATTTTGTAAACTTAAACTCATACAAAAGTTTCTTGGATTGTGTATTGATAAATTAAACTTTCAATAACATGTAATGGATCTAACTAATAAATTAGCATCGGAATGCTATGCAATTCATTAATTAAAAACATGTGAATAAAATTATTTCAAATACGATTATAAGAATTAAGCAATGAAAAGTATAATTGTCTAAGCATTTCGATTATAGTTTGTTGTTTGGATCTTTGCGAGTTTCAATTAGTAGCCGTATGAATCAAATAATTAAAAATAAATAGAAAGGTCACCTCTACCTTTTATTTGAGCAATGGCTAGTACTATGTTTCATTTATCATATTATTATTGTATTTGTTGATACCATAAATGCATGGCTGCAATACAACAGTACACAAACAGGTCGTACCTAATTTGATATACGCGCAAAGATCCAAACAACAAACTATATATAATGTTTACAAATAAATTGTGTTTATTGTTAACCGAAAATAGTTAACAAGCATTTATTATTATTATTATCATTATCATTATAACTTTAATGTTTCTATTAAAAACTTCACATTTAGCTTTATAATGTTTAATGATAATATTAATTCTTCGCAGTTTTATAAACTCACTAGCGCGGATACTAAATCTGACAGTTTTTATAGAGATATAATTAAAATGTTTATGGCGTCCGTCTAGTCCATCTATTTAATCAAACGTGGGAATGCCAGGAACATGCTTTCATACATTGTTGCAATGCCATTAAGGATTTTATCCCTCTGGTAGTAGCATTATCCTTTGTCATTCTGCTTTGACATATATTTACTTAAAGAAAACGTATAACGGTAAAACTTCTTCACATGCCCATTTTTTCATTACTTAAACGTGTTTGCATAAATTATGTGGAGGCGCAGTTGGAATATCAAAAACGGATAATTAAAAAAATGAGGCAGTATAATATATTAATTTTTTTATTAATTCCTCTCTCATTGATGTTAAAAATAAACTGAACATTTCAGTAACTGTTTATTGAATATTAATAATAATAATAATAGTTATATACCAAGGGGTGCAATATCCGTCCGGCAACCTTCACGTGGTGAATCTTGGATCGGCGGAGGAAACTCTATCTAACAGATGTCGACCGTGAGTGCTTGGGCTAACCACCCTGGTACTGTTAACTTCAGTTCCCTATAACCTGAAAGGAAGAGCCGCTCATGACCGACCCCAAGCAGATGAGGGTTAGAGACAGGTTGGATGCACCTCACCGGGTGGTCTAACACAGATGCTTTAAGCGGAAAAGGGAACTTTGGGATGATTTGTTGACCTGCTACGAGAATAGCGAACCTGCGCGAAGGTGATACATGGCATGATTGAATGCACTTTGGTGCGAAAAGCATACAATGCATTACGCGTTTTCCCAACAACGCCTGTGAGATCAAGTATCCTTCTTGCATAGGAGTAAGAGAACACCGTCAACTAGAAGAAGCCACACTTCCACTGCAGCAATTAGAAGCTGATGGGGAATATCTCGCAGGGTACATAAAGACGAGGGTAAACCTTAATACCAGGGCTACCCTAAAGCCACAATATCTGGCCAGAATGGACGTAGTCATCGATGAGGAACTCCCAGAGAGCACAGACACCTGGTAGATTAACTGCATTGTTTACAACGCCGCGAAACAACTCGTCCCTCGTGAGAGGTTGAACACTTCAAGTATGGGGTCGGGAAAGCCAAGGGGCGTGAAAAATATACGTGAATGCAACATACAGTTGGTCAGACATCCAGAGTGTGATGGATTATACTTTTACCACAAAAAAATTCGACGCAAAGCAGCCGGACTAAGACGCCAACACCACACTCTAAATCTGACAGTGTTGTATACCATCAAACAACACTGTTTAAATAGGATTATTTTGGAAGATACCCATTTCATGAGAATCAGTATTGATACAGGCATAGGAGGTTCATGAAGATAACTCTACATACCGTCGTGCATAAGGTGGAAAGGAAGTGGTCCTGACAGTATTATTCGCTCGTATAAAAACCATTGACAAGGCAAGGACAATGACTATCTGTGACGCCCTTATGGCCAAAATACTGGTCAAATAGGTAAGGTCTGCGCTGGAAGAGAGACCAGTCTTTCACCTCATTTATGGTGTGGTAATGGATAGCCTCATGGAGCGTCTAATGGCGGAAGCCATCTACGCACAGGCTTACGCAAATGACGCGCTAGTCCCAGTGACTAGTCGACTTTTAAACTTCATCTGTGATAGGATGTAGGTCCCGTGTAGAATCATAAAAAGAAGGTGTAGAAAAACTCTTTGTCAATTCGGCTAATACTGAGATGTTTCCTTTTGCAGACAAGGAGAATAGAGGACTTTAGGGCACCAGTTATATATGAAAGACTTCTAGTACTTACGTGGGACGTCAAATACCTGGGGTTGACTCTAGATAGAAAAGTGTCGTGGAGGGCGTATACTGACAGCTGACGGCCACATTTTGGCAATTCCGTCTAGTGCTGATGGTAGGTAGGAACTAGGGCCTCGGGCTAGATACTTTTATACATATATCTAAATGAACACAACCTTATTATTAGTTTACTAGTTAATATTTTGACAACCCTGTAATCAGGATTTTTTACTGTGGAGTGGAATTTATTTTTAAAGCTAAAATCAAAAATGTACTGTTTAATCCATATTATATTTTTCTAATATATTCTGAAGTAGCAAGACAGAACTAAGTTTTTATTTGTCGATGATACTAAAACTTTTTATTGCGTTTTATAGTAACTATACAGTATGTTTTTATAATTGAGAATGAATTTTTATTAATATGATTCACACACGTAAAGAGGTTATAATATAACTTAAACGAATGAGAAAAACAAGTCACTCATTATGCTAAGTCTATATGAAGTAAAAAGGTGTTCTCTCAATATCTTGTTTTTAACGCAAATTTTAAACTGCACCATTTCTGTTCGTTCTATTATTTTTTAGCACGTGTGATATGTGAATGGATCTGTCTTTGTTGAACACATTTGATTTTCCAATTTACCATGTTCTATGGTCCTCATACTGTATATTTCTAAATGTTATTTGTCATGAATCACCCTCTGATTATACTTTGCTCATAGATCATGGACACAAGGTCCATTGACAAGTGATGACAAAAAATTTCAATTAAGAGGAAAAGAATCCACTATATTTATCCTCGTAATATGATCTAACTTAATGTCTCTACTTATTATCTACGAAAATAGAAACTTTAAAACATATCCTTTTCCTCTGGAACAACTGGAGCTACCTAATAAATCTTTCAAACAGGGGTCATTCAATGGCTCAATGTTGTGCCCTCAGGCTTCTCGCTTCCCGCATCAAACCACAACCCTAGTGTGGTTGCACGGTCAATGTTTTACGTAGAAGTAATGAACTACAGCAAAATTATAGGAAAGTTTTAAAAATATTCATATTTATTAATATATATTTTTACAACAATTAGATCCTAATTAAGTATGGAACTATGATTTTCTTTTACTAGAGTTTATACATATATGAGTAGTTACGTACATTTTTAATAGAGACCCAATAAAATGAAGCCTCTATGTCTGAACAGAAAGAAGAAAAAAGGATTTTGTATGACATTAAACTTTTACGTTAAAAAAATAAGCAAGATACGTATCCTAGTGAGTGAGAGGTCTGTAATTTATTACATAAAGCTCTGCACAATATGATGCAAGTAGGAGGTATGTATTTGACTTTGCACTTACTTCACAATTTTTGTCAGATCTAACCATTCGGAATTTTGTAAATCCGCTAATTTTAAAAATAATTATAACATGTACTATATTTTCGATGAGAAAATAATAAATTTTGTGAATTTAGACGGCTATTTGACATAACAAAGTCTGGTTGTCACAACAAAATAAAAATAACAAAACAAACTTGCACTCAATTAAATTAATTTGCGAAAATCGCACCTTGATATCTCTTTCCGTTCCAGAATTGTTCAAGATCAAAATGGGTCAAAATACAAAGTGTTACAAACTTTAGGTCCGTAAATTTAAGTAGTGATTTTAAATAAAAAATATATAAAAAGCTCCCATAAACATGGGTCCGGAAATCCATAATGACGGAGATACAGTTAGTGTAAGAAAAAAAAATTTTTTTTTTAATTTTTTTTAACCATCAATCGATTCTGGCCAAATTTTGGACAGACATTTTTTGAATTAAGCAACTACGAACCAAACTGGTTGTTACCATAACAACCAGTTTGGTTCTAAGTGACGTTTGAAAACACACAACTTTGAAGGGCTATGTCTCTGTTATTATGGATTTCCATACCCACGTTTATGGAATCTTTTTTCATAATGTTTTATTTTGAAGCACCACTTAAATTTACGGAGTTAAAATATGTAGCACCCTGTATAGCTTATGTTATGTTCGGTTTTTTAATATTAACTATATTACAAACCGAATGAAATGGGTATTTCTCACAACACAACAAAATCACAACCTTGTTTAATGCGGTAAATGTGGTTAACTAAAATGATCTAATGAGCAATTTAAAATAGTAATTATTTTATTGATACAAATTTTTGCCGTTCTTAGCCGTCATTGTTGTCCTGTTATATAACACAATTTTGTGCTCAGACTATTAAATTAATGATCTATGTGTCAACGCAAATTACCAGCGATTGGAAAGTTTCATGGTAATGTGGTGGTAATTTTCTCGAATATCCGCATAGAACTCTAGTGCTTATAAAAAGCAATGGTAAATCTTATTAACCCGGAATTAAAAGTTACGATGGATCCTAAGACGGATTTGTTGAAAAGAGAATTCTCAGCTATCTTTTGGCCGTTCTCATAATCACGTAAGATGTTACTATTGCACGTTCGGGACTTTCGTTTTTACAACTCTTTCAACTTTCAAATCCTTTTACTAAAGATATTACAGACGAATAACAACTATGGTCACTCAGATATTATTTTTTTATTTTTGCAACGTTATGCTCTTCGACTTAAGGTGGCTATGTCATTACGCGAAACTGAAGGCAAAACATATTTTTATAAACATATTTTTTTAATAAATTGAAACGCCATAATACCTATGTACGTATTTAAATAAAAAAGTGTAAAAGAATAAAAAAACTCTTTGCAATGGAAGTGGTATTTTTTAGGATGAGATGACTTTACTGCCACAGATATTTTTACTATAACAAAATATTATAATACCGATGTTTACAGTTTCATTTTAATCAAAAATTTTAAGCCACTTTCATTTTTGGGATAAAATCAACCATATTGGAGAACAATAAAAAAAAAAATAAATGAAATCAATAAAAATTTAATGGAAGGCTCTATCAACTCTTCTTTTAAGTAATAAATTGTAAATATTACACTATTGTTATTGACAAGTAATTTTTGTCGCTGTTGAAATTATTTTTGTATTTTAAGAAGTAGTAATCCATTTGTTTCGGTATATTTTTCTGTATTTATAAACATAGGTGCTGACTGTTCGGTGGCTCCGGGACTGGAGAATTTTGGGACCAATAATATTTTATTTGTTTTTTAGGCCCAAACTAAAAGAGCTGAGCTTAGCTCAGAGTAGTTATCGTGACTGTAAATTATCTTATTCTGCGCCTAAGCTTAGCTCGTTTTTGTTAGTCGATTATGTTCATTGTTCATAAGATTTATTCTTTATTCTATTTATTTCTAGTGCAAATACATTTTCGGAATGTGTAAAAAACAAATACATGTAATAATCGCCGAGTTCATTGTATTAGTTATTTATTTTTTTACACATTCTGAACATGTATTTACATTAGAAATAAATAGAGCAAAGAATAATTATTCGGTTGTATGTAACAAGTTCATTCAAAATAAAAATGTAAGGATGAACATCTTTGGAATCATCATCTCAAAATAAGTGACAAAATAAGTTTAATTTTAAATAGTATTTATTACTTTTCTTGTCGCTCGTTATATATTTCCTTGCTTGGGGGCTATTTATCCCCCAACTGAGCGATAAAGTAATATTACTTCCTCACCCCACAAAGTGAAGAAGTTATGAATTCGTGAAAAAAATTTTGAAAGTTTATATTGAATTTTTGGACGAATCTCGACGAATTATAATGAAACACGAAATTTCAGACAGAAAAAATTGTCTGTCTGTGTCGCGATAGCAGCTACAGTTTTTGAGATAGAGCTTACAAATTTGATACACACATTCAAGAGGCAAGGAAGAGATTGAGTTCGTTGTTGAGCAAAATCGGTCCCAATACCTAAAAAAAATATTAGTGACATTCCACCAATGTGACTTTTTTGAAACGTCAAAATGTGACTTTTTTGAAACGCCAAAAAATGTGACTTTTTTGAAACGTTAAAGTGACTTTTTTGAAACGTCAAAATGTGACTTTTTTGAAACGTCAAAAATTAGTTTCATTGTAAACTCCACCACACGTCAAGTTTTACTACGGTGAGGAAGTTCTAATCCCCAAGTAATTGGCAGCGGTTTTTCTTATTTTAAATAATACTACTTACTGCATTTCTTGTTTTGTTTTTGTAATGAGTGAATTTGATTATGATTTTTATTTTTTATTACTATATCATGAGTGTGAGTATACGGAATCAATTCTTGACCATTCGCTAAGACGAAAATTATGCGTTTGCTACATAGCAAATATCGTAAAAAGTTATGACTCATCGTTGATTTGCGCACACGCTAAATGCAATTGCCTTGCAGCGAGCGGTCTTGTGACAGTCGCAAAATGATACAGGTGTGGGATAATCAGATTTATTTTTAAAGAAATTGAAATTGTACAGCGCCAGCGCATGAAAGTAAGGCGGCTAACGCTGGATGGATTAATTTAAATTAAATCGTTAAATTAAACACTTCCCTTTATCCATAAAAGTATCTTAATCCATCTTGTGCTGGAGGGGCTACACATTTAGAGACGATGGACATACTCTCAATGGCCAAATATGTTCGGATTAATTTCTGCTTTAGAAAAAATCACAGCTATTTGACTGGTGATTGAACCCACGACTCCGAGGTGAAAGGCAAGTGTCCTTATTGTTTAACTAAGAAGCTATAAAATTTGTTTTAACCAAAAATATATGGTTAGAAGAAACATAATTA
This sequence comes from Rhamnusium bicolor, assembly GCA_029963845.1. NCBI lineage: Eukaryota > Metazoa > Arthropoda > Insecta > Coleoptera > Cerambycidae > Rhamnusium > Rhamnusium bicolor. Next base: position 730,566 of record JANEYF010001323.1, read on the forward strand.
AATAATTTTAGAGTTTCTAAAAATCCTCTCTATCCACCTTATTCAATATGAGTATAACTGAGATGGCTTTCATAAGGGCAATCAATTTTCCGATTGTCTAGAAAACAATTTAGCAAATTTTTTAATAAATATAATAATAAATATTTATTATTGTTAACACAATATTAATGGTATATTAACTAAATAATTTAAACAAATATTGTACGCATAATTTAAGTATCAATTTGCAAATTGTGGTGTTAAAAATGTACACTAATGTAAGTGGAAACATGGGAGGGCGTCTTGGGTCGGCCCTAAATCAACATTACATGTTAACTTTTTTCTATATTGTATCAAACATTTCTTACAATTCTCATAAACATGTTAATATGTAATACTTATTGTGACAAATTACCATTCCTAATATAGTAATATTACAAAAATAAACATAACACTGAGCACTGTGGACTATATACACACTTGCGAGTGTTAAAACATGATTTATTATTTTTTACTGTGTAGCTTAGCGAATTTTCCAACATTGTTGCGCGAAAGTATCTAATTCTATCTAGAGAATGTAAAATCTACTCTATCGTATTATTAGGCAAGGCCAACTGCCAAGGATCAGGGGTAACACATGCTTAGTTGCCTATAGATTACATAGGACCCGTTTTCCAGCAAAGATCCTGGTGGCATATATTACAGGTAAAATAAATTAACGCATACATATCAATTAATTTAATTAAATAAAGTCTCTTGAAAAAATATGATTTTTTTATATAACTGCCAGCTCTGAAAAATGGCAAATATTTCCAGCACCTGCCAATGAGTATGAATGACCAAAGTCGTAATACCGTAGTAGTGACTACACACGAACATTGTTATACATTGCGTCTTGCTTCCATAAAATCGCTCCTCTCTCAATACTAAAGTTTAGAAAGAGTTGACAAAATAATGTTGAAAGTGCTATTTACCAATATTCGTTGTTATGATATATTTAAATGATTAATTGAGTAGTTGGATTGTTTGCATTTGTTACAGAACAATTTTAAATTTCTCACTATGTCCACTTCCACTTACTCTGCGAAATCCTAACATAAAAACGGAAAAAGCAATTAGCGTGGATCAAATATCAAATAAACATGAGCTGTGCATTCAACTTTGCATTATTTACAAAGGCACCAGAAATGAACCAAAATGAAATCGCTTACTTTTAACACGTTATCCACACGCAAACTTCTTCACTGCTGAAGTGAGAATAAATAATCCAATTAATTCATTATGATTGTTTTTATTCGCCATCTACATATGTAAATATGGATATTACTGTTCCGTTTAGTAAAATCAATTAAATGAGAAAGGATAAGTAATCTGTACGTCACAAAGAATTCTCTTTGTGACGTACCATATCATTCAACGTAGTAATATTGTTGCGCTAGTAGTGTACCGCCCTCCAACTGGTGACATCAATATATTTCTTGAACAATTTGGTAAACTTTTAGACATTTTCTTACACAGTAATAAATATATAATAATAGGCGGTTATATTGATTTTAATACAAATAATTCAGCCCTACGCGAACTGTCAAATGTTTTAAATTTCAATAACATGTGTGCAGCCATTCACGAGCCAACTAGAGTTACTCCTATATCCAGTAAATGCATTTATAACATTATAGTTAGTGATAAAGAAGTAGTTTTTGAAGCAAATATAATTAAGAATAGTTTCTCAGATCATTTTGCCCAATATATTAAAATTTCATTAAATAAAGTAGTTGCTAATGTAGTTCACTACAAACATTTTTTCAATGACAGCAATATCTGTGAATTTTGTATGTACCTAAAAAACATAAGCTGGGACGAGGTTTGGGCCACTTAAAACTGTAATGATGTTTTTAATTTGTTTATGGATACTATTTTATATTATTTCGAAATCTGTTTTCCTATATCCAAAGTAAATAATAATAAAGTAAATAAACCAAGAGTAAGTGTCAAAAATTCCGAGATAATTGCGGCTAGAAATAGAGTATAACTATTGGCTGATCTTAGTAGAAAATATGCTCAATTTAAAGAGCAATTTAAAATCGCTAATAACGAATATCGATAACTTTTATCGTCAGCCTATATAAATAAAAATGATCAATTAGTATCGAACACAAAAAATAAATGTAAGGCTATGTGGAATATAATAAATAATACCGTAGGGAAATCCAGAAAGCATAACTTACAGATTGAAATTGCAGACAAAGGGGAAATTTTGAATCCTACTGATTATGATAATGCTTTTAATGATTTTTTTATATCCACTTCAAAAGATATTGTCTCAAATCTACCTAAGGCTATAGACCATCAGTTTATAGAATCTTGCTTAAAACAGTCTACTAATTCATTATTTTTAAGAGCTCTGACAGAAGACGAAGTTCTAGAATTAATAAAGAAGTTGAAAAATTCAAATTCTTCTGGGATAGATGAGATATCTAACTTTTTATTAAAAATTATCAGTCAGTATATACTTCAACCTCTTACTTATATAATCAATCTGTCTATAGAACAAGGTACATATTATGACAATTTAAAAGTATCCAATGTAATACCTCTTTTTAAAAAAGGTGATCCAAACTTGGTAATCAATCACAGAGGAATTAGCCCATCACCAAGTGTATCTAAAATTTTTGAATCGGCTATTAATGTACAACTAGTAAATTTTCTTACAATTAATAATATGATGTCTCAAAATCAACACGGGTTTACAAAACAAAGAAGAGTAGATTCAGCACTCAGCGAATTTGTAAATGGTGTGGTAAGTACACTTGACAAATCCGAAATTGCTTTGGGACTGTTTGTAGATTTCTCCAAAGATTTTGACTGCGTTGATCATTTTTTATTATTAGTGAAGTTGGAAAAATATGGAGTTAGGGGAATTGCTCATGAATGGTTTAAATCCTATTTATCTAACCGCTCTCAGCAGGTAAAAATTAAAGACACTTTTTCCACCCTAGCTGTTGTCACCACGGGAGTTCCTCAGGGACCTATTTTGGGTCCAACCCTATTTATCATATTCATTAATGATATGCTAAATTATTTAGAATATACGTGGTGCTCAATAGTATCATAAGCTGGTGATAATAATATTTTGAAAAGTGTAGCAATCTATCTAATGTAGAGTACTACGCAATATATATGTACAAAAAAAATTATATTTGGGTTGAAAAAACAAATTGTGTATAAACCATGATAAGACAGCTGTCATAATTTTCAGAACATTACAGTCTAATCTGATTGTGAACGACTATATAGAATTAAACTGTAAAGTGAGTCTGAAATACTCGACAGATTCGAAAATGTTAGGATTAAGGATAGATTGTCATCTTAAATGGTCAAAGCACATACATGATGTCTGCAATAAATTATCTAAAGTATGTTATGCGTTAGCTATAACATCTAAACAGTGCAACTCATCAGTAATAAGGCAATTGTACTTTGTTTCTTTTCATTCCAGCACTAAATATACTATAGTTCATTGGGGTCAGTCACCTGATACGCATAGTGTGTTCCTTTTACAAAAACAAGCTGTACACATCATGGACAACTTAAAATATTATGAGTCGTGCAGAGAGGCATATAAATCGTTGAACATACTCACTATGATCTCGGTTTATATTTATGAGATAACATGTTTTGTATACAAAAATAAAACAAGATTTTCTGAAAATAGAATTCAACATCTTCATAATACTCGAAAGAAGAATCTTCTTATACTACAGAAGCACGAGATAGCCCTCTATCAAAAAAGTATTTTTTTTTAATGGGTGTAAATTTTTCAATATTCTCCCCGCTTGTCAATAAATTTAAAGCGATGGTGAAATTATTATTGTTAAATAAAAATTGCTACACCATAGATGAATTTTTATCTAGTTTTTAATGTGTTTGTGTTACTTTTTATGTGTTGCCTTATTAATTTATTAATTTTTTTAATTTATACATATTTTATTCTTAAGTAGGTTATTTAAAAAATTCTCACATTGAATTACCTACATATTTTAATGAAAAAATAATCCTTAAGAAAGATTATTTTTTACATTTTACTTTTATTTTATTATACATTTTATACTAAATGTTTTTACGTGTTGTAATTGTTTTATTATATTATATTGTTTTATTATATTATATTGTTTTATTATATTATATTGTTTTTTACATTTCTTGTAAAAATATTGACAAGCTTTCTTAAACTGGCCTTCTTGTATTTTTCTGAAATTAATAAATATATCTATCTATCTATCTATCTATCTATCTATCTATCTATCTATCTATCTATCTATCTATCTATCTATCTATCTATCTATCTATCTATCTATCTATCTATCTATTTACTAGGTATTAGCTATTCACCAAACTATCGGAGTGTAATATGGCATGTTTTATATAATAAATACATAAAAATGCTGACTTTAGAGAAAGAGACTACCACCAAATCGAAAAAAATATCCCTGACAATCACTTTTTTTACATTAAAATTCGGTTGCTCACGAATTTCTTTTAATGGTGAAATATGACAGTGAAGGCATTAATTTAGTTATATATTTAATTTGCAAGAAAAATTCTAGGTGCAATATGTTTAAAAAGATATTAAACTTCGGTTATTTGAATGTGCCGCGAAAATGGTAGTGACATCATATCGGTAGTTAGATAAATCAGTAGAATCACTGATTTTCCGCTCGAGATCAAGTGGTTGAGCAACATAATCAGAGCACTCATTACGACAACATAATTGTCTCAAATGTAGGGAATGTTACATCTGCAATCTGAAAGTAGATGAAATTTGTAAAAGAAAAATAGGTACATTTAGTTAACATTTCTATTTTATAAATATTCATTGCCTTTTGACAGTAATTTATGATTTTCTTTAAGTAATTTGTGTTTTATTTGTATCCTTAACATTTTTCTCAAAATTTCAAAACAAAAATTTCCTGTATAAAAAAGCACCTTTTCCCTTTCGTTTGTGTTTGGTAAATTTTGAGTTAGTCGTTTGCATGATTTTCAGGGAATCATCTTTCCTTCTTCCTCCAACGCTGGCAACGAATTAGTAACCTCGCAGCCTTATTTCTTTGTTTTATGATTAACTTCTCTGCCGACTGCCGATGTGATGTGATCGGCGGCGTTTGAAATGCATGTATTTTATTAATTCATATTGTAAGATTTTATTTTCAACTTTTACATGTTTCTAATGCTTTTTTAAGACGAAATGTTATCGTTTAACACAGATTCTACAAAAATTTTGAAAACAACCAAATTGCAGTTCTTTGAACCAAATACCATATAAAAGTCATATTTTCGAAAACAAAAAGTATAATTTTATTTCTCGGTAAGCTTCATTTACATAACCCCGAGATCTTTGCTAAACATATGCACGCAGTTCAATCATCCACTTTGGTCTGTTCATTTTACAGATGACTGACTATTTACTTGAGAATTAATTAATATAACCCACAAAAATTATTTATAAACATCTGATTTTTATTATTTTATTTGTAATGTACATACCTTTCCCAGTAGGTATTCGTTATTTGGAGCTTCCTTAATAAACTTGTTAATTTCCTCTGAAGTGAAGATGTTGGATTTTTTTGGTTCGATATCCATATGACTTTCGCTTCAAAAAGGCTCTTACTTTTGCGTACCCAGCTATATTTAGTTATATTTATTAATGTTTAGAATCATGCTCAACATGGAATATTGAACTATTGTAGGTACTATTGAAAGCTGAAGCTTTCAATTTCTTTAAGAGCTCACCAAAATAATATAGGAAATTATCGGTAGTATGTTGTTATCAATGTTATATTAGGTGTAAAAGAATGTTTTTGTAACATCCAATTAATTTTTTCTAGAAATGCATAATACGAAGCAAATAAAATGTCAGATTAAAAAAAAAGAAGTTACGAACAAAGGTCATGGTAGAAAATGTAATCAATATATTACTCCAACGAACGTTCACATCACTACAGCATGGACCGAGTTTCCAAACAAGAATTTTTAATGTTACGCAAATGTAAATTCCGGATTAAATTGTTACACATTGTTTGGATGACACAGTGTAACAAATTTGAAGCAATTAGGACCTAATTTAACCTCAGATTATCAGGGGCTGGGATTAAATGGCATCACTCAATAGAAAATGAAATCCTATATTAATAAATACATGCACATTCAGTTCAAATACTGTTTTTTTTTAATTTAAAATGACAGTCGAATTGCGAGAGATACCTAATCGCACAAATGATCCAGACAGATGAAAACTGTTTATGACAGACAGTTTGTAACGTGGATGAAACAGAATTATGATATGAACAGAATAATAATCCTTCTTCGAACTTCTGTTGACAGTTTTTAATAAAAAAAAATCATAAAGCTTGTTCCCACGTTTTAATCAAGTCATATAATTAATTGTAATGTTGAATGATGGAATAGCTCTGTAGAATAGGGAATATCTCCTCTTTATAACTTCTCTTAAATTGCCACTAGTAACAAAAAAAGAAATAAGAAACTAAGTAATAGAGTATTTGAGATGGACCCATAATTCATATTTTTACATTTTGTATTTGTTAAAATTTCAAATATTAATTTTTAAAGCCACCGATATTGTTGTACCTAATAAGAAAATATTATAGTTTTAATTCTTAGTAATTATAATAAATATACTTTGGCTTAACCTAATAGAAACCTTTTATTTAATCATCCTGTATATGTTTAGAGTTGTATATAACAGCATAAAAGTTAGAATCTTTATTTGACATAAAAAGTTTCGAAAGAAAAACATCTTGAAGTGGTAGTTAAGAAGTTTTTATGTTTTTGTAATTGACCTTTCATCTATCCCCCATTTTTATTCCAAAGAGAAAAGTAACAGAAATAGTCTAAAAGTTTTTCAGTATTATAATAAACGCACTAAGTTAATTAAAACACTACTCTTTCTTGCCAAGTTGTGATATTTTACAAAATGATGATACACCGAAAGATTATTTTCCAATTATTGCTGTTTAATATGATTTTCAATGTTTTGGATTTGACAATTCACATCATAAAGTAAAATATTTGACGGATTGTGTAATAGATCCCTCAAAGTTTTAAATATAACCATCAATGAATCATCAATGAATGTACGGCGAGCGTTGTACAGATATATAGAGGGACATGAATTATTTTGTTACATTTAATATTAGCCTTTTAAATGAAGGAACCCTTTTAACTTCATAACCGTTAATTTTTGCACCTCTAATAAAAGCAAGCCCTAAAGTATATGGGTTAGTTTCTAATTTTTCTTTTATTTTGGGTGCTTCCACATTCATTCATACACGGGGAGGAACTGTTGCGCATGCCAATAACTTGATTATGTTCGTAATGACCTAAATAAAAGTTATTCAGTTAATCACAACAAATATTCATATGACTCTGAACGTGTTCTTCTTTCGTCATAGCTAAGGTTTTCTTGTTTTCACGAGAAACTGTTTTCGATAGAAAATATTTTTCTCTATTTGAACATACCATTTCGGATGTTTCACTTAAAATTTGTCTGAAAAAAAAATTAGTTCCTCAAATTATGTCAATGTGCGACTTTCTTTTCTTTCACATCTAGGTAATTAGAATATCATATAATACCATATAATTAAAACATAAAATAGGGCGCACTTTATATTTATTCATAGGAATTAGATGACTAAAGGAGGCCACTCACTAGCAAACATGCTCGCCGACATACTCGGTGATATGCTCGTCGGTCTGCCATACGTTTTGTCGAGCTTCAGTTGACTATGAAACACGAAAGTGGAATAGTAAATTTTAACATGGTTTATTGATTATGGCAAGGCTATAAGCGAAAAATGCAAAAGTGCAAGACACTTGCATTTTTCTACTATGAAGCAAGCATTACTTCAAATGTTTCATAATCATATAATTCAATAAACTCTTGCCAACATTGTTTGTTATCACTGAAATACATTTTATTCAACGTCTCTCATTAAAATTTCGTATATAATCTGACCAGTCCCTGTTTACCGCACCACACCAAAGCATCATGCTAATCTTAGAAGCTTGCAATTCGTCAATGGTCGATATTAATTTGAAAATATGACACCCGTACTTGTTACTGACTAAATACCATTTCATTGACGTAGATGTTAATGGTTGCACATTGACTAAAGACAGGGATGTTTAACTGTGGACCTCATTTACTGACAATCGTGTGAATTCTGCATATTACATCAATATTTCTGTTATAGATTACCATAGTAGCTGAGTCCATTGTCCACTGATGTGATACGAAATATGTAACGAGGTTAAGCAGAGCCCTTTGGAAGCCTTGCATATTCATATCTGAGGACTTCCTTTTGTGGAATGGTAGCCATATCATCTGAGCGATCATCTTTCCTTATACCCTCAACATTATTGCAACGAATATTCTAAGTCGCTGTGATCTGTATTACCTTCGCATACATTAATTAACTTACCGGATCTCTTGTACTTTGGCCTTTGATAATAAATTATAATATTTAAGAAAGAAAAACAGCCTTTCCTTTCAAAATGTTCCTTACACAAGTTTAAAATTGGGAATGTAATTAGCAGCCTCGAAAACAGCTTCAGAAAATTCATTTTGAAGACTCCGTAAACGAATTATTCTTTTTCGACCACTTATGAAAATAATTTCTATCTTGATATGATCTTAGTAGGTGAAAATATCCGGTGCTGACTAAATTCTATATGCAAGTGCGGAACTTCATAGTTCTATTCATCAGTTAATTGATTTTGATAGATCTGTGTGAAAGCATGCCATGTTTTTGATGGAACTAAAAATAAATAATCCGAACAGACGTGAAAATAAGACGCCATGCAATTTACTGACAATGAATGCATTTACAAGGCTGAATTTGCAGCGTAAGCTTGAAATAGTTAGGAAAGAAATTGATCAACCAATTTCTATAGTGCTATTCAAGTACTAAATGATTATTTCTTTTTTCCTTGGCTGATTAACTTTACTTAACGAAATTATCACACAAAAGTAATAATTTTGTTACTATTTTATCGTATTGTCCATAATTTAGATATATATAAAAAATTATAAAATCGGCAAATTTCTTGTTTTCAATAAAATTATATACTTACTATTAGTGCAGGTGAATTAATTATGTTGTATATATTATGTCCTCGGCGACAAAATTAATAATGACTTTTTTTTCTAGAATTGTTGTAATTGTATTCCTAAACAATTGTAACGGTCCATTTTTTAGATATAATTAACTTGCGTCACAATTAATGCTAATTGCATAAATTGGTTTGAAGTCAACCTTAAAAATTCTAGAACCGATTTAAATAAATTGTAAATTCTTGATATAATCCAAGCGACCACTGGACCTTTAGTGCACCGGCGAGAACACTGCAGTGTGTGGGGACAAGGGGAACGCTGGTACTAGGACGATTAGGTTTTTGAAGACAGACGCTAGGTAGCCACGGTGAAGTGTGGACCTGGGTGTTGTCTGTTGTCTTGCTATTTTTATGTTACCGTACCTTATCACGTGGAGACAAGGCTGGTACGTCCAAGCAGTGAGTTGTGTATATTGTACGTTGCTTTTACGGGCACTACGTTGGAGATTATGTCTGGCTGAGAGTTATGGTTAAGAAGTTACGAAATATGTAGCCTAAGAAAGATATACGAGCTGGTAAGGTTATCTTCCTTCCAATTATTGTTTAAATAGGTACCTATTAAGTAATAAACAGCCAGCTTCCGCTTTGAGTGCGAGCTGGAAATTTGAAAACTAAATTTGCATCAACGGGCTGATTTGCCTGTCTAATGAACTAGAGGTGGAGAAAGCCCCCTAGACTTTTTTATTTTGCTATTGAGCTGTGCGAGACAATTTAGTGAAAAATAACCGTTCTTTCCCCCTTTCAACGGCACTAGAGCGTGTAACTTTTTTTAGATTTTTATATATGTAACTATTTAAATGAAAAAGAAAGGCGGGTGGCGCCCTAAATAAACTCGTTAAGTGAACTTATTTTAGGATTTTCTGTAGTTTGAGTTTGTGTATGTGTACATAGTTTATTACTTGCTGACCACGCCCTGACCCTCTTGTGTATTACATTCTGAATATATGTATGTATGTATTTTTTTATGTTGTTTCATTTGAATCATTAAAGTAAGTTAAAATAGCGAAGAAAGAAAAACTCTTCGTTACACAACTCATAAAAATTCCTCACCGATCCGGTCTGTGCTGTCCGTCGCGAAAATCTTTCGTAGACCGGTTTCTGGTTTTTACCTTCATCCGTACGAAGTAGCTGAACGCAACGTCAACAGTAAGGATTTCGGCATTATAAGAATCTCTGATAATGTGGTAATAGAGGACTACCAAGTATCGTGGTATTCGCAACGGTCTCAAGAATGATTTTCTTTCATTAAGTCAAAATCTTTTATATTACTAGTGGTCAATCGTAATTAAGGCTTAAACACTTCTTCACATGATATAAATTTATAAATCATCAAAAAAGTGTATAAGTCTCTACGAAAGTAAAAGCTATGTGTATGGCTATTTTATTTAATTTTTAATTAAGTGAGAGGATTACGATTTTGTACTTTTTAGTATAACTCTAGTTATTAACTTGAGGGAAGATACTGGTTATAAACCACTACATGTGACACTACATTAAATAGTCAGGTCAATTTTGAATCAATAACATTATTTTCTGTTATTTATTAACTAGCATCTGATAAGCTTCTGTATGTTATATTTAACATAACATGTACATATACAACTGACTATACATTGGTGTGTATGAAAGATTGCAATCATTTTATGAATTAAACATTCTAGTCATTAATTTCATGCTTTATCTGTAGACAGTTGTATTGATAAGTTTTTTAAAAAAGTGTTGTTATTAATCTGTTTTTACATTTTTTATTTGTATATATATGACAAGACGTAGTCAATTGTTTGCTTTTTATAATTATCACTGTAAGTATCCAAAATTTTAATCTATTTATTATATAATGTGCAACAATATTATTTGTAGCTTTTAGCTTGAATAGAAACTGGTTGCCAATAAATAAGAGTTTTAAGAGAATAATAAGTATTTTATTTAAAACATTATTATATGACTTAGTATTTGTTACTATTTGTGAATTTATTATTATTGTTACTATCATTATCACACTAAATAACATTGAATTTGCAACACTCAGTAATATATAGATAATTTATGTGACTCAATTTTTAGGCAAAATAATGCCATACCCCATACTGCTATAACAATTAAGAGGTTCCTACAAGATGCTGATGTGAATGTTCTTCCATGATGAGCAAGATCACCTGATCTTTCTCCAATCGAATACGTATGGGACATGATAGGCAGACGACTAGGTCGATTACACAGGCCTGCATGGTTTTAGGGGTCTACAATATTTTTACATTTTTAGAGTGAGTAAGTCGTTCTGAACTCTGCAGTATTATTAGTTTTCGTGTATCACGCACTGTTTGCTCTAAACATACATAACGACATTATTAGTAATTAATACATATCTTTTTTAAAATAAAATTGTTAAGGACCACTGCCTTCTAATCTAGACGTTTCTAGAATATACACATAGTATTCGAAAAGCACATACAGCAGTCAGTAGTAAGTTAACTGTGGTTGAACGTGTGCTTACAGTATATAATAGTGTGATAAAGTTATTAAAAATTCGTCATGTCCTCAACACATTGTAAAAACAGCGCCGATGTGTTTTGTTATATTTGTGGTTCATATACAGTTAAAAAAAAGACAAAGAAATATTACGGAATTCGTGAAAAGAAGTTATCATGCGTACTTTGGTGTAAAGCTTGGAGACCAAGACAAAACATGGGCGCCACACGGAGCTTGTCATACATGTGTTGAATCGTTACGGAAGTGGACTCAAAATAAAAAGAAATCCTTACCCTTCGGCATACCAATGGTGTGGCGGGAACCCAGCAATCATGCAGAAGATTGTTACTTTTGCTTGTGTGACGTAAGTGGCTTTAATACTAAAAATAAGAAAAAAATATTTTATCCGAACCTTCCATCAGCAATAAGGCCAGTAGCGCATGGGCCAGATGTACCTGTACCTGCTGTACCAGTGAATTATACTCTTTTGTCGTCGAATTCTGATTCGCAATTAGAAATTGAAGATTCGGATGAAGACTTTTCATTACAAAGTACTCAGCGTCAGCTTTTTACTCAGAATGAACTAAACGATTTAATTCGTGACTTAGAACTTTCAAAAGAGTCTGCTAAACTTTTGGGATCTAGACTGAGTAAAAAGAATTTACTTCTTCCAGGAACGACATTTTCATGGTATAGAAAACGTGAAACTGAATTTTTAGAATACTTTGATCAAGAGGGATCCCTTGTTTACTGCTATGATGATCCAGAATTGGTTAGCAAGTTAGGAGCATCCATTTATCAACCAAATGACTGGAGGTTGTTCATAGACTCATCTAAAAGGAGTTTAAATGGTGTATTGTTGCATAATGGTTATATATACGCATCAGTCCCGGTTGCACACTTTGTTCATTTAAAAGAAAGATATGAAGATTTGAAACTCCTACTTGAAAAGGTGAAATATGCAGACCACAACTGGATGTTATGTGGAGATTTTAAAATCTTAGGTATGCTCTTAAGCCAACAGTCTGGCTATACTAAAATGCCCTGTTTCTTATGCGAATGGGACAGTAGAGCACGAGGTGAACATTGGCAAAAGAAAGAAGTGCCACGTAGAATTAATTTGTTACCTGGTTCAAGAAATATTGTACAAGAAAGTTTGGTCGATCCGAAAAAAGTTCTTCTACCTCCGTTACACATTTATTGGGGCTAATGAAGCAATTTGTTAAAGCTCTCGACAAAAACTGTAACTGCTGCAAGTATTTATGTTCAAAGTTTCCTAGTTTATCAGAAGCCAAGCTGAAGGAAGGTATTTTTCTTGGGCCACAAATTAGAGAGTTAATGAAAGACAGAGTGTTTGACTCAACAATGAATGATAAAGAAAAGGCTGCATGGGTTAGCTTCAAAAATGTAATTCAAAAGTTCTTAGGTAATAACAGAGATTCTGATTTCAAGAATGTAGTCAACGATATGTTAGAAAATTATAAAACATTGGGGTGTAATATGAGTTTGAAACTTCATGTTCTTCATTCCCATCTTGACTATTTTCCAGAAAATCTCGCGGCGGTGAGTGAAGAGCAAGGTGAAAGGTTTCACCAGGACATTAAACAGATGGAGATGAGATATCAAGGAAGATGGAACGTCGCCATGATAGCTGACTATTGTTGGTGTTTAAGAGAGAATCTTCTGAAGGTGAAATTTCACATAAACGGGCTTCAACAAAGCGTTCATTTGAAAATAAAGGAAAGCGTTTTCATTCGCAAAGAGACATGTAAAAATGTTAACAACTTTTTTGCAATATTATTTTCTTGTAGGTACTTGTAAATTTTGATTTAAATTTTGTAGTTAAAAATGAGAAGTATTTTACTGTAATTCATTATTTTAATACATTTTATTAGAAAACCGTTCATGTATTTTTACTTTGTGAAAAAACCTTGCGTGATAGAGCAAAATGCAAGTCATTTTTGGATTCGGCATGAAACAGTCATACAGACTTACATCAAAATATAGAAACCCCCCACCATTAGTTTTATTTTACAGGCCTGTGTTATCGGTTTCGTACCAAAAGTACTAACAATATGTTCAAATGGCTTGGAACACAAATCCTCAAGATGAAACTACCAATAAAATGATTAAATTTAATAATATCCCGATATAATTAGAACATGTTTATAAAATTTTATATAAAACATCTTTCATGCTTTTTATTTCATAATAAAAATGGTAGTAGAGTATATTTCATAAAGTTATATTACTCCTTTACTTCTTTATACTATGGCGGTTTGAAAAATGTGCAACTACAATAAATACGAAACAACAGCTTGCTGAGTATATATCAACTTTTATTTAACGGAAGTCAAATGAACGTAACACAAACAATAAAATCTTTCCTCAAGAACAATGAGAAGGGTCAGTTCAGGGATTCAGTGGCCTGTCATCCTTCGACCGGAACTTCACTCCACCATTTCATACACAGGAAACAGACAAAAGCAGTATAAGAAAAGGAATACAGGACTTGTCCAAGTCATTAATTTCATAAATGTCGGATAGGCCGTAGTGATGTTGAGGTTCTTGAATTGGGAATAATGAGGCAATCGAAAAAAATAACATGCTCTTCCAAAAAATGTAATATATTTTATAACAGATAAAAGTAGAAAACTTAAGTTTTATTTCTTAGAAAAAATATAAGAAATCATTCTTTTTATACATTTTTATTAGAAACTTTTTTTAAACAACCGAGACCTCTATAATTATTTAATAACATGCACAATAATAGAGATTCCAATACAGGTAAATTAACAATACATATGTATAGACGACAATATGGGTTATTACCCATATTGTTATATGTATATATAAATTTACACAGGAATCATCCATTTCATTGAAGTTTATAAATTAAAATTATAAATTTCTTTTTCATCTTTTAAATATCAATAGTTTGTAATTTAGAAAATGGCTTTTTATTTCAATTAACTTCTTTCTGAAGCAAAGAACAAGAACTTTAAAGAGGCTAATTTGTAAGAAAAATATTGATTTGGACCAACGAACATACCCACAGGATGTTTTAGATTTCAAGTGACATAGTGTTCTGGGAGGTAGAGCACACATGAGTAGGGCTGTCAAAAACATTCCGTGGGACAGTAGCGTACGCGAAATTAACTAATACGAGAAACAATAAACTGTTACAATTTATAACAATGTAAAATACTTACCCTCTTAACTAGCTTGATGAAGTGATGTTCGCTTTGGTGAAAATATATTCTTATATTTTGAAAACGACCGTTCGACATCTACTGATGTAATACACGCATACGTAAAATAGTCTTTGAACGCACTTAACGGATCAGAGGCTGCACCATCACATATTTGTCTTAATTTGGTAAATCCGGTGTCTTGATTTAACACAATTGCGAACTTTTCTTTAACGCGCTGATTTGTTGCGTCACCTATAGCGTGTAGCAGTAGATTTACTTCGTCCACTATTTGCAGTGACTCCGCTAACGACAACGCGCTGTTTTCTAATTTTCTTATACTTTCATGTAATGGTTTATAGTTCTTCGCAATATTTTTTAAAGCTGTTTCAACGGAAATATCTTCGAATTTTGTCTGGCTTTCCTTAATAGCTGCAGCCTCATCTGGATTGAATTGTTGTATCACAGCTTTTATTTATTGGAAATATTCAGCATAATAAAAAGTTGCCTGCAACCATGTTCCCCAACGTATAAGAATCGGCTGTGGTGGTTCAGGAATAATAATAATAATAATAATAATAATGTTTATTTATAAATAGTAATACAATACAGAAATATAGAGGTGTGTAATAGAACATAGTTTAAAATAAACATAAATACACCACAATAAATATCTGAGCAGATATTTGTGCGTGGGAGAATATATAAATTATTTATAAACATTTATACATGGCATTGAAGGACGTGAAAAATAAATGAAAAAAAAAAGACTAAGGATATAAGTTGACTAATACTAAAAGATACATATAATATAATGACAAGATTACTGTTATGAATAAAATAAGAATAAGAGCATAAATTACACATATTAAGACAATAAAATAATATGCAACAATTTAACAGACTACTACTTATATATAAAAAGGTGAACATACAGCAATGTAATTTTTTTAGTTGTTTTTCAAATCAATTTGCTTGTGAATGTCGACTCTGGGTCGTTGACTTATATAATTTTTGCATCGAGTTTTAAAGATATTTAACGACTGCAGTTTTGACATCATAAGGTAACGTTGAGTAAATTTTTGGACTTAAATATGTAAAATTTCTTTGGCCAATAGTTTTCCTCATAAACTCAACTTTGTAACATTCAGAATTTTGTCGCGTAAAATAATTGTGTGGTATATCAATTAGATGATCTTTATTTTTATACTGGTTCACGCAGATTGCGTAATAAAAAAGCTTTCTTACATCGAAAAGTCCTGTTTCGTTGTATAATTCATCGGTAGGGAATAAAATATCTTTTTTGAACATTATTTTTATAATTCTTTTCTGCGTTAACTCCAGATAATTTAAAGTAGTTTTATTTACTCCACCCCAGCCAAGTATCCCATAATTTATGTGGGACTCGACTAGAGCGTAATAAATAGTTAATATGTCATCTTTCGGTAGAATATCTTTAAGATGTTTAAAAATTGGAATTAAGGATCTTAATTTTTTCACTATATAATTTATGTGAGAATCCCATTTTAAGTGGCTATCTATATAAATACCAAGGTACTTAATTGTATCGGCTTTGTATATTGTTAGTGAATTATCCCTATCCGTAATCTTTAACGTTTCAAATTCGGGTAAAGAATTTTTATAAGACGAGAAATGAAAGAAAGAAAGTTTTATCAAAATTTAGAGTGAGGATTCTACTATCGAACCACTTTTTCAATTTTGAAAAGTCATTTTCTGCTTTAGTTTTTAAGCGCTCCCAGGTTTGGTCAACATAATAAATGACTGTGTCGTCTGCGAAAGTGAGAATATCTCCACAAGATTCCATCAAAAAAGAAGTCATTTATATATAATACAAAAAGCAGAGGTCCCAACACTGTTCCTTGCGGAACTCCATATTTTACTCTTTGAAAGTCACTTTTTATTCCGTTTATTTCGACGCATTGTTTTCTATCGATAATATAACTGCTCAATAGACTTAGTGAATTGCCTCTAATGCCTATATTTTCCAAGGTGTTTAATAATAGTGGAAAACTAACGGTATCAAAGGCTTTAGCCAGGTCTAGAAATATAGCCAATGATGGTAAACCTTTGTCCATTGTACGGTATATATTATCTGTGAGGTGACTAATGGCATCTTGAGTTGATATACCTTTCTGAAAACCATATTGCTTAGAAGATATTAATTGATTTTTCTTTATATAACTGTCTAGACGAGATTTGAGTATTTTTTCGAAAATTTTTGCGAAATTTGTAATTATGGATATTGGTCTATAGTTCTAACAAAGCGATTTATCTCCTTTTTTGAATATGGGCTTTATAACTGACGATTTGAAAATAGAAGGAACTATATTGTTATCAAATATTAAGTTTATAACATAGGTTAATGGATCTATGATAAAATTAGCCGTTTCCTTAATGATTTTTACACTTATACCGTCAATACCTGTGGCTTTCTTGTTTTTTAGGGATTTAATTGTGTTCAAAAGCTCGTGTTTGTTTGTGGGTAATAAATAAAATGAATTCAGTAGAACTCTGTTATTAGGTACGAAACTTTGGTCAGGAATGATGTTGTTTGCTAATTTTTCCCCCATTTCAATGTATGTCTCGTTGAATTCATTGGCTATTTCATAATCTGAATTTAATATTTTGTTTTGTTTGTTTTTTATTGTGTTTATTTGGTTTTTGTTATCGTATTTCTTTAATTTGTTAACCGTGTTCCAAAGATATTGTTTATTGTGTTTATTTTGTTCGATTTGTTGTTTATAATAATTGCTTTTTGTTTTATTGATAAGTTTAACTAATTTTTTCTTGTAATTGTTATATTCAATTTGAAGCACATTGTCTTGGGGGTTCTTTTTTTAAGGTTGCATAAAGGTCGTTTTTATAATTTATAGATCTTACTAAACCGCTGGTTATCCAATTTTTCCTTTTTACATTTTTGTGTCTTACTTTTTTATAAATTGTGCATATTTTGATTGAGTTCTTAATAGTTTGGACGAATAAATTTGTGGCTGTTTCAACGTCAGTAGTTTCATATAAATGAGTCCAATTAGTAGACTGTAATGTACTTTTTAAGTTTTGGAAATTCGTATATTTTAGATATTTAGAATCAGTATTTAAGGAATTATGGTTTTGATCTTCGAAAATTATTTGCAGTGCAGTGATATAATGATCTGTGATATTCGTTTTAACGATTAAGGGTAGAGTCAATTCGTAGTCAAGTTTAGTGTATAAAAATATATGGTCAATACAGGATCGTGTGTTTTGTTGAACTCTTGTGTAGTTATTTATTGTTGATATGTAACCAAATTCTGACAGAATATCTAAGTATTGATGAACGTATTCTGAATTTTTTTAAAATGTCTATATTTATATCTCCTATTAAAATACAGTAGTTATAATTTGCTGTTTTAATAGACAGTAAATGATAATATAGATCCATATTAAACTGCATGGGTTCTAAAGAGGGTGACCTATAGGCAGCTAGGAGATATAACATTTGAGATTGATACTTAATTTGTACTTCCATTAACGATATTTCGTGAAATAAAACTATCTTATAATCGTATATGAGATTGTTTCTTAAATATATCACCACTCCATCATTTTGGTTAACCGAACCATTATTGTATATTACTCAGTATCCGTCAATTTCGCACATTCCTAAGCATTCAATATAGTGCGTCTCGGTTAGTACAATACAGTCAAAATATTCTGTCACTTGGCTTAATAAAATTTTTAGTTCGTCTAAGTTCTTATGTATACTGCGAATATTTGAATGCATGATTTTAAAATTCGATGCAGATTTATTGATTTTAAAAACTTCGTTACATTGCTGCATTGAGTCTACCTCTTCTGTAAGAATTTTGGGATATTGAAAATCTCGAATATAGTTATCCATCTTTTTTTTTTTTTTTTTTTTGTTTGTTTTTAAGTTATCGATATATAATTTTACAGTGTGATTTATATAACTTAAGAATAGCACTAGCCTAAGAATAATACTTTTACACACTCTTTTTTGCTTACCTTAACTATTACACTGTCCTAAAGATTGCTTCCACAAAACTGAGTTTATTTTCTATTCTGTCTTCTTGATCGTCTTTCACCTGTCACTAGTCTCTCCTGGTTACGTTGAGTATTTCTTTTTGTTTCTTCTTGATCACTTAGTTCGACAAGATCTTTTCCACTGCCAGATTCGGATATTCTCTCAAATATGTCTACTTCTTTTTAGCTCCTTAACTGAATATGCCCTTTCGTTCACTATCAGTCTGTTTTTTACAATTTTTGCGGAGTAACCTAATTCTTTCGCTTTTTTTGTAATTTGTGTATAGAGTTTTTTGTTCTTCTCTTTCACAAAAGGTGAGGTCTTTAGCGATACTCAGTCCAGAGCCTTTTAATTTAAAAGTATTTTTTAGGATTTCATACTTTTTTATTTGAGTTGTTAATTCAACTAAGACTGGCCTTATTTTGTTTGGTACTTCTTGTCCGATTCTATTAATATTACTGAAATCACTTGTATTTAGGTTTATTTCTAATTTACTTGTTAGTATTTCCTTGACATTCTCCAATAACGGCTTTTCGTTTTTTTCTCCTATGCCAAAAATAATAAGGTTATTTTTTCTTACCGCTCTTTGAATCGTCTCTAACTGTTGCTTTAACTCTGTGTTTTCTTTTTCCAGAACATCTACTTTCCTTCTCAACTCTTCTGTATTTTCTAGATGTATTAGATTGTCACTTTTTAGTTGTTTGATATCGTTTCTTATACCGGGACACTTGCTATGAAATGCACGGAGACGTTTAGGAGATTTAAGAAACACTTTCTTTGTACTTGCTATTAATGCATCCACCTCTGGAAAACCTTTTCGAATAGTTTCTGCCACAAGATGTAAGGCATGCACTTTACACGTAATATGTATAAACGTACAACCTTGTTCTTGCAAAGAACGGCCTACCGAACGCATTGTCACGGCGCCGTCAGTCACAAACATCAGCACTTGACTTTTTGACAGTTCAAATTATTGTAACGTCTCCAGCACCAACCTGGTAATTGTTTCGTTAGTACACTGACTTAGTCTTCTGCTAGCTAGTAACAGTGGAACTGTCGGTTTAAGACGGTACAGTACTCGTACTATAACATTTAAAATATATATTTTTTTACAATCTGTTGTCTCATCAACAGATAACCACAGCCGTGTATTTTTTAATTCACATTTCATCTTATTTACCATGTCTACGTGTACAGTTGGTAGATAGTTACATAACGTTGTGCGACTTGGTTTTACTTGGGCATTGTATTTATTCCAGAACTCTCGAAATGGTTGTTTATCGAGTATGTGCAGCGGAACATCACAGGCAATCAGCATTATTAGTAAGTTAAACATAAACTGTGTTGTCGAAGGCACGTCATTTTTTTTTATTTTTATGGTGTACACTATTTACGTAAAGTTCACAATCATGCTTATCCCAACACATCAAATCTTTCTCGCACACTTTACAAATTATTTTAGCATCATCATAGAATAAATCCGGGAATTCACCTATGAATTTATTCACTTTGTCAGCAAATGGCCGTTTTCTACCCATGCGTACGTCTGCCATTCTTTATTATTAAATTAATATCAACAATACAGTACAACAAATAAAATAAAAACACAAAAACAATACGTAGTACGCCCAAGTGACTTAACGTGTACACAATTCGAAAGTTAATACTAGACTGGACTGGAGAAAGAGTTTCGCAGTCAAGGTGAATGCCGGCGACAGTAACTACATCTGTACTCTACGACCATGATACACAGAAACGAATTGCAGCTTCACACATAAGTTCTAATTACCCTCAAACTTACCCTTGAATGTTAAAATAGTTTTTGAGATACAGGGTATTTTATGGTTTTTGACTAAAACTTTAATCGGCCATATTTTTTGAGCGGTTGTAAATATCTGTATAAAATTTAGTATAAATAATACCAAAAAAAGAGGGCATATTTGTACAACATTTTATCTAAATATTTATAGCAGTTCCAGAAATATGGCCGATTACAGTTTTAGTCAAAAAACTATAAAACAAAAATGATTAACATTCGAATGTAAATTTGTGGGTTGTCTTGAACTCGGCTAAATGAGCCCTATCTCCAATTACAATATGTCATTTTAAATTTAAATCACACTGTACATTTGACACGACTGTCGTATTTGTATTTAATATTATTTATCTGAATAATACTTAGTTTCTGCGTAAATAGTATTATTGGATACTGTATACAATACTCTCAAAATCTGGCGACAGGTATTAAAAAATAATTAGTAAAGCATTATCTTAACATAATATAATACTTTTTTTAATTATATCTTCTTAACAGAGGCCAATGTTTATGATACTAGGATCATAAGCCTCAAATTTATGTTTCAATTAGAACTGATTTCCACAGAGGTCGGCATTAGGCCTCTTGATGTCTATTATATCTATAAATGACATCGTAATTGATACTCATGTCTAGCGTTTTTAACGTTAATTAATTGAAAATATCTTATAAAATAAATAGTTCACCTAACTATGATGAATGACTATTATTTTATGACTATATATTTTTGATATAGTATACCAATAAATAAGTAATATTAAGATACTAAATCAGTTTATTTCAACGCAAGATTATATTAAATAATCAGTTAATGAACACATACGAAACTTTTATAGGACTTTCTAGAGTGAGACATACCAGGACCGTCTCCCTGAAAGTTCCAAGAGTAATATGCCATCATATGGCATATTACTCTTGTACCTCTCTTCTATAGTTTGAATGTCCTGGAAAAATCTACCACCTTGATGGTCGCTTAAATCACCAAGGTTTTCTGGGAAATGATCCAAGTGGCTGTGAAGATAATGTATCTCAAAACTCATATTACAGCTAAGCTATATTATAGTAGAATTACTTCATTACTTCTGATCATCTGAAATCAATTTTTTGTTCAATGGAAATAGACTTATTTTGCCGTTGTCACATGCTAGAAACATTAAGGGTGCTAAGTTTGTTCCCTGGGACACTTCTGGGATGTTCGGGAGACGATTTTGCATCTATTACCTAAAAAAAGTTAAGAGCTTTAACAAACACCTCTAAGAATGAATGATGAATGACTCAAAAATTTAATATAATCCACAAATATTTAACTCACCTCAAAGGGTTATGAATAATTGTGTACACTAACATAGACTATATAATTGCATACATGCAAAAGGGAAACATTTCCAACACTGTTTTATGAATTTCCCGAAAATAATACTTTGTACTTTAAATAGTCAGTTTGAGAACAAAGAACTTATATGAGGCATGCTTTGACGAATATATCCATTCATTTAAAGTAGTTAAATTTCTACTCCACGAACTCTGAAAATCTCAAAGCTCTAACATCAACTAATGTATACTCTCATTCAATTAGAAATATTCGATTAAGCAATCAAATATTATAAGTCTTCTACATCACTTTATAATATTTGGGACAAAATTAAATTAGCGTGCTGCGCCTACTAGAAGTAAAGTGACTTTGAGATATAATATAAACGTTTTTGTAACGTAGGTGAGGTAGTAATATTAAATATGTTGAAGGGGAAGAGAAACACTCGTAACAGCGTTAAGAATAAGCAGAGTATAATATGCTATGCATATCTAATGTCCGTGAAATGTTTTACTTGTAATTCTATTACGAACTCAAATGAAATATTATCCGTGAATATTTAACACTAAATAAATCTTCGTTTATGATATGCAAATTAATTTAATGTTTAAGTTCTGTTTCATAAATAATTAAACACCAACAGGCAAACTTCTTAATACAAAGCCTTATGCGAAATATTTATTTTTCCGTGAAAATTATGAAACATTACTTAGATTTCTATATAATCCTAAAAAAGTATGTTTTAAACCGATTGGCAAATTTACTGACTTAAAACTTTTCACTTATGGTACTATACCGGTTTGAATAAAAAACGTAACACCTAGAATTCGTGGAGTTTAATTGAAATTTCCATAAAACTTTTGTTTCAATGAAGCTAAGACGCGATTCAAACTCGAATATGAAATTATACCGTTTCTGTTTTTTTTTTTTAATTTTTTGTTTCTTCTGATTATTTCAGTGCCTCTTTATTGGAAATTGACAAGTTTCGAATCAATCCAAGAAAGATTTATTTCATTTACCGATTCGTTAAAAAAATTACTTTTTTTAATTTTGCTAAAATCGAAAAGTACCAATTTGGTTCATTGTGTCTCAAAAAAGATGTACGAAATGTCTTAGATTTTTGTTGAAGTTTAGTAGATATGAAGTTTAACAAGAAGTTCTTTTTAAATAAATATCACTTCTACATACATATGCAAAAATTATGGATTTATTATCGGTGGTGTGTACTATTATTATTATTATTATAGATTAGGGACACAAAGTCCTTTAGTAATTATGGCGCAGATGTTGGTTATCACTGTTTTATTACAGTTGAAATGTCTCTTGTAATTGATAGATTTTAGTTACTGTTTCCCTTTACCAGATTTATCGATTAATATGAGACTGTCATACTCTTCTGTTTTAATTGAGTGCGTATTGCTATCTTTATAACTAACTTTTAATAAATAGCTCTTTTTTTGGCACAGATAAGATCAATTGAAAAAATTATGTGTTAACTAGATTTAAATTCGACAACGTCTGTCGATGACATACATCACCTTGAGTTGATGGTCGAGGAGAATTATGTGAGGCTTGTTTGCTTGGATTAGCCTGACAGTCGGGAACGAGTAATTCCAGTAAATTCGGCATTTCTCGTTCTCGACAACGGACTCAATATCTCCGGGGACTTAAGGCAGCACTGGTGTCTGGTCTACCTCTGCTGGAAGATCGGATCAACAGACCTCAGTGTCCTAGCATACAAGATACGTGTGAATATCTTGTATGCTGTATCTTGCCCTCGATTTTTTGTACACGCCGCTTGGCTTTCTCGACCCCGTGATTGGTTGACCTCTCACGGGGGACGAGTTGCTTCGTTGCGTTGTACACGGCACAGTTGATTTGCCAGATGTCTGCATCTTTCGAAATTTCCTCATCGATGACCGCGTCCTTTCTAGCCAGGTCTTATGGCTTTAGGTTAGCCCTGGTGTTAGGGCTAACCCTTGTCCTTATGGCTACATCGGTGAACTCTAATAGATGTTCCCCATCAGCTGGTAATTGCCGCGGTGGAACTGCGGATGGAAGTTCTTCCAGGTGACGGGATGCCCTTATGTAACCTGTCCTGCGCAAGAAGGATACTTGGTCTCTCAGGTATTGTTGAGAGAAGGCGCGATGCTCTGGATGCATTTCGCACCAAAGTGCATGCAATCGTGCCATGTATTCCCTTCGCTCAGGTTCGCTACTCTCGCGGCAAGTCAGCAAGTCATCCTTTAGTTCCCTCGTCCACTTATTATTATTATTATTATTATTATTTTATTTTTTTTTTCAACTACAGCCACTCCCCACATCCCGCAGGGTTAGTGACTGTAGATACCAGAATCGTGTGCCCTAAGCAGACGGAGAGAACCCAGAATGACCGCCTTCTGCATTTGACCTGCCAGCCACTCGGCTGGTTTTTGGCAGGCCGGTATGATCTTCAGTTCCGAGAGCAGCGTAGGCTTTATCCCTCCGAGTACACCGATAATAAGGACGACCATTTTGACCGAGTAGCCTGGGTACAGCACTTGGAGCTCGTACCGGAGATCGCGATATTTGGTCCGTTTCTCCTCCTTCTTCAAGGTGATGTTTTTCTCCGCAGGTGCCGAGAACTCGATGACATACATCACCTTGAGTTGATGGTCGAGGAGGACTATGTCAGGCTTGTTGGCTTGGATTAGCCTGACAGTCGGGAACGAGTAGTTCCAGTAAATCCGGCATTTCTCGTTCTCGACAACGGACTCAATATCTCCGGGGACGTAAGGCAGCACTGGTGTCTGGTCTACCCCGTACGAGTGCCTTAGATGGTAGCACTCGTAAGGCCGCGTTATGTCGGTGGATGTAGGCCGAAATCGCATATATGGGGCTTGCAGAAAGTAAATGCATGAGCGATTCCGGCGCCTGATGGCAGGTCCTGCAGTTGATATCAGGAACCTCTACACACCGCACGCGGCTACGGTAGACCAAGGTGTTGATAACACCATCTTGGCAGGCCATAATGAATCCCTCGGTCTCCGACTTAAGCCCTGCTGACCTTAGAAAGGCGAAGGTCAGCCTGGTCGATAAACCCAGTGTTTCTATGTTCTTATAGAAGACACCATGCTGGGGTTTATCGACGTGCTGCCGAAACAGATTTTCCTGTTCGGCAGCTCTGATTCGGGCTTTCAGACGATTTGGCTGAAGTTCGGTGACTGACTCAACATCAGCACCTCGCCGGCCTCCTCGCCTGATGTCAAATGCGAGACCGAGTTCATCTGCGGCTCTTTTTGCTGCCTTGAACAATCCTGCTCCCACTCCTACAGTTTCGTGATGTTTTACGAACCGCAAGAGGGGATCTGAGCTCCTGAGGATGTTATTGCCATACTCAGAGCTACTCTGCCATGCGTACACTCCAGACTCAAGAGTCCTCGGCCCCCCCATTGACGTGGGAGGTATACACGAGGAACGGACGATCTAGGATGAATACTTTTGTGAATATTCATCATCTTGCGGGTATCTCTGTCTAATTGGCGCAGCTCATCTACCCTCCACTTTACTACTCCGAAGGAGTAGAGCAGAATTGGAACAGCAAGCATATTAGTTGCAGACACCTTGTTCTTCCCCGAAAGTTGGGAAGACCAAATCTTTCGGAGGCGGTGTCTGTACTTGCCG
This sequence comes from Rhamnusium bicolor, assembly GCA_029963845.1. Classification (NCBI taxonomy): domain Eukaryota; kingdom Metazoa; phylum Arthropoda; class Insecta; order Coleoptera; family Cerambycidae; genus Rhamnusium; species Rhamnusium bicolor. Next base: position 756,230 of record JANEYF010001323.1, read on the forward strand.
CGGAGAGATTCCTTTATTTGTGTTACATCCTGGATGTGCCTTTGTTGCACACCCAGATATGTATAGGTCTCTCCGGCATCCAGATGTCTTAGGATGCTTCCGTCTGCGAGCTGCGCATCTTCAGGGAATTCCCCGCATCGTCCTCTCTTGAGGTGGACGACTGCACATTTATCCAACCCGAACTCCATACCAATTGCCCGCGTATATTCTTCGACCACCCTAAGAGCGTTTTGTAGTTCGCGCTCTCCGGAGGCATAAAGTTTAAGATCATCCATATAAAATAGATGGGTGACCTTATGCCTCCGGTCGCTGGGTGGTCCACATTGATACCCGCGGATTTGGCGGAGCCCAGCAGACAACGGTAGCAGTGAGATGCAGAAGAGGAGAGGACTCAGGGAGACGCCCTGGAAAACTCCCCTCCTAAATGCCACCTGCTCTGTCGTGACCCGCTGTGCACCTGATGTTATGGTGAAGCGAGTCTTCCAGAGTGGCAGCAGCTGTTCTATGCATCTCACTAGTGGTGCTGGTACCGCAAGACATTCGAGCAAGTGCAACAATAGCTCGTGCGATGTTGTATCAAATGCCTTGCGGTAGTCAATCCAGGCCATCGATAGATTCCGCTTGTATTGCACAGAATCCTGTGTAATACAGCGGTATATCAGCAGGCTGTCCTTGCAACCTGCCATGCCCTTCTTGGCACCACGCTGTTCATGTATCTGCTGGAAGACCGGATCAACAGACCTCAGTATCCTAGCATACAAGATACGTGTAAATATCTTGTAGCAGGAGTTGAGGCAAGTGATCGGCCTATAATTCCTCGGGTCGGAAAGATCCCCCTTTTTGGGGATAAGCACAGTACGTCCCTCGACGAACCAGTCCGGAATCTGCTGCCCCTTGTTCAACCATGAGTTGAAAACTCGCGCCAGACGGCGGTGAGTGGAAGGAAATTTCTTCCACCACCAGTTGTTAATGCCGTCTGGGCCCGGGGCAGCGAAGTTCTTGGTACCAACAAGTGCTTGTTGGACTTCCTCCGTACTGATTGCCGGGCACACTTCTCCTGGCTCTTCAAGATGTCTGTGACACAGAGCCTCGAAGTGTGCTATTGCTGGAGTGTCGCTATTGAATGGACGCGTCGTTTCGTAGGTTCCCTTCCAGAAGGTTATTATTATTATTATTATTATTTTTATTAAGGGAATACAGCCGAGGAATAATAGCGCAGCAAGTTATGATTAAATATTTAAGTCTCACCTTCTAATATCGATATGTCAGCTTAATAAAGAAGAGAAAACAGCAGAAAATCTGTAACACTAAAGAAAATTTAGAAAATCTAGAATGAAAATAGTTTTAGGTACAAATCTCCCTTCGGATCTGGACTAGCTCACTAGCAATTTGTTTGCCACCGCGAGGATTCGATAAAAGTTCTTATCTCTTTCGACCAAAGTAAAAGACTTATAGTTTTACTTTTCTTAGGAAAGTTAACTGTTGTTAAAAAATTTCCACATGCTTAGACAAATAGATCAATAGGTTGTCTATCTCCGTTCAAAAATACACAGAAAAAAATTGATTATACTATTATATGATACAATAACATATAAAATAAAATAGTAGATATAGAAATATGTTATTCATATTTTCTATTAAAATTATTTAAAATAGTCATGTGGAAGAAATTTTGCAACTGAAAAATCATAGTCTAAGGAAAATGTGTTTTTTTAACTTTATTAATTTTATTAAGAATATAATGACTTCTGAATAAACTACACGCATTTATCGGAATAGTGTAATCAGTCCATCTGTTTTTGAATGTTGGATGCCTGTGAAGTTTTTTGGATTGATTTATTAACACAGGTTATTGATGAAACTTGTTTTTAAGCGTTCACTTTCTGTGCTTTCTGACTTTCTGTTTTCTAACTACTACCCTATCCATACGATAATATGGATGAATTTTCCTTATTGAACACTTTGCTTGTTGTGTTGTGCTTAAATTAAATTCAAAAGGGGCATAGTAACATTTAGAGAAGATTAATAATAGTTCTGCGAGCTATGGAACGAATTATTATTACATAATTCCCATGGTAATGTTACAATTAATAATTTAATAATTATTAATGAGTTAGTAGATAAATTAAGAGTACAAAAAAGCAGAAGAATAATTGACAACGATGTATGCAATCATGTGTTGCTCGAAAATACTTTTTAAAACAAATTTTTGCGGTTGCGGCACAAAATAAGAGGAAAACATTTACTTTATTTTTATTTATTTATTTATTTGCCCAACAGAAAATCCACTTACAGGACAAAATGTATGAAATACCATAACAACAATTTATATTATAAGGATACATAGTAGACTTAACTCAAACAAAGTAATTCGTATAACTATGATAATATAGCACTGGAGGGTGACAATAATACAATAATGACAGCAGTTTAGATCGAGTTATAATAATAATTAGTATTCAATAAAGTAGGTAACATAATAATAGTGCTGGGATAGTTATGCTATGGATGAAAATGTCTATGAATGGTTTCTTTTAAGGATAGAACTGAACAGAGATTAATATCACACAGATCAGTTATAGAGTTGAAATTATGTGACATAACGTAAATAGGTGACTTTTTAATGACATTGGTTCTTGCATTAGGTGTGTAAAAAGTGATATTTTGTCTGAAATTGAATGTTGGCACTCTAAAATTAAGGAGTTCAAGAAGTGGTGAGCAGCCAATTTTATTATGAAGCAGATTGTGAAGAAAAATTAAACTATTCATAATCCGTCGAGTCTTTAATGATGACATCTCGAATCTGGATAAAAGTAATTCGTGGTTGAAGCCTCGACCAGGATATACACGATCATTTTCATAAGCTAAGAATTTTTAAAATTTTCTTTGGATAGATTCGAGATATGTTGAATGGTTCTCATAAATTGGGTATCAAATTAGAGATCCATACTCCAATTTGGAACGTACAAGGGAATAATAAAGAACATTCAACGCAGCGTCGTTAGTGAAAGATTTACAATTTCTAATAATGTAATCTAAAGTTTTTGAGGATGATAGTCCTAGATTGTTTATGTGTTCGGCAAAAAAATAATTTATTATCAAACAGTATGCCTAAATCTTTTGTTGAATTTTGCCTATCTAACACTTGGTCGTTTAGAGAATACTCATATAAAATTGGCTTGTTCTATCGCGAGTAGCTTACGACTTTACACTTAGATACATTTAGATTAAGTTTGGAAGTAGTACACCATTCTATAAGCAAGTTAACCTGAGATTGTAAGAATAAGCAATCCTGTATTGTGTTAATCTTAGCATACATTTTTAGATCGTCTGCAAACAGAAGCTTATTACAGTCAATCACTTTAGTGACAACATCAATAAAGAGAAGAAATGAAAGCGGTCCAAGATTGAAGCCTTGCGGTACTCCAGACGTAGCCGTATACATATCCGACCTAAACCCAGTGTATGCTACGTACTGTAATCTATTATCCAAGTAGGAAATAAAGAAATTAATCAAACTGCAGGAAAACCCAAAATATGCGAGTTTAGATATTATAATCGAATGATTAATAGTATCAAAGGCCTTTGAGAAACTTTCTGAATTATTGGCAACTGATTGATAACCCAATAAAAAAATATTAGTTGTTGACACTCAACTCTATCAATTTACATTTCGTCAGTATTTTTCATCCAATTTTTCACCGATATCATTCACAAGGTTTAATCTAGAACAGGATTCCAGTTCATTTGTTGCTTTTGCTTGTTTCTAAATGTGAGCCACCCAAGGGAATAATAAGGAAGTGAAAAATGCGCATCTAAGGTTTCCGATAATTTTTGCGCAATTAGGGCTAAATTAGTTACAGTTGAGCGCTGCTCCATGAAACCATGTTGATCAATTGAAAGCGATTTTTTTACTGAAGGATAGACGTGATTGTATATGGAAATCTCGAAGACCTTCCCGAAATTAGACAAAATTGTAATGGGCCTGTAATTTGTTAAATTACTTTTATCACCATTTTTTAACACTGGACAAACTCTGGCTAATTTCCAACAATTTGGAAATTGAGACGTACGTAATGACAAATTAAAAATTATAGCCAACGGTTTAATGAAAACTCCAGAGCAGTCCTTAACTAAATAACATGGAACTAGGTCGTGACCGGCTGTCATTTTATTTTTTAATTTCTTTATTAAAGTTTGTATGACTTCCATCTACACTATTGTGTATAATTTATTCACTGCAACTTTTGGAGTAGTTACTATACAGTCATTCCATATGAAATCGTCTAAAAAAATGTTTTTTGTTGTTGCACTATTTTAGATTTTGCTTAAACTTTGTGAGAATCTTCTTTAGGTTTTCAAAGAAGGAAATCCACCGTCATTTAATTTTCGCATGCGTCAGTTCCCGACTGCCCGAATTAAAGCATTTAAAAAACGTCATTTTTATGCTTTAATATTTTTAGCTGCAAAATTTTTTCTATTAAAGATATCTACACGTTCAAGATGGCATTTCAAAGCTAAAAGATGCTAGTTTTGTGTAAAAAATATAAATTCACACAATCAATACAGTATTTTACTGATTTTTCATGATTTTTAACTGACTCCAGTATCTCGACTGTTGAATGCAAACAGCTAATATTTCTCAGAGAGCAAGTGCACATATCGTGGAAGAAAGTCTGAGCAAAATCTAAAATAAGCTGGCTTTAGTGATTAGACGATTCCACATGGAATGACTCTATATCATCTTTTCTGTCAAAAGATGTGCCTAACATATTTCTCACTTCCAACATTTTAATGTTATTTCCAACCTTCAGAAAGCACAGATTTCAAATACGCTTTTGAAATTCTAGTTCGCCTTAGTCCTGTGATGAACCAGCAATCAATTATTATCTTGAGGAAATGTAAAATCATTATTGGAAGTAATAGTTGCGTAGCAAGCAAACTGGTACAGTGTGTCCCAAATAACTTGTAATCAGGTAGTTTAGCCTATTTCTGAAACAGATAGAGCGCAATAGATGCACAGTCTTTACCTCGTTTTTTAAGAAAATTTCAATGATGAAGATACCGTTTCGATAACTCTTCCCGTTTTCGCGCTATCTCTCAAAATTGATTATTTACACTTTTTCTCAGCTGGCGATGCTTGCTTAATAAAGAAGGTTTTTTGGTGCGGTAAAAACTTTTTTGGAACAAAATTTAACATAAAATTGGATGTTAGAGAGAAAAATACTACTAGAGATATTTGCATTTGTTTTCAATAGAAAATAGTTGGCCATTACTTTAAAAAAGCTTACATTTTATCCTTCTCTACGATAGAAGATATATTATGGGTTTTCATTGTTTTGACAATACAAGAAATTTTTATTAAACCCCAAGGTGAAGTGGAAAAACGAATTACATTATTCTCACTGTGACAGTTTAAGTTGTATACGTGGTGTAGTATTTGTTTGACTGATAGAAATGCCCAAATTTGAGAGTAGTGATAGATGTAATATGGTAGTTGCATTTATAGAATTCAGGGAAAATGCATCTCAAGCAGCTGAGCTGTATCAGAACAGGTGCGTAATGCTCTTTAGATAATATGCTTATTTGTTGTATACTAACACTATTCGCCGGTCCGCATACTGTCAATTTTCAGTTGAGGAAGACAAATACATATCAGCTGTAAAATGTGAAATGTGAAATGAATGACCTTTACCGATATGGAAGTTATTATTTTAATAAAATCTAATTTCCTTGGGAAAAATTAGATTAATTTCTTAATTAACATTATGCTTATTTATTATCGATATTGTAATTCTTTCGTAATAGGGGACTGTAGGTTATTCTATGATGTGTTTAACGTATTTATGTTTGACACTTTGCTTATGTTGTTATGTTTTATTAAGACACTGTGATTTAAGTTTAACTTGATTTATTAAAACTTAGTTACATCTTTACGTTATGAACTCTCTTACAACACTACTCTTTTTTCGGACTACAAAACACGCCCTCACCTATCTAAAAGGAAAAACTACCTCCCTCTTCATTACCCTTAGCTGGCTATCATGTTGGGTTTTTCCCTATTAAATTATTCTAGGAAGGTAACAAATTACCGGGTTATTGCTTCTCAATACGGTAATATAAACTTTATCTGGCCGCTGGGATATTTCTAATATGCTATATAAAACCTTAAATTTAATCTATTGTAATGAAACGTAATTCTACCTCGAAATTACAAAACAAAAAACAGACCCTAACTAAATGTCTCTGCTGTAAACCAGGGCCGTCTTCTCAGTTCTCAACATGCCCCCCGCCTTGAAAGGGTGGGCTTTCAATGGCAAACACTTCCTCTGGTAATGGGCATAACTTTGAAAATGCTCGGCGAATTATGCCATTTTCTGTTTTAATGGATGCGACCCCTGCGATCCCATCTTGACCAGGCTATATGTTGCAAATTCTTCCCAAGCGCCACCTTAATGGAGGGAGATTGTCTTCCTTGACCAAAACCGTTGTTGCCTCCTTTAATTGACGTTAAGTTGTCTTCCATTTTGAACGAACTTGCATCTCGGAAATATCTTTGCTCCAACGTGTCCAAAAATGTTGTTTCAATTGTTGGATTTTTAAAAATCGTGATAGCTGGGATTCATGTATATGTGTCACGTCTGGATCTGGTATTGACGATAACCTTCTTCCCACCAGGAAGTGAGCCAGAGTAAGAGGAGTACGGTCATTTGAATCCGACGAAAGGGGAGACGGAGGTCGGGAATTAAGTATCGACTCGATTTGTACAAGTAAGCTATAAAATTCGAATGCTAAAGAAGCGTTACCCATAACTCTCTTTAAATGATGTTTGGTTGATTTAATGCCCGCTTTCCATATGCCGCCAAAATGGAGAGAATAAGCCGGAATAAAGTGCCATGTAATACTCTCATTTATAGTGGTATCTAATATTTTCTGTGTATTACCAACGAGAAAGGAACCCAAATTCGTTAACTCGGTATTTGCGTCTACGAAATTTTTTCCGTTATCAGAATATATATGCGCCGGTTTTCCTCTATGCGCCGTAAAAAGTCTCAAAGCTAAATAAATGCTTCGGTTGAAAGTTCTGATACTAATTCCAAATGAATTGCCTTGGTTGCAAAATATAAACAAGCATTTCCAAGATTTTAAGAATTTGGAAAGGGTCGCGCTCCTTTAAAGAAAAAGGCCCCGCATAGTCTACACCAGAGATACTAAATGGTTCCCCTGAATGGAACCTTGCTCCTGGTAGATCGCCCATAATAGGTTGAATTTGTGTCAAATTATGTCTGAAACATATTGTGCATAATCTTGTAAGATTATGTTTATGAGAAATGATAATTGGATGTTTTCTCAAAAGGATAATTTGAATGTCGTAATCGACCTCCAATTCGTATTATCCTATTACAATCCAAAAATGGATTTAAGGTGGGCAATTTACTTTTAGTATTAAGAGGTTGACCTTTTGTTAATGAATTGTAGTCGTCGTGAAACATTTCTCTTTGTGCCAATTTGATAAGCACATCAAACGACTCCTTTATGTCGTTAGGAGTCAATGAATCTGAGCTTCGCAAGGCCCTTGAAATTTGACAATTGTGGGAAGATCGTAGCACAAATGCCATCGCACTCTTGAGCCGATTTAAATTTTAAAATCGGTCAAATGAAAATAACTCTTTTGTTGTTGATAAGGCCGTGTGTACCAAATTTGAAAGCTTTATCTCAAAAACTGTAGCTGCTATCGCGAACCAGACAGACACACAGACAGAAAAATCTTTCCGTCTGAAATTTTGTGTATCGTCATAATTCGTCGAGATTCGTCCAGAAATGCAATAAAAATTTTAAAAATTTTTTTCTCGAATACATGACTTCCTCACTTTGAGGGATGAGGAAGTAAAATTAATGCATCTAGAAAATGCAGTACTGAGAGCATTAAAAAAAAACAATATAACATTTTAACTCCTTTGTTATATAGATTTTCTTAAAAAAAATCTATATATACATTTATGCTCGGCGACTTTGGGCCCCCGTATCTCGAGAACGGCTGATCGGATCGACCTCAAATTTGGGATCTATCCGAATCTCGAGATTTCCAGAAACTTTCCGTCTGTCCGGAACTCCGGAAGTCCGGAAGTCCGGAAACTTTTCTTTGAAATGCGATAACTGTCCCAAATATTGACCGATCGATTTCAAATTTTTACCAGAGGTAGACCACCATGGTCTACATATGCCTACTGATTTTAAGCCGGTTCCGAAAACGGCAAGTGGGGCAAAAACGGCCCAACAACCAATTTTTTTACCTTCCTTTGAAATGCGATAACTGTCCTAAATATTAACCGATCGACTTCAAATTTTGAACAGGTGTAGACCTCTAAGGGCTACATATGCTTATTGTCTTGGAGCCGGTTTCGAAAACGCGAAGTGGGGCAAAACGGCCTAAAAGCCATTTTTATTTCTTTTTTTTTGAAATGCGATATCTGTTCAAAATATTGACCGATCGACTTGAAATTTGCAACAGGGGTAGACCTTTACGGTATACATATGCCTGTTGACTTTAAGCCGGTTTCGAAAACGGGAAGTGGGGCAAAATAAAATTAAGAATTTTGTTTTTTTTTTTTGAAATGCAATAAATGCCCCAAATATTGACCGAATTGGTACATATATAGGCATATTAGCGTAAGACTCAATAAAATGGATCACAAGGAACCGATTCCGACTATTCACGAACCGCTCCGATCATTCCCGAAGGCGTTATAAGCACTTTTAATAGCGGAATCGTTTTCTAGGTAATCGGACCCAAGGAATCGATTGGAATCATTCTGGAACCGATCCGATGTACTTGTCCGTCTTTTGAAAATCTATGGCATCTTCACCGCAGCGGTGAATGTACCTCACTTGTTTACGTTCAGTATATATTATGCTTGTAGCAGTGAAGCTTTGTAGCTTTTATTACTTAATATAAATTTTTAGAATAAAAATATGGAGTACAAATCCTATTTAATTCAGAAATTTCTTTGTTGTTTTACCTAAACGTCTATTAATTTCAAATACTTTGTCTCGATATCTAACTCACTCAACTGTAATATCAAATTAATAAATCATATATTGGAAAACAAGAAAAAAAGAGTCAAAACACAGCAGATTGAACGATTCACTGTTTATAAATCAAAACGATATTTATGGATTCCTAGGTAAATATCTACGTGTATTATATAAAAGTTAAAGGAAGAATTAAAATTGTACAGTTCTTATATTAATTTGAACTCCAGACTTATTTTATTGATTCTTGAGGCAATACAAATGCTATATTGTCCATGCAGGTGTGATAATAAACATCCCCTTTTATAACTCATTTGTTCAATTTCTTCTATATTGCCACGAACAACCCTCTGAGCTTCGTTAAAATAATTATTGCTATCCCACCAGGGATAAAGAATTTAGTGTGATTGGCCCTGTCAGATAAGATGTCTCATAACCTGATGGCTGACGTTATGAATAAATAAGGATGAGACGCCACATTCTTCGCGTCATACTGACATAGGTCGCTCGTTGTGGCATCAGCCATTTTTGCAGTGGTAACCAATAAAGGAAACTCGTGAACAATACGATGATGCTAAGAAAAATAATTCAATAACATGAGTTGAACAAAAATGTACATTTTTCATAAAAGTATTAATGACTGCTTTAATTATCTCATATACTTCAGTTAGAATAAAACTGTTGTAATAAACTTGAACACTATAGAAAAGAACATGGTAAATAGTTTCGTAAATATTTACAAAAAGATAATAAACATCAATATGCATCTCGAACATCAATGGTAAAAAAAGTATACAGATTGAATTGATTTAACTAGAACAAAGGTGAAAAGGAAAGCAAGTAGTGAATGACGGGAATGATAATGCCTATGGATCGCGTATAGCGACGACGCACATCAGTCCTCCATATCACATAAGAAATCTACATTGAATATCATTTGCTATCCTGTTCACAGCCGTTCGAGTTAAATCAATTCGGTCTGAACATATAACATTTGTTATTAAAAAATATAACCCAATGTTTTGTGAAGCATTAAAACAGAGGTCGCCCTTAGTGGCAACGAAGCAGTAAACAGTCAATTCTCTCCAGCATATTTAAACTCTAATTATCTTATTTTTTATCGCATTAAACGCAGGTTTTGCATGAAATCGAGTCCAATAGTGTATACAGGTTGGGGCAATAGTGCGTCGGATTTCGATATCTCGAATGCTACGATAGCTAGAAATTAAAAAAAAAAAAAATGCAAGTAAACTAGATAAAAAAGCCTATAACCGGAAATTTTTTTCGAGTATACAGGGCGAGCCAACACGAAAGTACAAGATCAAATGCCCTTTTTTTAGATGGAATACTATGTATATCAGTACATTATTTGAAGCCTCTTTCTAGACTATTCATTCCTATATTATCATTGACTATCTCCCAACCACTTGGATGTAAAGAATTTTTTCTTGAAATAATGCCATCTACAAAATGCATATTGACAAAATCACCAGTCACAATTATAGATTTTAAGAAAAACTTATGTGAATACTAGTTACAAGACATCTAATTAATGTTTTTGAATCATTTTTACTTCCTAAACATGTGCAGGGTTGCCAAAAAATATTTTCAAATAAGAACTTTCAAATTGAATTTTCTCAATTTTTTTCAAATGGAACTCCCTGTATATTTTTCAACGATGTGATGTAGAAATGAAAAACGAACATTTTTTTGTAAGCACTTCCCTATGGCTAATTGCAACAATTTTCGTTTTATTGAGCAATAAGTACAAAATTCAAGAATAAACTTAAAAAATAAATACAAATTTTTTGGGTTGTTAGGTCCAATGTAATTAAAACACTATTGTATTAACTTACCGACGTTTCGGTATAATTTATTACCATCCTCAGGGCACTGTAAGATATAAATAAATTGATTGTAAGTTATTCTATAACTATATGGGTGATAAATTCTAATCCAAACTAATAGTGAAGAAATAATCTTACATTGGACCTAATAACCCAAAAAAATTTGTATTTAGTATTTAAATTGTGGTCTGAAAATTATTATTATATTAAAAAATAAAGGTTTCTTCAAATAAATCATTACAAGAAATTATAATAAGTGCTCCACATGTTGCTCATTTTGATTGACACACGTCTCTATGCGCTTTTGAAATAAAATTTCTACTGTTCCTAAAATTGCCGGTGTAATAGATCTAAAAAAACAAAGTAAAGTATTTCAGACTGTTCTCCAAGTTGACAAGACAACATACGGTAATGTATTAGAGCAAGGTAAATTATTTGTCGGTTGCGACTACTGTAACGTGTTTGATGCCATTCAAATGAGACGCTGTTATAAATGCAATGGTTTCCACCATCTTTCAAATAAATGTACCTTCCAATATGAAATTTGCCTGCGTTGTTCTGAAAAACACAATATATCGGAATGTAAATCTCAAAATCTTTGCTGCATAAATTGACAAAATTTCAATAAGGAAAATAAGGAACAGTGCTTGATGTTAAGCATGCAGTATGGAACAAAAATTGTGTTGTTCATCTAGAAAGCCTTAAAAAAATTCAAGAATACTATTCTAGGTATACAGTAGCAACCAAACCCCACAATCTCCGTCAATGTGCCCAAAAAGCCATCTATAAATACTGAACTGATAACGGCTCAGAATTTTCATTCTATGTTTTTTCTACCATCAGAATATGCGCGGATTAGGCACGAAAATTAAGGATTATTTATTAACACATACGTCGACGCTTGCGACTGCATTGCCTTGACTGAATCCTGGGCTCACTCGGGCATGTCAAATGCTGATTTGTTTGACTTAAATTTATCCACTCGCTATGTCCCGGTTTTAGTCACCTTAATTTTATTGATATACTGGGTGTAAAAGTAAAAATGTGTGATAATTACCTTTTTATTCCTAAATTATATATTTCTCCTAATAGTGCTTGTGACGATTACGTAGCTTTGTTCGATAATATTGAGTCACTTTTCAAAATGTACGGATCCAATATTTTAATTATGGGAGACTTTAATATATCGGAATATATTTTAAAAACACCCAGTAGAAATAATAATTATCTGCAACAGTTTATTCATTTTTATAACTTAGAGCAGCACAATAAAATAATTAATAATAACAATAAGCTGTTGGATCTAATTTTGTGCAATGTGACATGCAGTGTTGAGAAAGCAACCTCAATCTTATTAACAGAAGATTTGGTTCACCCTGCCCTCTGTATCAGAGTTCTTATACAGAAACAAAAAGCAAATAACTTTCCCTTATCTAGCCATACATCTTTCAATTCTAAGAAAGCTAATTTTTCCGCACTTTATTACGAATTAAAATTAATTGATTGGGCGTTCTCGTCGGATATGTCGGTTAATGAAGTTTTATTTGAATTTTATGAAAAAATATATATTGTCTTTAGAAATAATGTCCCTAAAAAGATACCTTGACACAAACAGTACCCTCCTTGGTTTAATTCCAACACGATTAGACTTTTAAAACAGAAAGACCGAACTCGGAGTATGTATATGAAGTCCAAGCAACAGGTTGACTACAACCAGTTTAAAGACTTAAGAGCTTTCTTTAAAAAATCTATTCGTGATGCATATAATAGATACATTGAAGAGGCTGAGAACTCTATAAAAGCCAATCCAAATAAATTTTGGGGATTCATGAATTCCAAAAAAGAAACTGAACAAGTATTCCCAGTAGTATGAATTATAAAAATACTAGCCTTGAAAATCCTCAAGACATTGTCAATTCTTTTGCTATTTTTTTTCCAATGCCTTTATCAATTCTAGTGAATATAAAGCTGGCAACCGTTTATGTAATAATAACATTCCCCGCATTGGGCTGTTTAGTGAGAATGAGGTACTTAAGTCAATTAAAGGTTGAAAGGAAATATGACCACTGGACCTGATCAAGTTCCTGCATTTATTATTAAAGATTATGCTAGTGTCTTTTATAAACTGCTCTGCATTATTTTTAATTTGATATTAGAAACTAAGATATTTCCGGATATGTGGAAACAATTCAGGATTTGCCCAGTATTTAAAAAGGGTAATAAGCATGAAATTGAAGATCATCGTCCCATTACCATCTTATGATAATTGGGCAACATGGCAATGTCTCTGAAGTTTTTGAATTTTTGACATATGATTATATTTCATTTTATATTAAAACTGTAGTTGTTGAAGATCATCATGGATTTATCCAAGGACGGTCCACAATATTTTTTCCCAGGCGTTAGACAGATTGGACCACGATATATTATGTTGGAAGACGTTGGCCTTAGCATTTCTTTGATAAATTTATTTTATTCATATCTATCACGCTGATCTCAATTTGTACGATATCGTGGTTATCAATCTGTTGAATTTACTCAAACATCTGGAATGCCGCAGGGTTCTATGCTGGGTCCACTGTTTTTTTATATTATTCATTAATAATATTGTTGACAACCTAGATGTACATTATTTGCTATATGCTGATGATCTAAAATTACGTTCCTGCATAAATTCTGATCTTGATTGCCTGAGACTCCAGCACAATCTTGATATTCTTAATAACTGGTGCGTTAACAATCGTCTCCCTTTAAATGCTACCAAATGTAAAGTCATGTCATTTTCACGGAAAACAAATCCATTTATGTTTGAATACAGTTTAGACAACACCACCGTAGAGAGATCCGAGTTTATGAAAGACCTTGGCATTACATTTGATTCCAAACTAACTTTTTCTAAACATATTGAAGAATGTGTATCTAGAGCATTCAAAAGTTTAGGTTTTGTTTTGTGCAACAGCAAAGATTTTAAGAAATTATCTACTCTACGCATGTTGTTTGTTAGTTTTGTTAGGTCCAACCTAGAATAAGCTTCTATTGTTTTGAATCCTAGTTACAATTATAAAACAGCACTAGACGAAGGACAACGAAGACTTTTAAATCTGCAATTTTGATTTCAGAGGGTACATATCCTGTTAAAGAAACATCTCAAGAATTATTTTTAAATAAATTTGAAATGAGCAGTATAATTAGGAGATGAGTGATGCACTCAGTAATTTTTTTGTACAAAATAATTAATAATGAGATTAACTGTCCCCCTATTATCTCATTTATTAAATATAGAACTCCCAGATTAAGTGCAAGGACAAATAACATAGTTATTCTTCCTACCTCTCGTATAAACATTTTAATTGCATCTCCTATGTAACAAATGTGCTTGAATTATAGTAATATCGAAAACAGTCGGGATATATTTAACTGTAAAATTACTGATAAAAAAATATTTATTCAATGCATGTTTAATTAACGGCTTTATATTCTATTCACTGTGTGATATTTTATTTCAATTTATATTATTCTGTTTGTATACTGTTATATAGTTGTTATATTTTGTGTATTGTATTTTTATATATTTTACTATTGTTCACTATTTTGGATGTTTGTGTATATCTGTTGTTTTATTTATCCGGTAACTGGGTTTTATCACTCGGATAAATTATTGTAAATAAATAAAAAAATAAATAAAAGCAGTTGTTATTTTTTCCTTCATATTTTGTACTGTTGCTGGTGTGTCTTTGTAAACAATTTACTTCATGTATCCCCATAAAATGAAATCCATTTTTGTAAGATCTGGAATCTAGCAGGCCATTTAGTGGGTCCATTTCTTCTAATCCATTGAAGTGGGAAGGCATTATTTAAGTGGTCTCTAACTGCATTTAAATAATGTAGTGGAGCACCATCTTGCTGAAACCACATCCTATTTCGAATACTTTCAGGAAGATTCACTAATACTTATGGCAGACAGTTCTCCAGAAAATGAAGATAAATAGCTCTAGTCAATGTACCATCTAAGAAATGTGGCTCTATTACATGTTCTCCAATAATTCCTCCCGAAACGATTTTTATGAAAAGTTGCCTCATCAGTGGATAAAACATTACTGAAGATGATGACATCTTGCATTTTATCTCTGGCCTAATTACAAAACTGTAGACGCCTTTGAAAATCGTCATCAGATAGTTTCGGGTACATTTGAAAGTGATATGCATGAAACTTATTTGTTTTTAAGATTCGACCAACAGACTGTCTACTTATTCCTACTAATGAGCTTACTTCTCTCTGACTGACATTGGAATTCTCAACTGTTGCCAGCATCACAGACATTTCCAGTTTCCACAAATCTATCGACAAGGTTTTGGAAGCTGCTAACATCAGGAATTTGTGCGCAATTTTGCAATAATCACACTCTCGAACAATAGTGCCAGTACTATTTAGTGATCAACAACTGTCAACTAACAGTAATGCTTATTATTTGTTTTAAACCACATTTTTACTGAAAGTTATGTATGAATTTGGTCGTTTTCAGAAAATCGTTTTCAAATTTTATTAATTACTGACTACTTTGCATTCAAGAATTCCCTCGACGAAGAGGACTTCTTTGTTCAAATTTTGAAGATTTTATTGATAATTTTATGACAAATGAAACCTTAATGATCGTCTAAAAATCGATATTTGTAGAAAATTGTACAAATAAAGCAGTTTACAGTGCCCGACAAATAAAGATACATACATATACATAGATAATAATTAAATGCCGTCTGAATAAGTAACTTTCTTGTCTCTAGCTTTAAAAAAACCTTTTTGATTTTCCATGGCCTACTATTTTGTTTTGTTAAACAATGGATAACTTTTCTTAAATTAGTCCCTAAAAGACAATTTTTCCTCGGCTTGTAATATATCACCTGAAAGCTCTTTTTAAGCGCAATCTGAAAAACGAAAAATTCAATATGGCTGCCATAAGAAAAACAAAAGTTGCTTCGGATATCGCGAAAGCAAAAGACTATTGAGCATTCGTTTCGAGACCGAAATATTAGTCTCCAAAAAGTAAAAATGTAAAAGTCTAAAACTTGCCTGAGCGAGAATTACTTGGCTACAGCCAAAAAGAAAAATCAAAAATTTTCGTTTTTTTTTTGGAAAATCTCAAAAACGTTTTCAGTTAGCCGTGATTTATTGACGGATTTGGAATCAGCATAAAATTTGCCAAAACTTATCCCACTTAACTGACCTTGTAGTTCTTACTGTTTCCGAAATCCCAATAGTGAGCAGCGAATTTGGGACACACGGTATATCAAAATCATATTTCTCTATACATTTCCTTTAAGATAAAATGTGTAGAGAATGGATTAGGAATTTGCATTTTCCATTCTAAAAGTGAACTATTTACTCTTCGAAAAAAAGCTTAACTTCGAGGAGACGAAGGAACGTAAACCATTCAAAAATAGCACGTGGGCGTGAAATGGAAGAATAAAATCAGTCTTGTAGAAGTCAGATCAATCCGAATGGGAAATGACTCAGGTGTGAAAGTGATTAAGAATCTCTAAACAAATAGAAGCAATTTCACTAAAATGTTATTCTTTAATCTTGCCATCTGTCTTGTGGGCTTTTAGTCATTTTGTTAAGACAAATGAAATTCACGTCAGCAATAAATAAAATTTAGTTTTTCTTCTAACTCTGTGTTCTCTCATGTGTTTCTCTTCAGTTACAATGTAAAATGAGTTTATGTGTGTAGTATACCGAATGTTTCACGGTATTATACCACATTTTAAATGATGATACCCTAAGAAACATTTTAGACAACTACGTTTTCCATAGATCTGTATTTCTCGATCTGTCATACATTTATTTTCAAACCTAGAATAATAACTAAGCCTGGCCAAGCGATGGTAGATTCAGGGTCGGGCGCAATACCAATGCCATCGCGTGCTTGTTTACGATGACGATGACACGACACACTTCAGTTGTTATCTGTCGGTCGATGCATAGAGTACTAATAAATAATAAATAATGTTGAGCGTAAAGAGTAGAAAACGAGCGTACGCTGATAAAGTGAATAAATTTATCGGTGAATTTCCGGATTTATTCTATGATGGATGTAAAATAATTTGTAAAGTTTGTGATCAACACTTAATGTGCTGGAATCAATATGGCTGCAAAATTCATGTCAATAGTAACCGGTATAAAAATAAAAAAAATCTTCTTTGGAACCTCAGTTTATGTTTGATTTACTGTTAATGCTGATTGCCTGTGATGTTCCTCTGCGCATATTGGCTAAACCAGCATTTCGGGAATTCTGGAATAAATACAATCCCCAGGTGAATTTACTTTATTTAAGTCGTTCATGGTTACGTAGATATGAACCAAGTGTTCGTGAAGACATTGTAAATAGGATTAAATGTGCATTAAAAAATACACGGCTGTGGTTATGTGTTGACGAGACTACAGATTGCAAAAAATATTCTATTTTAAATGTTATAGTACGTGTACTCAACCCTGTTAAACCAACACTTCCATTTTTACTAGCTAGCAAAAGACTAACTGCGTGTACTGGTGAAACAATTACGCGGGTGGTGTTGGATACTTTCGAAAAATTTGAACTGTCAACAAGTCAAGTGTTGATGTTTGTGACAGACGGTGCTGCGACAAAGCGTTTGGTGGGCCGTTTTCTTCAAAGAGATGAAGGTAGGTTTTTACATGTTACGTGTGAAGTGCATGCGTTCCATCTTGTAGCAGAAACGATTCGAAAATGTTTTCCAGAGGTAGATGCAATAATGGCAAATACAAAAAAAGTATTTCTCAAATCTCCTAAACGGCTTCGAGCATTTCACACACTGTGTCCTGGTATTCCGGAACCACCAGAGTCGATTCTTACGGGGAACGTGGTTGAAGGCAGCTTTTTATTATGCTGAATATTTTCAACAAATAAAAGCTGTGATACTACAGTTCAACCCTAACGAGGCTGCAGCTATTAAGGAAAGCCAGACAAGCTTTCAAGATGTTGCCCTTGAAACAGATTTAAAAACTATTTATAACAATTATAGAGGACTACGCGACGCAATAGAAAAATTGCAAAATACTTCATTGTCGTTAGTGGAATCGCTACAAATAGTGGACGACGTAAATACACAGCTACAGACTATAAATGACGCAAAAAATAAGCCCGTTATTGAAAAATTTGAGAGGGTATTACGGAAAGATCCTGATTTCACCAAATTAAGACAAATTTGTGATGGTGCATCTACACCTGCGTTAAGTGAGCTCACAGAGTGTTTTACTTATGAATGTATTACTTCCGTAGATGTCGAACGGTCTTTTTCAAAATACAAACATATTTTTTTCACCACAGCGAACATCGCTTACTGAGACAACTGTAGAAACATATCTGATGCTACACAGTTATTATAGAAGTACTCCAGTTTGTGATAACGACAACCAAGCTACTTCATAAATCTGCTTAAGAAGGTGAGTTTTGTATATATATTTATAAAGTGTACTAGTATTAATAAAATTTATTTCCATTTATTTATTTATTTATTATTAGTTATCACTTAGATTTACAATGTACATGTGTGAACGTCATTTAACAATTTAATAATAATGTGCAGCACTAAGCAAAATATAAGGAAATACATAAAAAAAGAATTTAAAGCGAACGAAATAGTACAAAAACATACATCACTATATATAAAATATTTTTTGTTTTTATTATTGTACTTATTCAAGTATTATGATATGATGCATACCCAGTACGTCTCTGTAGGATTAATGACCATGGCCAGGCTTAATAATAACTAGAAATCATGTCGGTTAATAGAAACTTTTTGTAAAATGAAATTTATTTCTAATCATTGTTTTTTTCTAAAACAGCATCAAAGAAGAAAGAACAAATATAAACAAGCAAAAATTTTCAGTTTTTTTCTAAACCAATCAATATTTTAATTCCTGCAAAACTCAATACACACCGTGTAAAAAGTGACATATTTCTATTTCTCTGTATATTTTAGTTTGTGCCGTATTCTTTGATGCCTCCAAATAAATCACCTAAACGTCCCAGCGCGCTGCAGCGCCGGCATCAAATCTGCTTAATATGTCACAAGCTATTATTGCTACATGAAATATAATTGGCGGTAAACACTAAATCAATCAAAATTTTAGGGAATAAACTATATACAGCACTACAGCTGATGTGTCTCATTCTAAGATTTATAATGATATAATAGTACCTTGTAACAGTCCGATTCATTGGAGATATACGACATGTCATTGTGGGACATCTAGGTCTACAATTTATACTAATAGGATTTAGTTTCCTCTCTAAAGGGTTTAAAATTACCCAATCTGTCAGTCTACAACAACATCTAATTGCATTTTCTTTATTACTCTATATGCAAATATAGTCTCTGAAAGGTTTATTGTCTTTCTGTTACGGAAACAGTTATACAGGGAGCGAATCAAATATGAAATGCGTTTAACATAAATGCTCTGGAACAGTTGACATGATTGTCAATAAAATTAATATTTGGAATTTATTTGTTTATTTGTTTTCAACAGATAATATGAGAAATTCTGAATATTGTTTAATAGAGATTTGTAACAAAAATTTGTTTTCGTAAAAATTAACTTGATATTGTCTGAACGTTATTTGTAGCATTCTATGAATTTTTCTTTTTCTTCCTTGGGGCTTACTCGCCCATGGTCACCCAAAGAAGACAGTTAGTTACCCAGTATGCTACTTGAAAAATAAGGCTCTGAGCTTGTAACTTTTACGTCACAAGACCAGATAGAGAGTGTTTTTCAACAACTAACATCAGACAAAAAAATAATAATACGTTTCCCTGACGTTTAGAAAAAAAAAGAAGAAATAAAGAATCGACAATAATTTTATTGAATGAAGAAAAATGTTTATCTCATTGCTATGTAGATTTTAGTACAACTTGATTACTTACCGATGTTAAAAGAATTAAAGAAAATTTATACTGTATAATTTTTAAGCATCAACAGTTCTATGTAAGGATCTATGGATATTATATATGTGCCCAGTTTCGTGCTTGATATTCTACAACAAAGAAAAATCCATAAACTTTGATTAATGAAACAGATTCGTTTCCGAAACGACAGGGGAACATTAATATTTTTTTGTCTCATATTAATTGTCAAAAAATAACTCCGTCGACGATATCTTCTCGATTGAAAATTAATTGATGAGATTGATTTTCATCTAATAATTTCTTTAGATTGTTAAGGCCATGCTCTATTATTGAGGTTACGGCTAGTGTGATTAGTCCAAGAAAGAAACAAAAAAACTTTTTCAACTAGTCACCAATATTTCATAGCATCCTTAGGACAATTTGAGTGTTTTTGGTTGTGGGCATAAAAAACTAAATAAATAAACACTTTGATAGTGTGGAGAAAATACACCATAACAAATTTTGGATAGATGAATATTGTCAACTTTCTTATTATCGTTTTGTGCCCTTTTGTGTCCTACATCAGTCTAGATTAAACCGCAAAATAGTATACATTAAGGATTAAAAGTGTATGATGAGTTACAGAGAGAGTTATATAGATATACCTCGTATGTTGATACATTCCAAACGAAATGATAAGGGTTTTTGAACCGTTCGTTTTTATGATTAGGATATCAGCTGTCAGCAGCTACTTGGAGTATTTTATGTCGTATGACATCTAATTAGTGCTCAATTCGTAAATGTAACAGCCTCTGGTACATTAAATCATTATTGTTTTGTTTAACTAAATATGGAGTTGTGATGGATCATCGGGACAAAGTGAGTACAATCAAATACTGTCTGGTGAAAGTGATGTAATATCCGATACTAACTTGTTTGTAACATCCTTGGTTCCATTACAAATTGTAGATGAAATCACAAAAAACGTCGTTTGGAAAAAATCCAACCCCGTCCTATGTTCGATACTGTAGGCTCATTTTAATAGATTTCTCAAAAGAGACTCCAGAGAAAACAAAATCTGTTGTCAATGAAGTGGAAACTTAAATAAGCACTCTTTTGCCTTATTTTGTAGTGAAGAATGAACAACAGATGTCTATTAAACATGAGCTGTTCTTTACAATGATAGATGGTAAGGTTACACAAGTAGTAACAAATACTCCATCAAGTGCCATATATGTCTTGCAAAACCAACAGAAATGAACGATTTGGAACGTGTTAAACAGAGACCCGAGAATGAAGAGCATTATAGATTTGGACTCTCATCTTTACATGCATGGATTCGATTTATGGAGTTAATACTTCATGTTTCATATAATTTATCATTTAAAAAATGGTCAGTAATCTCAGAGGACATGAAAAAAGCAAAAAGCAATCTAAAAAAGCTTATGTACAGGAGCAGTTTCTGAATGAATTAGGATTACTAATTGATAAACCTCGACAAATCAGCGGAACTAGTAATGACGGAAATGCCGCTCAAAAGTTCTTTGCCAATTCTGCTTGCACTGCACAAATTACTGGAGTTGATGAAGAATTAATTATGAGATTTCGCATACTACTTCAGACAGTGTCAAGTGGTGTGGCAATCAATGCCAAAAAGTTTGGTGAAAATGCTTTTAGAACAGCCGAATTATATGTGAGCAAATATCCATGGTACTATATGCCCTCCTCTGTATATAAAGTACTCATTCATGGAGAAAACATAATTCGATATAATGCACTTTTACCACTTTGCCAGTTGTCCGAAGATGCACAGGAATCCAGAGATAAGGATTGTAAACGTGACAGGTTACATCATTCTCGCAAATGTTCCCGAAAAGCTACTAACGAAGATGTCTTTCATACTTTATTGTATACATCAGACCCTTATATAACGAGCTTAAGACAATCTGTGTCCCGCAAGATTGTGGAACTTGAAGAAGAAACCTTGCAACTATTACAATAAATATTTATTTTCATATAATTATGTACATAAATTAGACGCTGTATGTTATCATTATACAATTATAAAATGAAATGTATAAAAACAAAATAAATATTATTTACCGTCACTACTGAACGTCAGACCATTCTTTATGTCTGTATACCGAATTTCATGTGTCTATAGTAACAAATAAAAAAGTTACAGATTTTTGAGACGGCGCCTCCACCATCGGCCAATAGTGATCCCGGTCCGTTACCGATCTAGCATCCCCGCGTATGGTAGCGACGGGACAATTGTTAAGACTTATGTTGATGATATCTGAAGTAGTTTCTATAAACACCAAAATACGCGGTATAAACACAACACGCGTTTCGACATCCAAGTTGGCATCATCTGAAAAAAAAACTAAACTGAACTTAGATTAACAACGTTGTCTATTTATACACTCATGTCGACTTCACGAACTGAGACAAATTAGTTACGGTGACGTCACCGTGATTTAATCAGCAATGTGAGCTATCTGAGTTAGGTCTTTTGTAGGTTTCACATTGTAAATTTTGTAATCTTTAATTTTTCAAATAATTATCCAACCGTCTATTATTTGTTGTAATTTTAATTTACTGCTTACTATCTTATATCTTACTACACTTATCTATTCTCCCATGAGAATAGCCATATGTTCCTTAAATCTAGTCTGAATTGATAGTCTCGTTTGCCCAATACATTTTGATTATAGTCCTCAGTCTACTTATATAAATCCATGACCTTTCATTTGCTTCAATTTTGTCTTTTAAATGTTGCAATTAATTTCCCGATGTATGAAATCACTATCATACCAATGCAGTGTCAGAAAATTCTACATAGCTAATCGGTAGCTCCTATCGATACACATTTTAAATGTTCTCTCTCATTTTGAAAGGTCTCTAAGAACTTCGAGGTGTCTACTTATATCGACTTTCCTAATTATTTTATCAACTACTCCTACTGATTAACCATTACTCCTAGCTATATTTATTCTTAATCAGTGCTTTTTCTTTTTCAAAGCTCGTCTTACTGAGCGGGAAGCTTTACATGCATTACACTTGAAAATTGAAGGTCGCCATTTTGTGCTGAGCACAATGGCAAATATCTAAGTGATGGTATATTTTTTATACATTTCATATTCTAACTTATTTTTAATTTCTAATTGTATATTTAAAAACGATAATTTCCCCTGTTTTCAATTTCATACCTGAATTTTACTGGACTGGAACGATTATCAAACTCTGATATGAAGTTTTCTAATCCGATACTTTTGTATCAAACACCATAAAAATTTTATCTACATACATAATAAATGAGCAGTGTTGTTCATAAAAGTTTACTGCAATCTGTAATCGTTTTTAGATGATTCCAACTTGGTTGGCGAAACGTGCGTAGATTATAATACAAAGTGTTTTGGTGTTTATCGGAACTACTTCAACGTTAGTGTCGACACAGGAAATGTTATCTTTTTGTTTTATCATATTTCTAATTTCTGTTATGTCCAAAGATCCTGTTGTATAGAATAATAAACTATTTTTTTTTTATACTAATAAATGATTAAATGCATCGCTTTTGAGAGGCTGATTCATAAAAAAGCGAAACAATTTAAGCAGCAATTTTAATTAAATAAATAATTTAATAGGGACTTAATGAATTAATGAATAAAAACAATTTGCATCTAATAAGTTAAAATACAAGGATTCTCAATAAGCGAAACTGGAAATCTGCGTTAAAATATGCAAATTGTAAAAATTGGCTTCGAGTTTTAAATTGCCAGTGAAATTGAATTTATATAAATTTCAACCCTATGCATCGGAAATGAAAATGGGAATGTAATTTTTTCAAAGTAATTTACAAGGATTACTAAAAAAAATGTAAATGTAGGAAGTTGGTATTTAATACATGTCTAAAGTAAAAAAGGCCAATGACAAATAATGGAATAATATAATTGATGAATTTAGTATAGGTATAAATTCATATAATGTGCAGTTTTTCATCTTAAGTACCTAACGATCTAACGTTGTAAAAAAGTGGGCCTCGTACTATGTGCTGTACATATACCTACTCCATGATGCAATACGTAATGTAGACAAACATTTGTTAGCTTGAGATTTCTATTTTACTATGCGTTATATCACCATTACCATTATTCTAGTATTGGTGTCAATTCTAGTATACAAAATCATGGTACACCTCCCTTTTCTCCTTTAGTTTTGAAGATAATTGATTGAAATTTGGATATCTTATATACATAATAATCAACACTTTTTTGACGTACAAGTGATTTTTTTCACTTCCGGTTTTGCCGGAAGTGACACTAACTTTCGATTTTTAAACGGAACACCCTGTATATTATTACATTTTTGAATTCTGCATCATTTTCTGAATCCAACGATACCAAACAAGTGACATTTCAAACGTCAATATTTTTTTATAATATAATTTTTAGTTTTCCATTTAAGTGTGCCATGACGGTTCCGATTTATTCTAAATGACCCGTGTAATGCTAGAAAAATCGAAATCCCGTCAAAAATACTAAATTACGTTATTTATGAGCAAATAAAGTTCATCAAAATGGTTTTTGGGGAAAACTCAATTTTTTCAAATGGAACCATATTGATACCGTGATACCATTTATTAGTACTATTAATAAGGAATTTATTCATATGTCCTATTAAAATGTGGGATAAATACAAACAAAATTACAGCTAAAAGAAAATAAGAAAATACAATTTTGTTCTAATTACCTTGTTATACATAAGATGGCTTTGGAATAGAAAAAATGAACACAAAACATTACAACAGTTGTTCAAAATTAACGTCAATGCACTTCTGAGCTAGCATAGCTGTTTCTCGAGGAACGTTCGCCAATTGCTGGGCCGTTATGCTATTAATTGCGCCTCTTACTCGTAGCTCCAGGTCTTCACGGGTTGTAACGGCGGTTGCGTAGACTTAAATGACCCCAAACAAATTGATCCAGGGGTGTTAAATTAGGTGACCTTGGAGGCCACCTCACAGGACCATTTGTCGAAATTACGTTTTCTCCGAATCTCCGTTGAAGGTAATCAATTACTATCCTTGAATTATGGGGAGGAGCGCCATCTTGTTGGAAATACATTCCCTGTCGTAAATGGAAAGATAATTCAGCTAAACTGTCCTCAATTTCATTTTGGCAAGTATCTAGCACCAGTCAGGGGTCCTTCAAATATTATTGGACCAATGATTCTACTACCGATTATTCCAAGCCAAACATTGAAATCGAACTGCACTTGAAAGTTACCCTCCCGTAATAAATTTAGATTTTCTTGTGACCAATATTTTGTATTTTGTCGGTTAAATAATCCCAAATTTGTAAATCTAGACTCGTCCGAAAATAAAATCATTCCCAAAAAATCATTGTTTGGCTGTACGTTATTCTACATAATCCAATTGCAATATTCCATCCTACGTTCGTAATCATTTTCATACAAGTGCTGGTGCAATTGGTATTTAAAAGATTTATAGTGGTATTTGTGCAAAATTCGGCTTACTGTTCGGTGACTGATTTCCAATTCAAACCCAATTTGCCTTAAAGAAACAGTCTTATCAACTTCTACTCGAGCCTAAACATTAATTTCCGTTCCTTAGTCAAGAATGAAATTTTCTTCGGGATCATTGTTGGGCTCACTTCGGAATTGATTTTCGTGACGATTAAAATAATTTTTCGCTGGACATTGTCTATCAGGATATCGTTCGGCGTAAAGGTATTTTTCCTACATTCCCCATAAATAAGTAACATGTCCACTTTTTCATCTCTTGTATAAATTTGCGGCATTTTGAACACAATTAACAAGTATTTTAAACAATTTTTAAAGACGCAATAAAAACACCGGTAAATCAACAAATGTTTGACAAGCTAAATATTTCATTGTTTTCAAAGCCACTTTAGTTAATTACTTCTTAACATTTAATTAGAACAAAATTGTATTTTCTTATTTTCTTTTAACTGTAATTTTGTTTGTATTTATCTCACATTTTAATACGACATATGAATAAATTCCTTATTAATAGTTCTAATAAATGGTACCACGGTACAAATATGGTTCCATTTGAAAAAATTGAGTTTTTCCCCAAAAACCATTTTGATGAACTTTATTTTCTCATAAATCACGTAATTTAGTATTTCTGACGGGATTTCGATTTATCTAGCATTACACGGGTCATTTAGAATAAATCTGGTTCGTCATGGCACAGTTACATGGAAAACTAAAAATTATATTATAAAAAATATTGACGTTTGAAATGTCACTTATTTGGTATCGTTGGATTCAGAAAATTATGCAAAATTCAAAAATGCAATAATATATAGGGTGTTCCAATTAAAAATCGAAAGGTAGTGTCACTTCCGGCGAAACTGGAAGTGAAAAAAACTCACTTTTATGTCAAAAAGTGCCGCTTATTATGTATATAGAATATCCCAAATTTCAATCAATTATCCTCAAAACTAAAGGAGAAAAGAGGGGTGTACCATGATCCTGTTACACCAGGTATAAGGGCACTTTAGATTGTTTCTAACATATTCCCCTAGCGAAATAGACATAACTTGATGATATTGTGTATTTGAAGTGCTAATAATATAAGAATTATCTCAAATATGAAACAAAAATCCCAACAATTTCGACGTAACTCATACAAAAAATGTTGAGATACGCCTTTTTGAATTTGGTGTGAAAAATAAATTAGGTATAAATAGGATACATTTTTAGCATATGGTTAGTTTTAATCATCTTCAGATAGTGCCCACTTGGTTGCCGTAACACGCGTCGAGTGCAGTATATGGTGTTTTGTGGAAAACTACGTTACTGTTAAAAACATATCGAGTGTTCTGGTGTTTGTGAAAATTACTTCGGTATTAAATTCTCAAAAAAGTGAAAAACATTTTAAGAACAATAATTATATCAACTTTTGATGTTTTAGTTAAATAACAAATAAGAGTTTTGAATATTATCTCTTACATAATTGAGACATAACCCAGATAGCCCTACTATCCTTTTAAAAGGATCTTACAAAGAAACATTTGTTCGCTAGTTTAAGCTATTCTAGGAGAGATGTCGCCTCATGCATGAGTTTAGTTATAGAATATTATAAGAGGGGGACTGTTTACCTATGTGCTAAATAATAAAACCGACGAGTTCTTGAGTTTTAATTGTTCACTGTTTTTGTGGATTTTGACATGGATGTGTGGAAGTAAGTATATTTTTTATGTTATTTTTACAAAACATTCAAATCAATTGAAATACTCGTTGAAAAGGATTCACTAAATAATAATTATAAACAAAATAAGGTTATGTTGTTGTTTTTAGTTGTAATGGGGATTGAAACACGGCCATCCTTTTAAAAGGATGGCAGGCTTTCAGGCTACCGCTGAATGTATTTCACATTTTCTGACCGATGCATAATTATTATTCTTTTCTTTCAGTTACAGATGTCGTGCATTAACACTTCATGAAGTTCTGGAAGAATTAGAAGATCCTGAAAATATTTTAGGGCCACCTCCGGGTATAGTAATATTTCCCCCTGATAACGCCAACGATGACATAACAGATGTGGATTCCGGGGAAGAAAATGAAGTCAATATAAACAATCTTCCTAGAAGCCAGCTACGTGCCGAAGCTGATATTGCTTCATATAGTCGGGATGATGGTTTTGAAAGCGAGGATGATTTGCCGCTCTCGCATTTCCAGAGCGAACATGATGTTTGTAGCAGGCCAATAGCAAAAAAGAAAAAAAACTACAAATGGGTGAAAAGAGATATGACAAACAGTTTTCTCCATGGTGTGATATACCTACTGTCAAAAATAATATTTCACCTTATCAGTTATTTTGTTGTTTCTTTGATAACTCGATAATTGAAATGTTGGTAGAATATTCAAATAGGTACGCTAATCAAAAAAATGAGAATCCCGATATAACTGCTGATGAAATGTATAGTTTTCTTGGTATATTAATTCTTAGTGGTTATTCAACTGTACCAAGACGTAGGATGTATTGGGGAAATGCCGATGATTCGAATAATAAGCTTGTAACGTCTGCAATGTCTAGAGATAGATTTTCTACCCTGATGAAATATATTCACTGTTGTGACAACACAAATTTGGATCAAGCTGATAAGTTTGCAAAAATGAGACCATTGCTAAACAGAATCAACCACAACTTCTTGCAGTATAGTCCTATTGAGGAATTTCACAGTATTGATGAAGCCATGGTGCCTTATTTTGAGCGTCATGGCTGCAAACAATTTATTCGTGGTAAACCCATTAGATGGGGCTATAAAATGTGGACGGGAACAACACGGCTTGGTTATGTTACCTGGATGGAACCTTATCAAGGGAAGAATGACAATTTGCCGTCAAAATATGATATGGGTCTGGGCGGTAATGTCATTCTACAATATGCAGATGTGTTAGCTTTATTGAATTACAAACTTCCATATCATTTCTTTTTCGACAACTTTTTTACATCTATGCAATTGATGGAAGAATTAAAAAGTAGGGGCATCAGAGCTACAGGTACCATACGAGAAAATCGTATACCTGCACATCCACTAGCTGACTCAAAAATTATGAAAAAGCAGTCCAGAGGAACATATGATTATAGCTTTGCCGAAGATAGCGAAGTTCTCATATGTAAATGGAATGACAATAATGTCACTTGTTTTGCAACTAATTCTGCATCCATCTTTCCACTGAATAATGTGAAGATTTTCTAGAAGCGAAAAGCAACATATACATGTACCACAACCTAATTTAGTGAAACTATACAATAATAATATGGGAGGTGTCGATAGGTGCGACCAAAACATCCTTATACCGTTCATCAATTCGTGGAAAAAAATGGTATTTTCCAATATTTGTACACTGTGTAGAAGTTGCTATTCAGAATGCCTGGCAGCTTCAACGCATCAATAATGGAACACTTGACCAAATTTCATTTCGGCGATCTCTTGCAACCAACATTTTGGAAAGCCATAAAAGGATTACTAAAAGAGGTCCCTCCAAAAAGTCAATACATTTGCATGAGCATTCTAGATACGATCGCATCGACCATCTAGTAAATTATCAAGAAAATCAAACTTTTTGTGTTTTTTGTCGGAAGAAAGCTAATTTTAAATGTACTAAATGTAATGTTACACTTCATCCTAAGTACTGTTTTTATTCATGTCATACTAAACAGTAGTTAATGTTATAATGTATTCTGTAACTAATAATGAATAAAATAACTGAATATAAGTGGTTGGTAATATGAAGTCCTACCATCATTTTAAAAGGATCGTGGTTTTTTTCAAAAACTATGACTTTTTGACTTAATTCATTTTTTCTCGTGATATATTTAGCCATATGAATAAAAAGAAAGGCCTGTTAGTTTAAAATAAATTTTAAAAAAGTTTCAGGTCTATCTGGGGTAAGCCCTGGAAGTATTGGGTGGCACATCTGGTATAAATGTGTTATTCTCTCAAAAACAGAAAATTTCAATAAAAATGCTTCTTCTTCTTCGATGATTTAAAAATTGTGGACGACTTTTTAAATACGTGTTTGCTGAAAGTGATTGTTTTTTATTGATCACGACACTACACTAGACATAGTTCATTACTAACAATGACCTGGTGAGTATAACATGATGGAAATATTAAAAGTAAAGCACTCTCTGTACCAACATCCCTCGCGCACGTAATTAGGGAAACATGTATTAACACGTCAATTATTTTTTCAATGTTATATACTTGCCTATTCTTCAGTGCTACACATTAACGTTTTACGGACCATTATATAATTCTCCGGGCTCCAACATGACTACGAGGTCCATTTAAATAAAACTGAAAAACTTGCTTGTCTCCCTATGAGCACTTGACGTGCATGCAGATGCAAGGGGATTAAAAATAATTCCATTTGTATATCACCGTTGAGCATTGGAGAGTTCATTATAATGTTAAGGGTTCAGTATCCACCGGAGCAGAAGAGACATCAGGGGATGGAAATTCGTAGGTCATGTGCCCTCTTAGTCTACTTTGCAAAGTATAATAAGCTGGGATTTATTGCAATCTAATTAAGAGTGAAATGCAGCATTAAAGCGAGATACTTTCAAATAGACACTTCTCGTCTCGAGACACATTATTTTAGTACAGTAAAGTTATTCTTGAGTGGATTTTATTAAACGAGATTTAAATATGGCAACTGAAACGTTATGAAGTTGATGGGAAGGAAACCAATTTTTTCATTCAGATGGCGTTTATATTTATACAGGGTGTTCCTAAATTGCAGTCAACTGCAGGCCTGTTAAGAAAGCTCACTACCACAATCAACACAACGACCAGGAAAATATTTAGAAAGATGATTTATGATGGCTTTATGAAAATGTGCATTCACCCGCGATGTAATGGAATTTTCTAATAGTTCGACTAAAACATTTCCTAAAAACGTAAATAAGAAGCCCCAGATAGGTTAACAGGGAATTCATCAGATCCTAGTATATGATCTCCAATACAACACACACATTTACTGATGTTAATAGTGAGAAGTTTTTTCGTAAATGCGGATTTTCTAATGCCCAGCGTCAGTATTTAAATTTTTTCAGTTAAAAATATCACGTTCAGCACAAATAACCTCATCGGCACTGGCGGTTCTTCTATAAGGTCATTTGGTCAATGACCTCCCACATACAAATAAAAAAATAGAGCTATTCATTTTTCTGAAGTTTAAAAATATATAATATATATATTTTTAATATTCTTAAAAAATATATTAAAGTTTCTAGTTCATTCCATGCACAATACTATTCAAATATCTAGATCGCAGGATTTCGTATCCCCTTCGAGCACCGAGCCTCTACATACATATTCATTACATTATTTATTTATAGAATTTAAAAAATCTTGGGTCAGTCCACAACTTGTCCTCAAAGCTAGCTACGGACCGATTTACAACGAATTAAAGTGAAATAGACTTATGCGCGAATCGTCAGAAAGCAAAAGAGACAGAAAACACTGGCGGGGACAATGTCCCTGACACATTTTATGGAAACGGTAACGCACGAAGTTCAGTAGAGCAGTCTTAATGCTGACTAGGTACACGTTGGTCGGTAAATTCTGTCGCGTTGTTTTTAATGTTTTTATTTGTGAACATTTTATTAGTAAATCTCCACTTGTCGTGAAATTAAGTAAAACAGTGTTTTTGGTGGTTACTATTAAATATGAGTGTTGTACAAAATATATTAAAATTGAAAGATGGACATAAGTTGGGTTATGAAGACCGAGTGAAATTCAAAGGTGGTGGCTGTCCAAAACCTAATATGACGATAAAGCAAACATCTCTTGATAAGAAAAAAGAAGTTAATAGGTATTTTCGAAATTCAATGTACGATTTATCCGAGTGGATTTGCGGATGCGAGGTAAAAAATGCATTTTTTGGTTTCCCATGCCTGTTATTTGGTGATGATCCTGTTCCTATATGGTCCAAAATAGGTGTAACTAACTTGCAATATTTAAAAATAAAAGTACAGAAACATTCGCTCGCATCAAGTCATATGAATAACTGTTGTGTCTAGCAACACTTGGTACAGTTGATATTAGAATGCAGTTAGACAGTGCCTATAGAAAAAGTTTAAAAGCTTATAACGAAAACGTTTCTAAATCAATCTGACTTCATTGCAGTTCAAGTGGATGAAACCACAGATAGTTCCAATAAAGTACAAGTAGTTTTTGTGTTTAGATACGTTTTAGACGGTGTTGTATGTGAGAGATTTTGGAAATTTATTCAGCCTCAAGGAACGACATCGCAGCATTTGACAGATGTAATTTTAAAAGAGTTAGAATGTCTGAAAATTAATGAAAGTCCTGGAAAATTTATAGCACAAAGTTACGATGGAGCATCAGTAATGAGTGGTGCTTTTAGAGGTGTACAAGCCAAAATTAAAAAAAGTTATCCTTCAGTAAATTTTATTCATTGTTACGCTCATCAACTAAATTTAATTTTACAAAAAGCATCAAGTCAGGATTAAAGCATAAAATTTTTTTTTGCTAATTTACATAGCTTTTCTTCATTCTTTGGAAAATCGCCAAAAAAAACAGCCGTGTTAGATAATGTTGTTAAGGTGAGATTACCTAAAGCGGCTCCAACATGATAGAATTTTAGTGCAAAGTGCATAGAGACTGTTAATACCTATCGAACAGAATTATTAGATTGTTTAGAAAAAAATCATTGATAATGAATCAGAAAACAACACTCTAAACCAAGCTATTGGTTTAAAAAACTACTTACAAAATGAACATTTTCTTTACTGGTTAAATTTTTTGCATTTAGTTATGCCTCATTGTGATATATTGTTCAATCAATTACAAAAATGTAATATCGATGTCATAATAGTATTGGCGTTTTTAATAGTAAAATTGAAGATATCAGAAATAAAATTTTGAATAACTATTTGGAGGAGACATCCATGCAGTCTGCCCATAGATGTAAAACGGAAGAATCAAAAAGGAGAATTTCATTAGAAGTTTGTGATATAATTCAGGTTTGGCTTCAGTAATCATTTAGCAGTGTCTCAGTTATTTCACGTAGAACGATTTAAAGATTATAAAAAAAGCTTTCATCAAGATATGTTTAAATTAGTTAAAACAGAGTATCCAGTCATAAATCATTTGAAACTTAAAACTGAATTAAAAGTATTATATAGCGGAGAAGATTTTTCCAATAGTGAAGGTGCAGTTGCTTTGTTACAGCTTTTTATTAACAATAATTTGTGCAATACTTTTTCTGAAAGTGTCAAACTGTTAAAAATCTTGTGTACTCTCCCTATGACTACCGTCGAAAGTGAACGTTATTTTTCCACTTTAAAAAGAATAAAGACATTTTTAAGAAATACTATGGGTCAGGAAAGGTTATCTTCTTTAGCTATGCTTACCATAGAAAGGGCATTAATAAAGAAGATAATAGACTTTAATGTAAAAGTAATTGCCCACTTTACATCTCAAAAAGACCGGAGGATCGACTTGGAATTTAAATCACCTTAAAAGGTAGGTAATACAGTAAACTTTTCTAATTGACCTCCCTATCTCTTGACTCACGAACCGCCACTGCTCATCGGTAAAATTTATTAAACCAAAAGTACACCAAAGTGTAATCTCGATTGTAAATCATTTTCTATCAAATTCCGAACAGGTGTGAAATAATAAGGATGATATTTTTCTTCTCTCAACTCTCTTAAAATTACTCATCTACTTACTCCAGTGGTAGCAGACAATCGCTGTATACTTATTTGTGGGGTTTCTTCTAATCGGACCAAAATGCCTTCCTCTTGTTCGGCAGTTATTGCTTTGGGATGTCCACTGTGAGGCATTGGTCGAGAACCTAATCTATTAAAAAGTACTTGAAATAATTTTTGGTTAGGTTGCTCTCGATTTGGATATAACTAGTCATATTTATCTGCTGCATCTCGCCCGTATACTTTCTCTAGTGCATAAATAGCAACCATATCGATCATTTCCGAATTAGAAAAATCAATGTTTATTTTATCAATTTAAAATTACTGTCAGATTTTAGTGTATGGGACCTGTTTGATTTCCTTGGCAGAAGTAGAGTTAAGGATATTCAAGACGTATTGTGCAGATTTGTGAAAATATTTACCAAATTATTGTAGGAAAGAATGCCTACAAGTAGTTTTGTTATCATGTCTCTTTTTGCCACTGTACTGATTCAGAATGAATAAAGGTTTGGATGAAACTCTTTTAAAATTACTCATCTACTTACTCCAGTGGTAGCACACAATCGCTGGACACTTATTTCTGGAGTTTCTTCTAATCGGACCAAAATGCCTTCCTCTTGTTCGGCAGTTATTGCCATGGGTTATCCACTGTGAGGCTTTGGTCGAAAACTTAATCTATTAAAACGTCCTTGAAATAATTTTTGGTTAGGTTGGTCTCGATTCGGATATAACTAGTCATATTTATCTGCCGCATCTCGCCCGTATACTTTCTCTAGTGCATAAATTGCAACCATATCGATCATTTCCGAATTAGAAAAATCAATATTTATTTTATCAATTTAAAATTACTGTCAGATTTTAGTGTATGGGACCTGTTTGATTTCCTTGGCAGAAGCAGAGTTAAGGAAATTCAAGACGTATTGTGCAGATTTGTGAAAATGTTTACCAAATTATTGCAGGAAAGAATGCCTACAAGTAGTTTTCCTATCATGTCTCTTTTTGCCATTGTACTGATTTACAATGAATAAAGGTTTGGATGATTTCAATTTAATTTCTTATTCTTGCCATGCATTGTTATTAATTTATCTCTTCAAATATTATTACATTTTCGAGTTTGTCTTTCATTTCAATTTGTTTGTATGAGAATAACTGAATATTTTCAATTAATGGAAATGTTTAAGATGAAATAAATTCATTTTAACTAAGATAATAATTGTAAAAAAAAAAATAATTAATCATAAGCATTTAAGTTCTTTTTTTTAATTCGTAAATAGTGTATACACCAACAAATTCAAATTTATTATTTTCGTCAAAATAAAAAAAAAAACCTTCGTTTTAATAAAACATCCGACAATAAAATATGAAAGTTTTAGTAGGTAAGACGTAATGGGGACTAATACTATTAAGTCGTTAAATTTTTCAGTTCTTGGGGGTGATAAATGAAGAGGTGGTAAGATCACCTCAAGCTGTTAGGATCTACATCCCAAATGAACCAATTTATGAGTTGTCAAAGACAGATATATATTTTCATTAATTTTCCACTTGATTATTCCCACAAATAACTGGAGTTGTGAATTAGAACTGAGGCCAAAAATGCAATGATAATTAATTACTACAGCACACAGGTAGTTATTTCGAACGCTTATAGCCACAAATTAGGACTAGTAGGTGGGTAGTCTGCCACACCAAACTAAATTGAGTACATTATAAAATCTTTTGAGTTAATTGAGTTGTTTGCTCTATTCACTATATATATTGCAATTTCCTATCGCATTGTTTTTACATGTGACTCGCGAAAATTTAAGTTAAATATGTCAAAAAAAATTTTTGATATAGAAAGGATGAATAACATTCAGTTATATTTATTTATAAATATGGTCTAAAATGACGATTAAATTTAACAATCTGTTTGTACAGTGTGGTCTAAATGTAATAAAAAAAGATACGAGACATTAGTTCAAAAGTATTTTTTAACTAAACATAAGTGGTTTATAAATAAAAAACGAAGATTCAGACAAATAGCCGATGAAAGAACAATTCAAAATTAATGTCTCATAATATTATATTTATTTTTTAACTTTCCACTCAAATAGCAATTTTCTTATTTTACTTTATTTGTGTACATTTGTTGTAAATTTTGTAGTTCTTTTATAACTTTTGTAGAGTTTTGTAACTTGTAAATAAATAAATATACCGGGTGCCTACGTATTACTAGCCAGCCTATAACTTCCTTGTAAAAAAATATATCGATTTCAAATTTTGGGATGTTGTATGGTTTCACATAAAATAAATGAATGTAGGAATAAATCTATTACGGTTATTTAAGTTTTTTTGGTGAGTAAAATTTGATAAAGGCATAAAAATTTCATTCCCGGCTGAACCGGAAGTACTACGAAAAGTAATTTTCAGGCTCAAAGTACTTCGATATTTTTAATGGAAGATCCTGTATTGAACCTTAAATTTACATCCTACTAAGTTTTCTGGATATTTTTTGTTTCTAGTGTCCTCTGTCTAAACCTAATAATTTATGAGATATCGGCGACTGAATGTTCACCTGCACTGTCACAAAGGCTACACAATAAAAAATGATGTTTAAACAGAACTTTGATTCAAGAGGGCTGTGTAAAATAAAAGAACTATATTTACCGATTTTCATTTAGATTTTGACAGTACTGCTGCATTATTTAAAAGTTTCTCTCGACAGTTGTCATTTAATTTTTGCGTTTTATTCTTGATTTACCATTTAGTAAGTGTTTAAGTGTTATCTGGTTGTTAAAAATGGCTGTGTTTAGGCGCAAGCATCAAATTGATATGTTATTAGTATATGGAGAGGTAAGAAGAAACCGAAGGGAAGCCAGAGCATTGTATGGTCGACGGTATCTAGAACGCGACCAACCTTGGGCACAATATTTTTCATGGTTGCAAGAACATTTTAAAAGGGAAAATGATAATGAACATGCGAACACATTTATTGTAAATGAGGAGGCAGAGATAAACACACTGGCCTGTGTTGAGATTGATCCAACAAGTTCTACAAGGCAAATTGCCAGTGGTAACGGGATATCTCCTGAAAGTGTTAGAAAGATTCTATATAAACATAAGTACAAATCTTTTAAGTACCAAATCCATCAGCATCTTTACGAGAGAGATTATCAACGATGATTGAATTTTTGCAATTGGTATCTAGAAACTGAGCGTCATCAGCCAAATATAAAATCATGCATTTTATTTTCGGACGAATCTCGATTTACCAACATGGGAATCCTTAACAGGAACAATACGAGATATTGGGCAACTGAAAATAACCATCTATTTAGAGGAGGGGCTTTCCAAGAAAGATTCGGCATCAACGTTTGGTTGGGCGTTATAGGAACACGCATTGTAGGACCAATATTTTTTGATGGACCTTTAAACGGGGCCCGGTGCCTACATTTTCTAGAGAACGAAATTCAATATTTTATAGAAGTTTTACCTGTGCAGAATGAACATGTCTTCTGTCAGCAAAATGGTGCACCGCCCCATAACGCCCGAGTAGTCACCAGCTATATAAGTGAAACTTTTAATAATCGCTAGATAGTACCAATGGTCCTTTACGGTGGCCGGCGAGATCCCCAGACCTTACACCTTTGGATTTTTTTACTGCGCTCATATCAAGGAAAAGGTGTATAAGACACAACCACATAACATAGGATATCTTAGAAATAGAATTACAAGTGATAAACTCTATTACTCCAATTCAGATGGAAAACGTTCTTCGGGAATTTAAAGAAAGGATTAATTCTTGTCGAGAAGTCAACGGTGTACATTTTGAACATTTAAATTATGGTTAAAAAAAATTATACCTACCTATTACTTTTAGTGTTTCACTTTTGATACTTATTTTATTTTTCTGCTTTGAGCAGCTTTGTGACATATTAGTGCAGGTGAACATTCAGTCGCCGATATCTCATAAACTATTAGGTTTAGACAGGGGACACTAGAACAAAAAATATCCAGAAAGGTTAGTAGAATGTAAATTTAAGGTTTAAAACAGGGTGTTCCATTAAAAATATCGAAGTAATTTGAGCCTGAAAATCATTTTTCGTAGTACTTCCGGTTCAGCCGGAAATTAAATTTTTATGATTTTATCAAATTCTACTCACCAAAAAACTTAACTAACCGTAAAAGATTTGTTCCTAC
Organism: Rhamnusium bicolor; assembly: GCA_029963845.1. Classification (NCBI taxonomy): domain Eukaryota; kingdom Metazoa; phylum Arthropoda; class Insecta; order Coleoptera; family Cerambycidae; genus Rhamnusium; species Rhamnusium bicolor. Next base: position 793,430 of record JANEYF010001323.1, read on the forward strand.
ATTCATTTGTTTTATGTGAAAATGAAATAATTCATGATTGATATAACATTTTCAACCGCCATATTCTCGAAAACTGTCAAAGATAGATATAGGGTATGCGACATGTTTTGAACCTACAATTTTCTGGGCAATCTAAATTTCGAATAATATACTGGGTGTTCCATTAAAAATAATAAATTATATACTGTTTCCGGTTAAACCGGAAATGAAAATCAGATCTTGAAGAAATCAAACTGTGCACCGTATTCAACCATACAATATCTCAAAATTTGAAATTGATATCTTTTTTACAAGGAAATTATAGGCTGGCTAGTAACATCATAGGCACCCGGTATATACATATACAGGGCGTCTTTAAATTCCGTTGCCATAATTCAGAGGGTGATTGTACATGGGAAAATATAAAAGAACTTCCTATAAACATGTGTCCGAAAATTCTTCCTACGGGAGCTAGTGCCTTTTGAAGAAAGTATTCTAGAACAGGTGTTTATTTAATATCTCGGGAATCCTTCAAGCTGTAGAGCACATAGCTTATTATTGATGAAGGTCACCATTTAATGGTGCCAACCAAGATGAACTTCAACAGGGACATGGGGAACGGTGGTGGGTCCACCTACTTTACAATCCTAGTTTTTGTCTTAATTTTTTTTTTTTTTTTTTTTTTTTTGACATCATAGGAATATGATAATCCACTCACTTTACATAAAAAAGATCATATTCTGCCAAGGTTGTGGAACCAACCATTTTAAAGAAACACCGCTTTAAAAAAATTATTCCTTGATTCATCAAGTAAATTGGATTTGAACAAAATAGAGAAGTACGCGGTTTTTCTTAAAAACGGTTTGTACTACGGCCTTGGGAGAAGATAATTTTTTGTGTAAAAATGAGTGGGAAATCATATTCCGATGATAACGATTAAACGAAAAATAAAAACAAAAATAAATGGTTACCCTCATTACTAAGGGGTTGTGCACTAAAGCGTGTCTCTGCAGCTTGAAGGGTTCTCAGATATTAAATAAAAACCGATTGCCCCCTGAAATATGGCAACCAAATTTCGGGACACCTTGTATATACATATTTTTTATTTCACCCAACGCTGGATAGTGTTTTCGTGGCCTCCGAATCTCACAGGAATTGCCTACAGTCACTACTCACATCCTGCAGGGTTAGTGCCTGAAGAGCCCAAAATAATGTGCCTAAGAAGACGGAGAGGATTTAGAATGACTGCCGAGTGCCTTTTGCATTTGGCCTGCAAATCATGGCTGATCTTTGGCAGGCTAGGATGGCTTTCAAATGCGAGAGCAACATAGGCTTTATCCCTCCGAGTATACCGATTATTAGGACGACCGTTTTAACCGAGTAGCCTAGATACAGCACATAGAAATCCGGAGATCGCGATATTTGGTTCATTTTTCTTCCTCCTTCGAGATGTTTTTCTCGAGAGAGGCCGAAAATTCGATGACATGCACCAGCTTGGTTTGCTGGTAGAGGAGAACTATGTCAGGTTTGTTGGCTTGGATTAGCCTGACACTCAGGAATGAATAGGTCCAATATTTATTAGAACTACTCGTTCCCGACAACGGAATCAATATCTCCGGGGACGTAAATTAGCACTGTATCTGGTCTACCTCATATAAGTGCCCATAATATAGCACACGTGACGCCGCTGTACTTCATTGGATGTAGGTAGAAATCGCATACATGGAGCATGCATAGTAAGTGATTCCGGTACCTGACGGCAACGCATGAATACTTCTGTGAATATTCATGATTTTGCGAAAACCTCTGTCTAATTGGCGCAGTTCATCTACCGTCCACTCCACTACTTCAAAGAAGTAGAGCAGAACTGGAACGGTAAGCATGTTAGTTGTAGACACTTTTCCTTTCCCTGGAAGTTCATATTATTATTATTAATATTATTTTGGAATCACGGATGCCTGACAGTCCCCTGTGGCCTCCGATGCCTCACGGGAGTCGCGTCGGCGCTTTAACTATAGCCACTTCCCACATCCCGCAGGGTTAGTGCTGTAGATACTAGAATCGTGTGCTCTAAGCAGACGGAGAGAACCTAGAATAACCGCCTGGTGCATTTGGCCTGCCAGACACTCGGTTGATTTTTGGCAGGCCGGTATGGTCTTGTTATTATTATTACATTATTAATCAGATTGACATGTTGTTCCTTGTATATTAGTTGGCCGTCCCTATCACAAATAAACGTATAATATTTTTACGTTTTGTGCACATCTTTAATCAAAATGTCCCTTTACAGAGGACACAGTAGTGTTGTAAATCTATATATTTTATGTCAGATATTCCCTTTTGACGAGAACCTCTTGGAAATAATCATTCCTAGTTTAGAATATTGTTTTCACATTATGGATCTAATATTTACAATATGTCATATCAAACGCTATATGGTCTGTATGTCATTATTACATGTTGTATCGATATTTCTTTTGCACTTTCAGTTGGCGGTACGATAAAATTTTAATTTTTAATATTAAACGGCTTATAGTTGTTCGGTTTTATATTGATATAAAAAATATTTACATTATTAAATAACACTTAATTTAACATAAACTATTATGTTTTAACTTTGTGAATATCCGAATATTGTGATGTAGTTTTAATTTAATTAATTTTTAGTCAGTCTGTTTGGAATATGCAAATATATTTTGAAATTACCCGAATGCTATATTTCGTATAAACCTTGTGGAGTTCTATTCAATTTCACTTTAAATTGTACCTCAATAATATTCTACTATTTCCACAGAGTAGTAGATTTTGTTTGTTTTCAGAAAGTTGCTGTTTAAAATTCAGTCCGATATTACAGTTTGCTAGTGACACACATTTTATTTTAAGATGAACTGAGCAGTGTTAACTCCGGGTCTAAATATAAAATATCTATTAATAAAGTTTATTCGTTTTATTTTAACGATTTTAATTTGATTTACTGGATTAATTATTATTAGTCTTCATTTCATAACAAACACATTTTTAAATATAGTGAACTATTCAACAAGTTGCAGATGTTTGATAGGATACCGCATTGCATTTAACTTCTAATCAATGATAATACATACAATTTTTATAATAAAACAATAATTACATGTATACAATGTGGTCGTAAAGTATAGAATAAATTCAATAAAACTGGTATCTAGTAGTTATTTGAAAAAAATCGTTCGAATTTAAGGTTGGGATTTTCGATCCTATGGAAAAAGTTTGTTTATCAAGTATTTGTGACCATTTTCAATTTATTGAACAATAACTGCAAAATTCATAAATAAAAATTAAAAATGAGAGTATTTTTTTCAAATAATTCAAGAGACCGCATTAGAATAAGCGTGTTACATGATGCCCATAAAAACATCACACCAACAACAATCCAAAATTTGATGGAATGAATAATAAATGCTTTTAGAATTATCACTCCGGCAATTTTATGAACAGTAGAAACCTCATTCCAAAGACGCATAGAAATGTGTGTCAATCAAAATGGACAACATGTGGAGCACTTTTTATAATATCTTCTCTTGAATTACAAAAATAAATATTTTTAATTTTTATTGCTGAATTTTGCAGTTGTTCAATAAATCGAAAATGGTTACAAATAGCCACAGGGATGTAACAAAAAATAAAATTAAAATCCAGGTCCGTATTTAAAAAAAATAAGTTAATGATGGTTTCTGGAAGATGAAACGTCTCATTTCAAATATGATAGCGCCATAGTAGAGGATAAAAAGTGAATATGGGGAAGTGTTATTCGTTTTAAAATTAGTTTTCAAATAACGTCAGAAAAAATTAAAAACGATTTTATGAAATTTCGTTTTTTCCGGATATTTCAGAAAGTATTCGGAAATTTCCAAATTCCAACAAAGCATTTTGATAAGCATCAAATTGCGCAACTTTGCCATAATTTAACCGATCCTGTATCTCTTGCGATTTCCAAGATCCCAATGATGAGGCTCGAAAATGGGCCACCCTGTACATACAAAAAACATTCGTTTTTCAATTCTACATCACATCGTCCAAAAATATACAGGGTGTTCCATCTGGAAAAATTGAGAAAGTTCAGTTTACCCTGTATAATTTTAGGAAGTGAAAAAGCTGAGTGTCGTCCCACAGATGTCTCATAACTGGTACTAACATATTTTTTCTTAAAATCGATAATTGCGACTAGTGATTTTTTTTAATATACGTAAATGGCATAATTTCAACAAAAAAAAATCTTTACATCCCAATGGTTGGGAGAGAGTCAATAATAATACAGGAATGGATGGAGGCCACAAAGAGGTTTCAAAAAATGTTCAGATATACATGCATTCCATTAAAAAAAAATGTTAATTGACCCTGTAGAATCATCTTGGTTCACCCTGTATATTCGAAAATAATTTCCGGTTATAGACTTTCTTATATAGTTTATTTATGTTTTTAAATCAAGTTTCTAGCTATCACAGAACTCGACATATCGAAGTCGGACGCACTATTGCCCCATCCTGTATAGTAATCCAGTGTATTAAGGTCTGGAGAGTGTGATGTCCATGCTATCGGTTCTCCACAACCTATCCATCGAATGGGATTAGTTTCATTGAGATATCTTTGTACGATCAAGGAAAAATGTGATGGAGCGGCATAAAAAAATACGTTGCCATATTGCTCGTGGAATATCCTGTATTAAAAATGGCAAATCATTTTGAAGAAAAGTGAGAAATATTCTCCATTAATCCTTCGGGATAGAACAAAGTGATCAATAAAAAATTGTCGACAATTCCAGCCCAGATATTAATCGATAATCGTTATTGGTGTGGTCGACTCAATTTTTCCGTGAAAATTTTCATCGATCCATAAGTGGTTATTATGAACATTTACACCATCTCTGTTAAATTCAGCTTCACCCGTAAATAATTCAGAAGAATGAAATAAAGGGTTTCGAATACATTTCCGTGCAAATCATGCGCATAATCTCAAAAGCGGTACTGTATCCTTGGGATTCAGCGCCTGAACCCTTTGTAAATGATAACGATACAATATATTGCTTCTTAAAACGCGATGAACCATTTGACTCACATGTCTCGTTGCGACAATTTTTCTTGTGCTAATACTAGGATTCGCCTCAACTGTTTCGAGTATCCCTTTCCTACTATCGAAATGTTTTTATCGTCGTCGCTCTTCTTCCACCATCATGATTGGGTTTCAAAAATTCTGTTTGTTTTAAGCGCATATGAATATTATAACAATCATATAAATAGTTGATTTCGCCCATTGTGTGATATTATTACTTAAAATTCCTAATGAATTTACATTCTTCACCACTTTATTTGTAATATACACTGCATGACTTGAGAAAGTCAAATCTTCATCAATAATAACACCAATATATTTAAATCCTTTCACCTGTTCAATGCTATCACTTTCTATGGTAATTTCGATATTCTGCTCTGTATTAGTTAAGTTATATATTTACTTTTAATTGTAAATTTACTTTTTTTTAATATCTACTTTTTGGTTATTGTACGTTAATCATTTAAATAATCTGTCTACTTCTTTATTTAGAACTGCTAATATCTCCTTCACATCCTCTCCAATGAAGTATCATCAGCGAGTAGTTAAATACTGCATATTTTACACAGTTCACAATATCATTTATGTACAGAATAAAACGAGTTGGCCCCAAAACTGTCCTCTGAGGAACTTCGTTGAGAATATTTTCTGCTGATGATATTGGATCTATTAGTCAAGCAGTCGCCGCACCAAGCTAATACTTCATTCTCAAGACTCACGGCTTACAATTTTAACATTAATAAGCTTCTATCAATTGTTTCGATACTCTTTGGAAGTCTAGAAAGGTAACACCAATTATCTGCTTATCATTTAATAATTATTATAAACATCCTTCGATCTGGATAACGTCGGTTGGTAAAGCGTTCTGCATAAAATCTATCAGCTTCTACATTATTACCATTAAGTAAGTCCATAAATGAAATGCGAATCGGCCATTTCTTCAGAACATTAAATCATTTTTTAAATGTGAATGGACAATTCACATCAACGAAGTTAAAAGAACGTTAATAATCTAAACACCGCTTGACAGATGCTTGATTTGTTTATAAGGTAAAATTATTGACGCATTTAATAGTACAATAAGTGATTACGATTTAACTTTATAGGCCGGTAAAGGGGAATTTTAAATGTCCATTCGTACTCCAAACCTGACTTTTTGACCAAAAATTAGTTATAAGATGTACATCAAGTATCAATGATCAAAAATTAAAAATTAACCCATAGGGGTTAAAAAAAAAACTACCCCAAAACGACTTTTCTGCAAATATCTCTGAAAATGTAAAAGCTACAGAAAAATGTTTTAAATAAAATCGAAAGATATTGAAATTATCTATAGAATCGTTTTGAATCTTGTTTCACGTATTTGCAATAGAAAACGAGATATTTATAATTAAAAATTGCTATTAACTAAAAAATACGCAAATTAAAAAAAATCATAATAAATAAATAAATTAATGTTTTTACAATACAATTATTGTATGAAGTAAAAATTAACTTTCATGACTGAATTCCGTCAGTTTTTCTAGGAAAATATATTACTATACTTACATTAAATATAAAGATGATATAATTCCACTGTTTTCCCACTCCAAATAGCTGCTGAAAGCGACTGCATTGGGAATTTGATTAAAACCAATTATTTACTTAAAAGATAGTCGAAATAGTCGAGATTGTAAGGAAAGTAACAAAGAGATGTTATTAAAAATGGTGCTACTGATGTGACGACATTTTCTTTGTAATAATGAAATTTCCTGTAACGTAGGACATTAAGCGCTACTTAAGATGACTAAAAAAGAATTTGATGCTCTTAATGCATATACTCCTTCAGTGAGATAGAAATCATTAATGACAAAAAATGAAAATGCATTACGACTGCTGCCTACCAAAATAGTCTTCTGTTTCCTTTGTTTTATTACAAATGCGTTTTTTAAATGTGCGTAAAAATATAGATAGATTTTTATGGTGAAATTAAACCATTTTGTTAACTGCTTGGGCAATCTGACATTATTGCCACAAATAAAATAATACTCATATCATATTTATCTACTCAATGCCTTTTTTACAACAAAACTCTGACTCATTTCCGAGAGCTCATAAGCTGAAAAATAATAAAAATGTCCCTAATTTGTGGTTATATTAACTATGAGACATACTAAGTGCGTATGTTGTTTTATTATTCTTCCAGATCAGATAACACAGCGTGACAACTGTAATTTATTACGATCTTAAATGGTGGTATAAGATCTAATATACTAAAAGGTCTCAAAGGTCCTTCTTGATGTGCGAAAGAAATAAATAAATAGCCAAGAAAATTAAAAAAACAATTTAATTCATTAATAAAATATCAATAAAGAAAAAAATACTATAAAAATTCTTACAATCTAGTAAATATGTCTAGGGTTTAAAATTATTATAACCATTTAATTAGTAACAATTTAAAGATGTACTAGAATTTAGAAAAAATTGAACAGAAAAAATTGTACAAAAATTAAGAATTAGAACTATGCAAAAAAATGTACAGTGTGCCCGTAAAGTATGAAATAAATTCATTATTTCTTGAACCAAAAATATTTAGAAAATATCTGATGTGGCCAGAACATAACTTTCTTATACCAGTATATATCATCCTGATCTAAAAAAATCATTCTATTCTTCACTTACCTCAATTAAATTTTAATAGCGTACCTTGAAATGTTTCATTAACAATTTTAAATAATTAATTATCAGCGTCATTCGATACTGTCACTAATAATTCATATATTTCAATAATTTTTTTGTTATTGACATTGACATTTTTGTAACCAATTAGACCTTTCAAATGTCAAACTCTTAAATTTATCCTAACCCCATTTTATGAGGCCAAATGTGTAAAATATTTCAGTTTACATCAGCTTTATTTAAGTACTTGGAATAGCTATTTGTATGACAAGGGAGAAAAGTGCATAATTTCCTCCCGCGGGTAGATTGCGTCGGGCATCAATATCCAAGGGAGGAAATGGCACTTTGCTCCTGTGTAATACATATGATTTTTTCTACGACCATTTGCAGTGTTTTACATTGGTTTTACATATATTTTATTATATTTTCTTATGCATGACAATCAAAAAACCAAAATGTCATAATAGGTATTTAGATAAGTAAATATTGTTAAAAATCAAAGTACATGGAACGTTGCTAAGGTTGCTTCTTGTTTTCAAAATAAACAAACTTCCAAAAAGTTTATAATAATGTATTCCCAATGTGAAGATGAAGTTCCTCAAGATATTCTGGAAGAAGCAAACGTGGTTTCGTTAAATCTATTACCGTTAAAGTCTCGTGAAAAATATGAAAACCAGCTATTTAATTGTTGGATGGAGACTAGGCAAATAAGGAATATATGTGAAGAAGTGGTCCTATTTTACTTTTCCAAAAAATGCGCCGATTTGAAGCCTTCAACATTATGGAGCAAATACAGCATGTTGCGATCTACACTCCAAATTAAAGACAATATCGACATTAAGTTTCATAAATTAGTAGCTTTTTTAAAAAGGAAATCTGCTGGATATAAAGCCAAGAAAGCCAATACTTTTTCAAGGAAGGATATCAACAAGTTTATTGCAGAAGCTACAGATGAAACTTACTTACATACGAAGGTAAGATTGATCGTTATTGTTGAATAATAAATAAAAACGTAACGCAGCATTTTTTTTAGAAAGTATATATATGACAATTAAGTGACATTTTAGGCAGTTATCATAAGTGCATTTTCCTTTTTCAGGTTGTGCTTATATTTAGAATTGCTGGGGCATGCCGTAGCGATGAATCAGTTAAAATGGTACTTGAGGATATCAGTGATAAAGGCGACATTTTGGTGGTGCAAATACCTGACTCAAAAACTAATATCAAAAGGACATTTACAATAACAAATGAGATTTTAAACGGAGTATCTGTCTTGGATATGTATAGAAAATATCTGGACTGTAGGTCCCCTAAAACAGGTGATTCTAGATTTTTTGTAACTTATGCTAAAGGGAAATGTACAAATCAGGTAATTGGCAAAAACATAATTGCCAAAATTCCATACAGAATAGCAATATTCCGCAGTTTCCACCGTACTTCAGCTACGTTATTAGTCAATACTGGAAGTGACATTCTCACTCTAAAAAGACATGGGGGATGGCGAACAAACGCAGTAGCAGAAGGGTACTTAGATGATTGTATTTCTAAAAAATGTAAGGTAGCCAGCCAAATATTTACGGGAGAAAGTACTACTTCATGTACCAAAAAACGTCTTGTTTTTGAAAATTTTGTTTCTACAAATACTTCATCAGCGACTAAGACTTTGGAAAACAACAAACAGGAACTGATCTCCACCAGCAGGGCCAATATTTCTTCAGGGGCAATCTCCATTAGTAATTTAACTAATTGTACCATAAATTTTAACAATATTTAGTTACTGATGTTAATTTAAACCTCGATTTAAACGGTTTTCAATTTTTATAAATAAAAATAAGTAATAAAAAATCTGTTTCAAAGAAAAGCATTAATTTTCAGGAAGTTTGTGTATCAATAAAAGAAGTCTATACACTACTATTACAGCTATCTGAAGTTTTGACTTGTTTGCTTCCAGAGGGAGCCAAAGTATTTTCCTCCCTAGGGAAGCAAAGTATTTTCCTCCCGAGGGAGGAAAAGTACTACTTTGCTCCCTGAAATGAGGGAGCAAAATAGTTTTTTCTATGTAGGGACTAGAAAAAAATAATATAATCAATTTTTTATTTATCATTATGAACATTAATTACCAATAATTGTACCCAATTTGTTAGATTATTAAAACTAATGACAATAGAAGATTTTGATGAACAGCTTAATGTTGTTGTGTTAATATCAATATCCTGATTTTCGCTCGTTATTGTTGATAGTGATTCACAACCCTCAATAATAATTTGCTTGTCTTTATATTTTCGCAAGTTGATACTGACTGTGATTTTTTTACTTCCAGTAATAATTTGTTGCGTCACATTATACTTTTTTGAGATAGAATTTTCTAAATATCCTTCAGCAACTGCTGAGGACCTCCATCCCCCATGCCTCTTTAAACTGAAACTGTGTCAAGTATAACTAGAAGGTTTCGGCAATTTAAGATACTCGGCAACTTTACGGGGTATTTGGGAAAATGTGTTTTTTCCAACTGCTTGCACTGTGCACATTCCTTTAATATAATTTACGAAACATCTGGAATGTGTTGTTTTTGCAGATCTTAATGCAAAATACTTCCTATATATGTCAATAACGTTATTTCTATTAATCTTATCATTGTGTCTGGAATCGTAATAACTAAAATGTCGTATTTATCTTGAATATTTTCGAGACATAAATAGGTTAATTCGTCACACCGACAAGCCCCACAAATTGCCATAACTACAGCGTATGTGGATGATATTTTTGCAGTGTTCGATACAAAAGTCGCTGATATTGATAATTTTGTATCTAAATTAAACAGTCGTTTCGCGGCAGTTAAATTCACATATGAAACTGAAAACTCTGGACAACTACCATTTTAAGATGTATTAGTAATTAGAAATAGTGAAAATAAGTTCGAATTTGATATTTACAGAAAAGATAACAGTACTCTAAGATATATTCCTAAGGACTCTCGCCATTGTGCTCAACACAAAATGCCGAGTTTTAATTTTCTAGTCCATCGTCTATTAAGCTTCCCCCTCAGTAAGGAGAGGTTTGAAAAAGAAAAGGCATTGATTAAGGATATAGCTGCGAGTAATGGATATTCTGTAAGTTTAATTGACAAAATAATTAGGAAACGAAAGTTTACAGAGTCGCTTCGAAATTCCTCGAGCTTTCAATATGAACGAGAAAATCCGAAATTTGTATCGATTCCATTCGATCATCGATTCACTCGTGGTATTGGTAATATCTTTAAAGATGTAGGTATGACAGTGGTTCATTCGTCGGGAAACAAACTACAACAACTTTTAGACAATCCAAAAGACAAAATTGAAACAAAGGAAAAGTCGGGGATTTACCAAATTAGCTGTAAGGACTGTAATCAAAAATATATTAGATAGACTAGACGATCAATTCAAACTAGATTCAAAGAGCATACGACCCATTTCAAATATGGTAGAACAGATAAGTCTAGTGTAGCCCAACATGCGTTTGAGAACAACCATAAAATAGATATTAGCAATTTAAGATTAATTAGGAATGTAACAAATACTAGACAGCTGGATGCATTTGAAAGCTTGGAAATCATAAATGTAAAAATAGTATGAATAGTGACAGAGGGCCTATCCCAAATAGCCCCGCTTTATTGGTTAGTGGATCACGGTTCGCCGAACAGTGACGATCCGGTGAACTGTGACAATAGTTTAGGTATAAATAGGGTAGATTGTTAGCATAAGTTTAGTTTTAATCATCTCCAGATGATGCCAACCTGGTTGGTGAAACGCGCGTTCAATGCAGTATATAGTGTTTTGATGTTTCGTGGAAAACTACGTCAGTGTTATCTCCAAAAGAGATATTGACAAAAATTAGAAGGAGCTTTCTTGCAGAGACCTGTGGCTACAATACGGCCCAGTGCTCAAATTCAGGGTGTTTAGACAAAGCAATGCCCTAACCTAAACTGAAAGAAAAAACTCAACTTCACATAAAACGCACTATATATTTTTTTTACAAACAATCTTGTCAACCCGCGACCAGTGATCTATAGCCAAACGAGAGGCAAGTGTTTTGACCAAAAAATATTCAAAATCGACCTTTTTTTCAGAAGTTGTCAACAGATGTAAATTGACAATTTTCAAAGACCCGCTTCGATTGGCGCGAAGTTTATTATGAAAACAGTTTTTTTCATACCTGTATTGTTAACACGAGCTTACTCTTTGAGTGGAATATGTCTTAGTCACTCACAGACAATGTACATTTTTTTGAAAAACTTTGTGCCAGATGATGCAAAACAGACGCAAAAATTTTGATGGATATTTTTCTCTGTTTGAAGAATATTAACAGATAGTCTTGTTTCCAGCTTACTTGTATCCTGTATTTATATCAAATTGTAATATTTATATATTTCTGATTTATTTGGTTACATATTCAGTTGTCATACTTTTTATTGACACCATATAAAATAATGCTCTTTTAAAAAACCTATAAAGCAAACAAAATATAACAAATTCGCCTCTCTTTTAACGAGCACAGATAAATTGATAATACCTCGTCCTACATTATTAATGCCATGAACAATTAAACTGTACTTAATCAAACTGGGTTTATATGTTTAACATTCTCTTGCAAAATGCAAAATATGATGTTCATTTTTTGTTAAATTTTGTCGACGAATTCCAAGAGCATTTTTAATTACAACAGTGATAACCACAAGCACATATATCTGTAAGTGAGAAAAAAGTGCGTGAGAAGTGAGGGTGAAAACTTGAGAATTAATTTTCTCCAAGTTAAATTATTGAGACTAATAATGTTAAGTTGGTGTTTAACATATAATGAGCGAAAGGCAATTAGTTGCTTAGACGGTAACGTTATATCTTTGTAACTTTTATAAATTTATAGTAACTAGGAGATATGTGTTTATTCATCAAATACTGGTTTATTGATGTTTTATTAATAGGGTTCTGCTTTTCAGTGCGTAAACAACAAACCAAAAATATAGTATATAGTAAGTATCGCACACATACATATTCATAAATTTTTGGCTAAAGCACCAATGCATTAAAGCAAGGTTGGGAACTGTAAACAAATATTCATTTGAACATACTATTTACGTTACCTGAATATTTGATGAAAACAGCATAAATTAGTGCCAGGGGCAAAATAAGGCTTCTTAAACCTTCCATTTCGAAAGTTTTTCTATTAATAGCACTATGCAATTTATAAGTTCTAAATTTTTTACATACAACACGTGAGTTAGCTGGGGTCTCTTTCACATTGTTATTTGATGTGCAAAACTTTGTTTAATAGTGTCTGAGTTCTAAACCGAATGTCTGTATTTTCGTTTTATTTGCAAAGTTTAGAGTCGGCAGGGTTTCTATTTTAAAACTATTCGTATTTAAAGTTTCGTTAAATTTAGAAGTTCGTAACGATCGATGATCTAAGTGAAATTAAAAAAAAATAGCAAATTAATTAACTGAATAACTTTTTATTTCAATTGAACTTTTATTTAAATTAAATTATTAATAATATTACATTACATTTAACACAATTTAAAGTAAATATTTAAATGAACGGCGTCCACACAACACAAGAATGACCAGAAGATATTATCCATCTGACAGATGGAGCACTGAAAATATTGGTTAAATACTGATCTACGGACTTCGTGGCTTACTTTGCGATCTCGTGTTAGCTAGGAGCTAAAAAGCGTCTCACTGTGCCTCGACAAACGACGTTGGTCACAAGACTGAGCGTCTGAGCGAAACGCCTGAACTCCCGCATAAAAGGACTCGCAAACTAACCTGCACAATTTACACATGCGCTTGAAATTAACAGGTGCCTGGTTCGGAGTTCCTACGTTTTTATTGCTAGGAAATAATTAGGGATGATAAGGGATAAAGCATAAAACAAAATTCGGATTTGTTTTATCAGAGAATTGAATCTTTAATTTTAGACCAGTAACTAGTAACCAGGTTTGCCTTTTTGCGACATTTTCGGATACGATTTCCTGCAAAATGTTCCTGCGTTCGGCACATTGTCGAATATAATGTGTAGAAAAATATGCACCTTTTCAAAATATAATTCAATATGCACGGAAAGCTTTCTTTGACATTTTCTTTGATCTTACTTAATTAATAGACTGCAATATGTCGCGTTAATGGGTTCAAGTCTTCTGATTGTCTCGTCTTCAGGTGTTCCTCAAGGATCTGTTCTTGGATCGCTGATTTTTAATATTTTCGTAAATAACATGTGTAATATGCTAGATGTCTATTTTTTAATGTATGCGGATGATATAAAACTCCCACATAGAATTTCTAACAAATGATTGTATTACATTTATTTTTTATATATTTATTTATTTACTTATTACTGTAACAAATTTAACAAAACAATATGTCTTAACCTAGTTTACAATACAATAAAAAAATGACACCTGAGGAGACCTCGTATTGTGTCGTGCAGTATTTATATTCTGGTTAGTATGTTTCTGTAATAATAATGAATATTAGGAATAGAGTATATGTAACCTATCTAATACAACCTGGGCTGAAAGGAAAACTCTCCAGTATTGGCAAGAGTTACCAAGATTAGCTCATTCGAAGGCGTCTATAAAATACCCTTTGAAATCAAGAGCTAAGAAACTTTTAGAGTTAAACAGGGTAAACCTGAAAACTCTAACAGGCCTATATACCGGGCACTGGCGTCTAAACTCTGCATAAACTCGGCCTAGCGGAAAACTTCGAGTGCCGTCTATGCCTGGAGGATGATGAGAAGGCAGACCACGCCTTATGCACCTGTCCCACTGTGGAGAGGATCCGATTCTCAATATTTGGCAAAGGGCAACTGCTGCCAGAGGATCTGGACACATTCTCACCCAATAAAGTTAACAGTTTCATTAAGAGACTGAACTTATTGGTGAAATATAACTAGGTGTGTGAGCCACAATAGGCCTGCTGATGGCCACAGTGGAGGGTCCACAAGGACACCTCACAAGAAACCTAACACCCAAACCGATCTGATAATACTATACTCTAATATACTAAGTAAATATTCTAAAAACTTAATACCTATTGTTTGTAATAGAATAAATCTATACATGTTAATATGGATAAAAAACAACATTAATATAAATAATTTGGGGCGGTGTAGGATAAATGCAATGATTTACATACAGGTATAAATACAAAAGAAAAAATATACAAAATTAAAAAAGGCAAGAAAGAAAAAGAAATAGTGAGGTGATTGGAATGTACTTAAGGTCATTATTTTCTATCTAAATTTAACTTTTAAATATTTTAACTAGAGAAAGGAAGCAATGTTGCGATTTTGTGTCAAATTATTCTAAAATGGATTGGTGTAGTGTAATTGTCCATCAGATATTTTTTTGCTTCTATTCTGAATCGCTTTTTCCTCATTATTTTAATACGTGGTAGAAGTTTGTTATATAACTTGTTTCGGTTGTATTTAATGCTTGTTTGAGAGACACCTTTGCTATAAAATGGCGCCTCATACGCGTTGTTCGCCCTAGTCCTTGTTTCATATTGGTGTTCAACAATGGATCCAATAGTCTCCTTATTGCTATGCGCGTAGGTTATAGCAGCATGCATGTCTAATCCCATTTTTTGTTAAATATTATTCTAAAATACAGTTTTGTGTTATCTGCAAGGGTCGTAAAATTACTTTATAGGCGGAACCCCATACTGTGATGCCATAGTTAATTATAGATTCAACTAAGCTGTTGTACGTGACAAGGAGAGTTTTATTGTATAGTATAACTCTTTAGGTTATAAAATTTATAGATCAGTTTTCGTATTCTTTCATTTAAATAGTCAAAATATGATTTCCCTATTTCAATTGCCGGTCTAAAACCAATCCTAAATATTTTATGGTGGTGACGCTATGTACACAGCTGTTAATCGTTTCATTAATAAGTACGGGTTCTAGCACATGCAGCATTCCAGCTTTTGTAAGATAAAAGGACATATATTTAGTATTTGTAGTGTTCAGTTTAAGGAGGTTGTTATCTAGCCAAGTTTTTACTTTGCTAATTGTATCTGAAGCGGAAGCCTATTGTTGATGACGAAAACGTAGAAATAGCAATTCTGGGATATTTTCATGCATTTCCAATGATGTCATTAAGACAAGCTGCTCTGGAATCGGGACTATGCAAGAATTCAGTTCACAGAATCTTAATTAAATATAAATTTCACCTGTTTTCGTTCCAAATGGTTCAATGATTAAAAGAAACAAATTTCTTAAGAGGAGAAAATTTTTTTGAATTTATTCTAATAAGGTCTGTAGGCGACGATTCTTATTTGGGAAATATTATATGGTCAGATGAAGCTAAATTTACCAAGAATGAATTTTTTAATCGACATAATTCGCATTATTGGAGTGACTCGAATCCTCATGTCTACAGGGAGCGAAATTTTCAAGAAAGTTGGTAGTTTAATGGTTACTGTGCCATAAGAAACGATAGAGTGGTGGCATTAGAATTTTATCACGAAAATTTAAACAGTAAGTTATAAATATTTCTTCTTCAGCTAATATGTATAGTTAATTTTTTTGTTTTTGTTTTTTTTTTTTAGGTGAAACATCTAAATATTTTACAAAATTTGAATAACTATTTAGAAAATTTACCTCTCGCCGAACATAGAAACAATTTTTATCAGCACGACGGTGCTCCCCCACAAAACGCGTATTTGATAAATAATTTTTTACAAGAAACTTTTTTACGATCAATGAATCGCCAATAATGGACCTTTCCTATGGCCTCCTCGCTCGCCCATTTTATCAATTTTAGATTATTTTATTTGGGGAACTATTAAAAATAAAGTTTATGAGAGCCCATTAACAACTATTGAAGATTGTATGCAGAGAGTAAGAAATGCATTTCAAAACTTATCACAGGATTCAATTAGAAGAGCTACCCATGAAGAACTAATCCGAAAATGCGAAAAATGTGTGGAGGTTCGAGGGCGGAATTTTGAACAATTATTAAATTAGAATGGAATCATGTTTCTAGTTAATTTTATCTTAGCTATTTCAGTTTATCCAAAGTGTCTTCAATCCAATTAATAGGCATGTTATAGTGTTTAGTGTTATTTTTCGTTTTTGTGGATATCTAGTAACAAATGTACTACAAGTTCTTGATATTACTTTATCACATTCTCCATAAATAAAAAAACAAATTCAAAAAGTCTTTGTGGGTGTAATTTACACCCGGTTTATTATGTTATATTTTCGGAAAGAGAATTTAAATTTTTTTTCAAAATTGTAAAAGTATACAGGGTTTTCCATTTAAAAAAACATTGCTTTGTTTTTTCCCACATTTATTTGCCTTTCAGTTGTTTTTTTTTTGTGAAATTTTCGAAATACTACTATTTCAATCCCTGCTGAAATACTTTGGTATTTTAATTTTTATTGTATCTTTATTAGTAAATTATTATAAAATCTACAGTCTAAGTATACCAATCTAATGTCAGTGTAAACATCTTAATCATGTAAATCGTACAATCCCCCATGTGAGTTCCAAAAATAACTAAGAAATTTTTATTACAGGCCTTAGTTATGATTTGAAACCAGAATCAAAATTTTATTTTTGAAAATAAAGATTTCTGGCAAATGATTAATCTTTTTTAAGAATTTCATTTGTTTGCAACTGTCGCAATAACTTCAAAGGGCATTGCGGCTAGTCGCTAGTTCGTAACAGAAATGGTCTTAATACGTTTCTGGGACTTTTTCGGTAACTGTTATATTGTGACGACCTCTTTGGAATTGTACCGTCAATGTGATCTACATGATGCCTGGTGGTGGAAACGTAGCAACATGGCAACTGCAACTTGTATAAAACTATTATTTTATTGCTGCACGTTCACTGCTGCAACTGCAGAAAATTATGTATGTTCTACTCTATCATTGTCTATGATATAGAAGTAAAACTATAGAATGACTGACACATGAAATACAGTGCGTCCATAAAGTAACGCATAAATTCATTATTAGATAAATAAACAATATTAATGAAAATTCCCGAAACGTCAATTTTTGATTTTAATTTACTGTTTTTTCAAATAATAATTTAATATAGGTACAGGGTGACCTACCTTCGAGTAATGACGTCATCACCGGTTTTTTAAATGGAACACCCCACTTTTTTCCCAATTTCCGGATGTCCCTTGCTGAGCTGATTCCAAAAATGTATCACAAGTTGCTTCAAATTGGTACAGGGTGGGCAACAATAGCAAAATTACAAGTTATTTACAAATGAATAAACGTAGTAAAAAAATTAAACGAAATTAACGTATTGTGATATAACTAATTTGATCAACTATTAAAAAAACACCCCAACCACGTTTATTAGTAAAGCTGGCCGAGGTCACCTGGCCAACAGAGCCGTCATATGACTCATATGTATACATCATATCATAATACTTAAATAAGTACAATAAATGGAAATAAATTTTAACAATAATGTCACATTTTATAAAAATTTGTATAAAAGTCACCCTTTTAAGCAGATTTATGAAGTAGTTTAGTTGTCGTCATCACAAAGTGGGGAAGATCTACAGTATAATATCATCAGGTATGTTTCTACAGCTGTCTCCGTCAGCGATGTTCGCTTTGGTGAAAAAATATGTTTGTATTTTGAAAATGACCGTTCGACATCTACGGATGTAATACAGGCATAAGTAAAACAATTTGTGAACTCACTTAACGAAGTTGTAGATGCACCATCACAAATTTGTCTTAATTTGCTAAAATCAGGATCTTTCTATAATACACTATCGAATTTTTTCACTAACGCGATTATTTTTTGCGTCATTTATAGCCTGTAGCTGTGTATTTACGTCGTCCACTATTTGCAGCGATTCCACTAACGACAACGAACTATTTTACAATTTTTCTATTGCGTCGTGTAGTTCTCTATAATTGTTATTAATAGTTTTTAAATCTGTTTCAAGGGAAACGTCTTGAAAGCTTGTCTGGCTTTCCCTAATAGCTGCAGCTTCGTTAGGGTTGAACTGTAGTATCACAGCTTTTATTTGTTGAAAATATTCAGCATAATAAAAAGCCGCTTTCAACCACGTTCCCCAACGTGCAAGAATCGGCTCTGGTGGTTCAGGGATACCAGGACACTGTCTGTGAAATGCTCGAAGCCGTTTAGGAGATTTGAAAATACCTTTTTTGTATTTGCTATTAATGTATCTACCTCTGGAAAACATTTTCGAATCGTTTCTGCCACAAGATGTAACGCATGCACTTTACACGTAACATGTAAAAACCTACAATTGTCTCTTTGAAGAGAACGACCTACCACGAGCATTGTCGCGGCACCATCAGTCACAAACATCAATACTTGACTTGTTGAAAGTTCAAATTTTTCGAATGTCGTCAACACCACACGCGTAATTATTTCGCCAGTACACGCAGTTAGTCTATTACTAGCTAGTAAAAGTGGAAATGTTGGTTTAAGAGGATCCAGTACACGTACTGTAATATTTAAAATAGAATTTTTTTTACAATCTGTCGTTTCGTCAATACATAACGAGAGCCGTGTATTTTTTAATCCACATTTAATCCTATTTACAATGTCTTCACGAACAGCTGGAATATATCTCCGTAACGATGTACGACTTGGTAAGTTCACCTGGGGATTGTATTTATTCCAAAACTCCCGAAATGGTTGTTTATCCAGTATCTGTAGCGGAATATTACAGGCTATTAACATTAACAATAAATCAAACATAAACTGAGTTGTCAAAGGCATGCCATTTTTTTTTACTTTGATGTTGCACGGTATTGATATGACGACGACAATCTGTTTTGTGCCAGCACATTAAATCTTGATTGCAAACTTTACAAATTATTTTGCATCCGTCATAGAATAAATCCGGAAATTTACCGATAAATTTATTCACTGTGTCCGCGTACGATCCATTTTTACCCTTTGGCGCGTTTGACATTATGTATAATTTATAGGTACAACCTCACGCATTAACCTTTCAAATAAGACTGCAGCGTAAATCACTTCTAAATCGGCACGTGTGACGCCAGCGCAAGACCGTGGCTGTACTCCAGCCACCTGGTCAGCTTTATTTATTAGTGATCTTTGCCCCTCGACTATATCGTACTATTTTTATTGTTTGTAGGCATTTTTTGCCATTTGTTTTTTTAATTGACGTTAAGAACTGTCATAAAAAGTTCACTTCTGCATTGTTAATGCTTCAAAGTAGGTACGTTTACGTGAGTTCTAAATCTAATTTATCATATTGAAACTGTTTTTTTGAAAATGCCTTTAACTGAAAGGGAGAGGATTGAAATTTTAATGATGATTGGTGTTGGCGATAGGATGCGGACTCAAAAAGAGGTATGCAGATTATTCTATGAAATGCACCCAGATCGTGAACCTATTTCACAATCTGCGGTAAGCAGAATAGAGCGAAAATACAGAGAATTAGGATATGTGAGAGATGCACCAAAGCAAGGTAGATCTAAAGTTAATGAAAATATTCAACAAGACGTAATTTTGTCGGCAGTAGAAAATCCACATTGTACAGTGCGGGGATTTGAATATTGGGAAGTCTTCAGTGTCGAACATTTTTAAAAAAGGTAAAATACCATCCTTATAAAGTACGTCTCATCCATGAATTGGCTGAAGACGACTTTGACCGAAGAAATGAATTCTGCGAGTATATGATGGACCAAAATAATCGAAATAACAATTTCATTGCTAACGTTTTATTTTCCGACGAGGCAACGTTTTACTTGAACGGGCATGTTAATCGGCAAAACACCCGCTATTGATCTCAGGAAAAACCACACTGGACGCAAAAATACCATACGCAACGACCACAAAAGGTCAATGTGTGGGCTGGTATTGTGAGAAATTGTTGGTCCATTTTTTTTTATGAAAATTTAACAGGAGTATTGTATCTGAATTTCTTACAAAATACATTAATTCCTGATTTGACTCGGCTTTTTCATGAACAGGATGGCGCACCGCCATATTTCGCTGCAGCTGTGCGCGAGTATTTACACAGAACCTTTCCAGATCGGTGGATAGGAAGAAGAGAAACAGTGGAATGGCCCGCTAGATCACCTGATTTTAGTCCACTAGACTTCTTTTTATGAGGTTATTTAAAGTCTAAAGTCTATACCAACAGACCTGGCAATATCCGTGAGCTAAAATACCGAATCAGGCAAGAAATGTTAAACATAACACCCGCTGTGCTACAAAATGTCACAGACGAATGTATTGCCCGGTTAGGTCATTGTCTAGCGGTTAATGGAGAACAATTTGAACATTTATTGTAAATTGTCTTTTGTAAAAATACAGTAACATATAACTTTCTAATTAAATTTTTATAAACACCTTTTCTATTGTTGCCCACCCTGTACCAATTTGAAGCAACTTGTGATACATTTTTGGAATCAGCTCAGCAAGGGACATCCGGAATTTGGGAAAAGTGGGGTGTTCCATTAAAAATAACCCGGTGGTGACGTCATTACTGGAAGGTAGGTCACCCTGTATATTAAGTTATTATTTGAAAAAACAGTAAATTAAATTCAAAAATCGACGTGTTTCGGGAATTTTTAATAATATTGTTTATTTGCTTAATAATGCCGCGGATCCGGACGACGCAGAAAGAGTACAAATCGTAAAGAACGTCATCTGAAAAGATTGACTGTAAGAGACAGATTTTCCACAACAAGAGCCGTGGAAAATTAGATGAAAAATTTAGAGCAAAGAGTATGATCTATAGCGTCCGTTTATCGACAAATAAGATCTTATGGGCTTGGTGCCTACCGACCAATTTTTTTACTTAACCCTTACTTTTATTCAGTCATTTTGATCTCAATTGATCCATCGAATTATAACAAAAGAATAAATGGTTATGCTACGCTGTTAGTATAAGTTTAGTTTTAATCATCTGTAGATGATGCCAACTTGACTGGCGAAAAGCGTGTTCGGTGTATTGTTTAAGTCTAACAGCTCACCTAATAATTTCACCATATTTGTAGTTAATGATTTGTTTCAAGTTGGTTGATAATTTTGTTAAACCAAAAGAATATTTACTCTTTTAAATATCAGCAGTAAACCTACTTCAATAATATTCACTGTGGCGAATGATTTTTATTGTCATTTAAAACTCGGTACTATTTCAGAATCCCTTGAGAACGTCTGGAATCCGAAGTCTGACATATTTAAGCACTCAACTTTTAATTCATATTTATTATGGAAGAATCGATATACAAAAAAATTTGGTTGTTAAAAAACATGCTAATTTAACTCTGAATGTATAAATGGAGTATATCATTTTACTTTGATAATATTAAATGTGAAGATATCAGATTTTAAAATATTATATTTCTCTTTATAACGGATGCCTAGGTTTTATGTCTGATTCCATTACAAATATCTATTCTTTATACACTGAAAAAAAAACAGTTAATGAAAATAACAACCAGTTTGTATTGAACACAGACAATCTACAGGTTCTAATAATATCACAGATAATATGTAGTATTTTGTTGGAAAGCCATTATGGATAATTTGTAATAAATTACTTTTTTCTTCAAGCGTATAACAATACTTACATTATTGCAACACGTCCTGGAGAAAGAGCCTATTTTTGTACTAATACAAAAATTTTTAATTTTTTTCCTAGGACAAAAATTAAACAATGTACACTGCTGTGCAAAAGTTAGTAGGACAGTGACAGTAGTGGTGTAAAATTTTATGTAATATGCGTGGAAAAGCAGATATTGCTTTTCCACGCAGATAATTTACTAATTGCTGATCGTATTCAACCATCATTTATCCTCCGTCTCCCAGTTAAAGGCCTTCTCTTAATACTCCATTCTTCTTATGTCGCTTTTTAACTCTTATAGGTACAGTAATAAATGCTGCCCTACTTAGTTTTGCACAGCAGTGTTTGTACCTGTCATACAACGAATTATAAATCCAAGTAGCTATGACTTGTCATAACTGTCAGTTTTAAATTTCACGTCGGGTCGGTTTTCAAATTTAAAAGCAAAAGTGTCTGAAGAAATGCAGTGCACACCACCTGAATTACTTGAAATTGCAAATTCATCAGTGGCAACATTAATTCCCGCGAAATCCAAAAAAGTTAACGATAATGCGTACGATAAATTTATAAAATGGGCCAAGGACAACAACGCACATATGTATTCGGAAAATGTGATGATAGCATATTTTACACATTTATCCAAAAACTGAAGAAAAGTTCAACTCTATGGGCGCAATATTCAATGGTAAAATCTAAATTAAACATCGAACACAATGTAGAAATTGACAACTATTCTAAATTAATCGCCTTTTTAAAGCGACAACGCGAAAATTATAAACCTAAAAAAGTCAAAAGTTTTGTCTAAAGAAGAGTTTGATGAATTCCTTAATAAAGCACCTAATGATAAATATTTAGCAACAAAGATATGTACGCATTTTAAAATTATATATATCTGTAATATAAAATTTTGTTATAATTTGTGAAATTCCAGTTATTTTATATCTATCCGCTATGAAAATAATAGATAAAAAGAATTGAATACTTCGATTAAGTCCGGATATAGCTCAGTGGTCAGAGTGTTGGTCTCGTACTTTGAGGTCCGTGTTCGAATCCTGTTTTAACTTTTTTTTGCTCTAACTTTATTTTACTTTTATAAAATTAATATAGTATATTTTTTAGGTTGTACTAATATTTGGAGTCACAGGAGCTTGTAGATGCGATGAAATTGTTCATATAAAAGATACTGATATAAAAGATTTGGGAGATTTAATCTTAGTAAATATTCCCAACACAAAAACTAAAAAACATCGCTCATTTACTATAATTGGAGATTTTTATTTAAATTTATACAGAAAATATGCTACTCATATGTTTAATTTATAAATAAAGTGGTTAGTACTATGTCATGCGTAATTAATAAATAAAATGATTAGTATTACCAATATTTTATTTTTTTTGCCAAAATTGAACCTATTTGATGTCATTTTTCGAAATTAAAGTCGCAATTTTTTTATTTTGACGCTTGAAGAAAAAATAGTATATGACACTTGGAGTAGAAGACACACTATATGTTTCGCACAGTTTCTCAGCCTTGGCTTGCGCCTCGGCTGAGCAAACTTCTGGGCTCAACATGTAATCTTCGCTTTCTCCTCCTAGTAACATATAGTAATATACTATTAAGTACCAGAAGCAATTTTGTACGTGCCGTCTAAAAACATGTATATGCGATGGTGGACATTTCGAGCATCTCATATCTTATTTTTTTTATTTTTAAAATCTGTTATTTCTTGAATAATAGAAATACATATTTCTGTCAGAACTTTCAAATAATTTTTTTAATGAATGTGAAAAAAGTCTACAAATGAAATAGATTTTGTTCCTAAAAAAGAAGGATAGAGGAAAATGTTTGCATTTTAGCAATTTGAAAAAAATATGTTGTCATTTCCGAAATAATTGATAAAAACTGCTTTTTAGGTGTCACCTTTGGGTGAGCGCCCGTCTATGTACGAAGGGCAACGATAACAAGACGGACAAAGACAATGCACGCTACTAGACTTCCTCCACATACCCCATATGTTGACATTCACCCCCGATATAGATAAGCCACAAATAAAAAATATAGAACAAGTTTTGCGACTATTTTTCCTGTGTACACCATAGAACCCAACATCACAAACAAGCGATAATTATGATAGATTTTTCCAGGTAAGTGTCTGCAAAGAAAATACAAATTATGACATAAATCATGGATTCATGGATAATATCAATAACTGAAAGATAGTTTTCATATTGTAGAAGTTGGTGCTTTGTGGTGAAAAGCCTATTTATTGCAAAAGTTGTTTTGCTGCAAGAAATTCAATTTCATCAGGTCAATCATTTTCAGCCATGTGTATTGTGTACACGATTTTAATTTTAATTTCAATATCAATTTTTTAATTTGCAGTTCCTTGTGACTATGATGAGTCTTACACAGCATAGGGAACAAGAACGGAATAATGACTTTAACATTGTAAATAAAACCAAATCTTAAAAATTATCAAGGCCACGTAAGCATGAGTTGTAATTAGTTAGGCAAGCCGATTTTTGAGATGGGCAATATTTACAAAGTCACAGCCATTTATTCGATTCCTTTCCCCATCTCTATAGATGTGATATTGGCGCATTCGCCATATTCTCTATAGATTCAAAACATGACCATCAAAAAGCGTAAAGAAATATAAATTTACATGTATGCTGATATTTTGTCGGAAAAAGAACTTTGAAAAAAGCAAAATAAAATACTCTGTAAAAACGTTATCTTTATTCATTTATATATCGGTCGGTGAAAAACTATGTTTGTAAACTAAAATTTGAAAAACAAAGAATCAGTTTGTTGTTCATTAATGTGTACAAGAGATGGCTATAATTTTATATATTTCTCTATTAGGTTGTTATAAATTCTGGTAAAATTTGCAGTGTCCGTTTTTTTTTTTGTAATTTGGTTTGTTGTCTAAAATTTTAACTTTTTACTTTGTTTCTTTCAAAGTTTTTATTTTGATAAATTACTGTTAATTTTTTTCAAATCTTTATACATATAAAATTTGTTTCTGTCCAGACTACATGAAAATATAAGCACCGAAATCCAACATAAGTAACGTTATTTTACTTTTACAATATTTGACGATGATGATTGTATTGACAAAAAACGAAATACCTCATTAGGTAAGCGTGACTGATAATTTATTTATTTATTTTTAAACTTCTTTAAATTTTTAAATATTTTAGTTATTACACTTTTAGTGTTTTACATTTACCATTATCTAATTTTTTGATTCATATGTGTAAGTGTGATTAGGTAAATTTATGAAATTAAAAGAAAAAAATTCAAAATGTTAATTTAATCTTTTAAGAAAAATTTTAATTGTGTGTATATACTATATTTCCAAAATTATATAGAAAATATGTGTTATTTGTTGTAGTCCTGAGGAAGACAATGAATATTGTCAAAACGTCGACTTCATGAGAAATTGAGGTTTTATTACATTTTTATCCAATTCCGACAAAATAACAACATACTGAGTAGTGGTGGATACGAAACTCCTATTAAATAATTTACATGTATTTCTTTTGTTAATGTAAAATCCCTTTTCCATCGAAGACGGTTTCTTAATGCATCCATTTTTGGAATAGCGCGATGTGGATTTAGATATACTCTTGGATATCCTTAAATCAACAGCAACGCGCTTAAACAACTATTCAAAATTTTTCTAAACATTCAAATACCACCTAACTACAAATAAATAATTCAAATACCAAAATAATCATGTACAATTACATGTCGCAGCCAGATTGTAAAATCAATTGTATGTATGTATCAATTGTATGTAAAATAGTGATTAATAAGTCAGTGTAGCTAGTCCCAAAATTGTGATGTCATACCTTGCATAATTCCTAATTTTTTCGCTTTACGTTAGATTTTTTATCTACTTAAAAATAAAAATAAAAAAATCTCGACATGACTATACACGACATCTTTTAATCAGTATATCAAGTAGCAATGTTAGCAATTTTAACTTTAGTGACTAAA
The DNA here is from genome assembly GCA_029963845.1 of Rhamnusium bicolor. Lineage (NCBI taxonomy): Eukaryota > Metazoa > Arthropoda > Insecta > Coleoptera > Cerambycidae > Rhamnusium > Rhamnusium bicolor. The sequence continues at coordinate 819,752 of JANEYF010001323.1, forward strand.
ATATGTATTCCTAAATTCCCTCTTTTTTTCATTGTGGTAACATTGTATTTTTGCTTCCTAGCCGCTCAGATACTCGGGGTAGATATTATATATCCTAATTATGTGACGTCATACCCTACCAGAACCACAGAGTACCTTACTTTCTGCTCCTATTAGTTGTTCTAGGCTTCTTTCTGCTCTGTGGTTCTGGAACTGTGACCTCTTTTTCTGTTCTGTGCTGTGACCTGCGCCAGACTGCCTGCGCTGCGAGTTGACCAATTACAGGTTATTTTACCGCGGATATAGCAATTCTTTAAAAGCATTTCAAAAAAATAATAAACACAATCAGAAAATAAAAAGACAACTACTGTTAACTGATAGAAAAGAACTAACGCATATAGACATTTTTCCTTTTCATCGTGGCTACGTTTAGGTACCTTCGCGCACAAAATAATTCATTTGAAGAAAATTTGCAGAATAATTAGGCCAATGTCTTAAATTAAACGCGTAAATACTAATTCAAATACTATCATCGTAACATTGTTTAACAATTTATTGTTGGATAACAATATTTTTTGATAAAATATATTTCGTGAATTGAAAATTATAGATCATTTTTTGGGACATCTTCACTTATGCAAGTTAAACTGCGAAGAGCACTGGTGCACTCGTGCTTCTCGTTGCAGATTTACAAAAAATTATCGATAATTTTCAATGCACACATCATATTTAGGTTAGGTTTGTTGTGAGTGGGTCCTTGCTGAACCCTCCACTGGCCATCAGCATGCCTATTGTGGCTCACTGCTAATTATATTTCAACCAACAAGTTCAGTCTCCTAATGAAACTGATAACATTATTGGGTGAGAATGTGTCCAGATCCTCTTACAGCAGTTGCCCTTTGCCAAATATTGAGAATCGGATCCTCTCCACATCAGGACAGTTGCATAAAACGTGGTCGGCCTTCTCATCATCCTCCAGTCATAGACGGCACTCAGCGTTTTCCGCTAGGCCGAGTTTATCAGTCGGCGGTGTCCGGTATAAAGGTCTGTTTGAATTTATAGGTTTACCCTGTTTAACTCTAAAGTTTCTTATCTCTTCATTTCAAAGGATATTTTATTAACACCTTCGAATGAGCTAATCCTGGTAACTCTTGCCAATACTGGAGAGTTTTCCTTTCAGCTCAGGTTGAGATAGCCATCGTAACAGTACTTGAAGATATGTCAAGCATTGGTTCTGGTCCAATGATTCGTGATCCTGCTCGTTCTCTGACCAAGGAAACTTAAATTGAGAAATACAAAAACAAAAAAAAAAACGTGAAAATAAACAAAGATTTTAGAAAATAGCATATTTTATTTTATTTTTTTCTAAACAAGTTTTGCGTTAGAAGGGCCAAAAACACAGTTTTCTAAAATTACTATTTTTGTCCCATCAAGAGTACATATTTCTTTAGTTGTCACCTTCAAGGTCTTGTAGGTTTTTTGCTCATTATGGTCAACAATGTCTGTCAATGCACTTGCCCCTCCAAATCCATATCTGTTGTTTGAATCACATTATGTTCTTTATCGTTCTCATCCTGTTTCACTGCGCTCTCATTCTGGTTCACATCGTTCTTATCCTGGTTTGCATCGCCCTCATCATCAACTAGGTCACTTGTGTTGTAGTCTGACTTGGTATCCTCACTATTTAACTCAATAAATTGTCATTGTCATCTGGCAGTTCTTCTTCTGTATCATCCTCTGTCTCTTCTGGATCTAAATTTTCCTTACCCCGGTCATCCATAGCTTTTAAGTCAATTAACACATTTGTCTTTGCTCGATATTGTGCAAACTCAACTGTTAATTCTTCCAAATCAATATTCATTTGTTCTGCCATATTCCTGAGAAACATAAAAGCAACATTGACGTCTTCATTAGTTAAGCCTTTTTCATGTGTCTGGTTTTAAAAAATGAGCAGCTATTTGTACATCATGGTACATGAAAACTTTTCGATTCTGAAGACAATCTAATTTTTCTTTCGTTTAAAGGAAACTGAGGTATTGCCTCATGAAAGGATAATTCAATGTAACCTATATGTGTCTTTGCAGAGTGCATAGATGCTTTATCTCCTTCTAAGGCTGTTACTGAAGTAGCTAGTGAAGTGAGGATGAATAGTAATTTTTCAACTCTCGTCCAGAATGTTTCAGAGTTTTTTTTATTTCAGGCTTTATGTTCGTAAATAACAACTGGTGAAAACAAGCTGCTTGTTGCACTTCTATATTAGCCAACAGGCGTTTAACCATAATTGTATGAGTATTCTATCTCGTTTCCACGGGTTCTCTCAAAGTACGGTAACTTTGATTGGCTTTTTCTTATTTCAATTGAGTTAAAACGTGACGTGGTAAATGTTTATTATTAAAATACATCACAATATCTTTTGCTTCAGAAATAGTTCTGTTGATAGAAGGAATTTTGAAAACCAAATCTCTCCCTAGCAAATTAATACCATGTGCTAGACATCCATATGTAATAATCTGAGGATATTTATTCCTGAATAAAGGCCAGCTGGCTCTCATATTTGGAGCATTATCAGTTACAATGGCGCGTACCTTGTTGCTCCCAATTTCCTCCATTATACATTCAATTCCGTGAAAAATATTCTGCATTGAACGTGTACAATCCTTCATTTGATCACTGTTAACAAAAAATGGAGTAGGTGTTGTAACAATCACATTTGTTACGGACACTCCATTAATATCGGTCCAACTATACGTCATTAATGCAACGGACTCAGCTGATTTAATTTTTTTCATGAACGATCTTTGACACTTTTTCATATTCTTTATTCAAAAGAATTCCTCCAACGATTTTTCTAGATGGTAGACTATACGATGGCCGAAGTTTATGAATAGACTCCTGCAAAAAACTGTTTTCTACAATACTCATGGGACACCCCATGGCATAAATTGCTCTGGATAAAAAAATATTCAAATTATTATGCTCTCCTTCAAGCATTGTATCAAAGAAAGGATCTATAATTTGCCTACTACTTGCAGTGCTTTCTGAACCTTTTTTGAAGTACTTTTGACTGGTAGTGTCCCCTTCTGAATATTACTAGAGGATGTAGACATTTTCATCAATTTCCCTTGAACATGTGTTGGAATTTTGTGGCAGGTTTTTACATGGCGTTTCAGCTTTTCTGTATTCGCTAGATATTTCTGGCGACAGAATTTACACATGGCATTTTTTCCACTCTTGTGGATAACATCAAAGCCGCTCCAAATTTCAGAAAGTTGCCTCACCATGGCTCACCAAAATTTGAAAATATAAGCAGTATATAGTATATTGTGAAAACTGTCAGAGGTCAATATTAATAAAGGGTAATTATTTAGAATACGATAAGATGCTTAAATTTTCCTGAAAATTTTTCTACTCCTCAAAATAAGGTGCGCTGAACACGAATATGAAGTTTTTTTTCGCCGGAGACAAGCCGTTCATGAGAAAAAAAATAAAAAAAAATTTCGTTTTTACTCACATCTGTCACTTTTTATTGTGATATATTTAACACTTCCTGTTACTAATTGTACTATTTTAATGCTTAAAAGACGATGTTACTTTTATCTTGTACAGAAAAATAATGTTTTACACATTAAAAACAATGTTTTAAAAACGAAAATGCATGAAAATGCTGTAAAATCATTCATAGTCACGAAGTTAGGTGCGATTCTATTCTGTTGTGTCTAAAGATACGACATTGTATAACTAACGTTCAGTTTAGAACCAGATCGGATCATTTTTAGGGTAAGTTGTTTATGTAGTCGATAACGTAATTAAAGAAATGGATTATATCTTTAAATATGTTATTGTTCAGCAAGGACCAACGGGAAGGTATAAGCAATTATCTTTGCCAGGAAAGGAGAGGAACAGGTATTAGGTTGTATTATTGCACAAATCTACACATCATCATTGCACATTGTCATATCTTGTACGAACATCCCTAACTACCCTTAAATAAATTAATAAGATTGCATTCTTCAATAACATTAAGAATTATTCCTTGCCTTATAAATTCTGGGTGGAAAAGTGTAAGTTTTAAATAGGGTGCCAAATTATTCGCTAAACCAACCCCTTTTATTGTAACCATAATCGTATGTAAAAAGCACCCTATTTAAAACACCCTTTTCCACCCAAAATTTTTAGGGCAAGGAATAATTCTTAATGTTATTGAAGAATGCAATTTTGTTAACTTATTTAAGGGTAGTAGGAATGTTTGCACAGGATATGACAATGTGCAATGAACATTTGATGATGTGTAGTGTATGGGTATAATTGGTTTGTGGTAGGGTAGAGGTACCAGTGAATGAACACTTAAGCAAAATACCAACTTTGAATTAATAGTATTAGTGTACCATTTGAAATAAGTTCATATACAATGTTTCTACTTGATCTTTACACAGATAACTTTGAAATGGTATTATAATGACGTTTCTGATCATTGAATCTTAAATAAAATAATACATAGATGCTGAATATTGCAAAAAATACCAGTAATTGAACATTCGATACCAGTGAATAAACCACCCTGATCTAATAAATGAACTAAATAAGCAGAACGTAAATTAAAGTTACAAAATTAAAACGTTTTTATTAAGTATAGAAAAAAAAATGTTTATAATAGTAGTAAGAATTAGTTAGATATTTACAAATATAAAAATATTTAAATATATTTCGATATTTCTGGGCATTCGTAACAGCCACGCTTTATTAGTTTGGGCGCTTCTATTACTTCCTTAATAGCCGTCTTCTTATACCATATTTGGTCGGGTGGGTTTGGCCACTTAAAATAATTTGAGCCTGATGGACTCATGGCTCGAATTTCATACTCTTCACCCTCAATACTCTCCACTATGCCAGGAAAATACTGTTGCTCATATTTAAGTATAACATAAGATCCTACACTAATCGAAAGTTCAAATTCTTCTTGTACCCCACTCTTCTGTACAGACGTTCTTGCTCGTATTGGTGGTATTTTCCCTTTTTTGGTGGATTGTGTCGTTATTTTAGGTTTGGGCGCTTCCGGTGTCTTAGAGTCTACCGTAGCCGTTTCAATGTCTGCTGCTTTAGGTTTATCTTTCTGTACGTTTTTTCTCTTTCCTTTGTTCTTATTTTGTTCTTGTAGTTTTTGGTCCCTAACATGTTTTTTTTGCATCTTCAAATCTTCTTTTTCTCTTTTCCGGGCTTCTATATCCTCCGCATATTCCTTCCATTTCTTAGAAGTAATTGCAAACGGCATAGGTGTCGCAGACTTTCTTTTAACTCCTTTTTCTTCAATTTTTGGCCAGTGAAGGTGATCTGACCAAGCATCTTGAACCGTTATATTGCTGTGCACTACTATTTTTTGACAACTTTCAAGTTCCCTTTTTGCAACTTCCTGATACACGGCGGTAATAATAATCTCCAATATCTCGTGACATACATTTTGGGATTCTCCTTGATGTAAAACTTTTATCCTAACTGGTTCCATCTTTTGCCCTTTTCCATCTGACTGATCGACATCTGAACTGCGGTTTACATTGGAAAATGTTGGATCATTATTAAAGTCAGCGTTCTCGTAAACAACACCATCTATTTCCACTGGAAGCCGCATCAACTCTTCAGATAGAAAAATTTCATTCGATAAATCTATCATTTCAATGTTAATGAAAGTATTATCCTGAATGTTATTATTAGAAACGATTTGATTATAATCATGAACAGTTTCAGTGGCAATTTCTTTATTACTGCCTTCTTGAATAGTCTTCCACATATTGAAAAGTGGACTCTCGGTGATTTCACTTCCTATTGTTGAGCTTTTAAACTTCAATAATAACTCAGAGTCAATATGGTATTCCATCACCTTTAGCGTAGTCTGGTATTCACTAACATCAATAGTATTTTGTTTATCAGAATTATTTTTTTGTTCTTCTCTTCTTTTCGAAATACATCGAGAGTAATCTACGGCATCTGCATCAAACGGGAAAATGCCGCACTTTCTGAATCCGTGTTTAATGATACTCGGTTGCACTCCTTGCTCATATGCCTTTTTAAATAATGGAATAAAAGTGTTTTTAGTAATTGATTTCGTCGTCTTCTGTTTGTGTTGTCGAACAATCTCTTTCCAATGTACTTTGATGGATTTAAACACAGAAACGTCACATGGCTGTAATATATGCGTTGCATTTGGTAATAAGCAATACAACATAATGCCCTTCTGAGTGCATAAATTATATAGATCCATACCTATATGGGACTTATGACCATCTAGCAGTAATAAAATTGGAAGCTTTATGTAGGCGTTTCAAAATCCATGGTAAGAAGATGTTGGCTATATATTCGTAGAAGGTTGCGCTTGTCATCCAGCCGCTGTCAGAGCGGCCGATACCCCAGTCGTCTGGAAAACTGACTGCTATGTCTCTTGGAATGCGTTTATAAGGAAACACAACCATAGGGGGTGCAGAATCACCCGCCGCAGAGAATGTGCAAAGTACTGTTATGCATTCCTTCTCAGGGCCACTTGCAATTTCGTAAAAGTTTCTATAATTTTTTGGACCCAGAAGTTTACCAGTTTTGGGGCAAGTTTGTAATCCTGTTTCATCTCCGTTGAAGATTCTACTCGGGTCATTTAGAATTTCTGCACAATTTTCGTGTTGCAAATACTCATTTAATTCCTGGAACCAGTTGCGAATACCTGCTTCTGAAACTGAGGCTCTCGCTTTAGAAATTATTTCAGCACTACGTTGGGTGATTTTCGGATGTCTGTTTAAGAATAATTTTAACCATTTACGTCCAGGTCTATCGTCTACAAATGGATTTGGGCGATTTATTGTTTTTAACACACGCTGGACAGAGTCCTTCAACTCATCGGGGTGCATAGGAAAACCCAACAAAGCTTTTTCAATGATCCATTTTTCTAACTGCGCTTCCTCAGCAACGGTTAAAACTGTGTCAGGACCCATCTTTCTTATTAAAGGTACTTTGCCTTTAATTTTATTGAAAAGAGTGCCCTTAGGTATTCCGTATTTTCTACTAACTGCAGAAAGTGACAATTTCTTTTGCCTTATCTCTTCTAAGGCATTTTGTAGGTCATCGTCCGAATATTGAAACCTTTTGTATTTTCTAGTTCCCTTTTCCATTTTATGTCTGTAGGGAAAAAAACAATCCAAATGTTAGAACTCTAAAACGTTATAGTTCTTGTAGAATTTGCATTTAAAACTGTCGTTCATTTACGGGTCCAGTGAATGAACGAAAAGTAATCAGCCGTTCATTTATTGGATAGAGGCGCTTTTCAAACATTGTAAGCCGAAAATTTTGAACCGCACGTAAACACTATGTATTTAGGGGTCAAAATGCTGCATTTAACAAATTCAAATGAATTCCAGTAAATGAACGGACTTGTTCATTCATTGGGGTTAGCACATGACCCAGTAAATGAACACAATTAATTGCTCATTTTCGCGCCAATACTTGACATTTTGAGGTTATATCAGTTATCAAACAGTATAGAACATGACAATAAGTATGTATAACAAGCCATCACAAAGCAGTAATATGTATTATTCTTGTTATTATGGATTGTTACTTACATTGGTCCTTACAAGATTCGTAGAAACTGCTGGAACTGCAAAAATCGGGCATAAACACAACACCGCAACGTTCACTCACTGGATGAAAACTAATAACCGCTTCACCCAATAAGAAAAGAGAATTTGGAGACTGCGCATTAGCCCTTAACGAGAGAAACGGATATAATCAATGCTTATAATTCTTATATTACGGCTCAGTTGTTCATTTGTTGGTACCGTTCATTCACTGGTACCTCTACCCTACCTCACAGGGTCACTTTAGACACTATCTGATCTGAAACGCGTCGCTAATTTCACATGCATTTTAGTTGCATTTTTATGATGTAATGTCGTTATCCCAAATACAAAGCTTTTTATAAGGAAAAAAATTGTTCTTATAAAAAATGACGTATACTATACTCCAAACCGTTTGGAGTGTTATTGGGATGAGGGAAATAATACACATCGTTATATATAACCAGTGTAAAAAAGTGACAATGTGAAAGTGCAAAAAAAAATTATTTTTTTTTTCTCCATAACGGCTTGTCTCCGGCGAAAAAAAACTTCATATTCGTGTTCAGCGTACCTTATTTTGGGGGGTAGAAAAATTTAAGCATCTTATCGTATTCTAAATAATTACCCTGAATTATAATATAATTTACTTTTTACTTTATACAACTCAACCACAACTTAAATTTTGGCGAATATGAATTGAATTATAAAAACGAAAATATGAGAGATAAAAATCATAACCTCACACAATTGCCGTCATATGCATTTGACTTGACATAAATATTGGCGGCAATTTCAAATTTGTTTAATTTTTTGGGAACAGATTATTCCCGGGAGTTTGGAATTTTTCAGAAAACTATCCTTTTAAGGCAAAACACCAGTCCCGGAAATATTACCAATTTGGGAATATTTCTGCAAACCACCATCTCTAAAAATTTGGTAATAGTAGTGTTTGACTTGAAAGCGACGATACGTTATTTGGTCAACAAATACCTTTCGAGATTTATTTAGCCAAAAATAAGAAGGAATATACTTACATCTATTTTATTAGTCGATTTTATATATTACATAATTACCATTTTAAACGGGTACCAATAAAATATAGATACAAAATAATTAATAATTGCATTCTGTTAAAACGAATCCACACTCTAATCTGAAAATTTGTACTCCAAACATTTCTGCCATTATAGACAACAGATCAACGATAAAGCTTCTCACACAAGATATTCCTGAGCGTGAATTCGTTTTACGATACAAGATACAATATTACATAAAAAGATAAAATATAAATTTTAAACAAACTATATAAATGTAGTTAATAAAATTGGAAAAGTTTGAGTACAAATTCTGTAATTCCTTATTGACGTTCAGTTTTGTTAACACTTAAGTCTTCTGCTAGCTAAGCAAAGCTCTTATTTCCTTGTGCATATGACATAAGAAATCTACATAACTTGGTGATCCATCAGTACCACGATCCTCTACTAAGTAGTGTTTGAATACAAGTTCCAACTTTTCCCTTTGTCTCACTATTGTTAACTGAAATAAAAAAATTTTCATTTTAATTTACTCAATATAATTGCAATTTTTTTTTTACAAATATACAATTTGCAATTTAATAGGTTAGGAAACGAAATTAATTTTAAATTTTGTTTAGCTATAATAATTTGTCTAAAAAAACTCAACACTTGCATGTTCTACGATTTCTAATAAGACGTTATTCAGCGGTTTTATAAATTTTGTGTCTGTCATTTCATTCATAAAATGGTTTATGTAAATCCTTCTGATCAATGATTGTTTATCTGAATTTATATATTATTTGACTTACAACAAAAGATACGATCAAATCTTAATATGACATCTAATCATAACAATTTTTTTAAATCTGATATTTTATTATTTATTTTTAAATATTTTCTCTGCACATTTGCATTCAACTTGAGTAAATCTGAGATTTACAAACTTGTTTGCAACAATTACAGTTTCTAATTTTTCATATCTTGCTGCCACACATCTCTAGCCAATCTAGCGCTCTCCCATTCACACAAGGCATCCTGCACGAATTTTATTAGTTTGCCTGCATCACAACCCCAATTACACTATTTTAAGTGGCGTTTGACATTATTCAACAACTCCATTTCTTCTCCTGCCCATTAGCTAATCATCATCTGTGCTCCTAATCTCTGGCTTCATCTCCAGAAGGTGGAAGCCAATCAGCGTTTGGTGTTTTTCCGATGACACGCGTTTCGTCACAGCGGATTTACTAATGATTGGACTGGATTTACATGACACACAGTGGACGGAAACGTCAAAAAGCTGGCCAAAATTAAAAAAATTAAGATTTTTTTTTTTGAAATGGAAATGTTTTAAATCGTTGTAGTGGTACCCCTAGCATTAGAAACGACCGTTAATACCGGTGCGGGTTCACTACCTGAGCGAGGAAATTACTTATTGTGCGACCGTGCAGCGCGTCACTTCGGCAGCTCGCAACGTTTCAAAAATCGATAAATTTTGTCTGCAGCGTAAAAATTCTCAAAGTGCAGTTTTCTGTGTCATAAAAATGGATTCTGCATCAGAAAATAAGTATAATTAAAATATCTCGGTATCAGATCAGTTTATTTATATGGTAATTAGTAAATAATTATCGAAGTGGAGTGCATTTTTGTACATGCAACGATTCATAAACTCCACAAAAAAAGCCATAAGTTACGCGGTTGGTGATGGTTGGTCTTGAAACTTATTGGAATGTGTTCAATGAACATTTTTTTCGAAAGTGTATAAAAAATTAGCTGCATCTTTTGCATCTTTACGAGATATTGACCAAATTGTGCGCGAATGCACGGATGCATGCACATTCGTGCACCATAAAGTGGGCTCCTTTTGAAAGCGATGATGAATGAAATTCAGATAGTAATTGAATAAAATTAATTTTCAAAGTCATTACACATTTTTATTCCATTCCACAGATCCTAATTTTCCCGAAACAAATGAAACACATGAATTCGCTTCAATTCAATATAAATTTTTGAACTATGCATATATTTTTGACCGTAATTTTTTTTGAAATTCTATATGGGATTCTTCATCAGCGACCCAAAAAAACTGTATACAAAGTTTGGTAAAAATGCAGCAATAATTGGCGATTTTTGGTATGTTTTGGGGGGATTTCATGGCCGCCATTTTGTTTTTTTCAAAATTCGGATTCTTGATCAGCGACACAAAAAACCCCTGTATGCACAATTTCAGTAAAATAGCTCAATGCCTTTATATTTTGGCCAGCTTTTCGGCGTATCCGTCCACTGTGCGACAGTCTAAAGCCACACACTATACAAACAACATACAAAATATCACTCTTTCTGAAGACGCGGACTTCCTGGCCATTTCTTATGTCCACTAATGCACTAAACAGAAAATATCGAATAAAATAAAAAAAAAACAAAAAATGTCTATACTCGCCATACACAGAACAGATTGCTAGCTAGTGTTTTCAAATTGGACAAATTACAAATTGCATAGGGCAAGGATGTAAACTAAATAGGTCAATACTTAGGTAGTCGTCTAGAGATGCAAGCCACATTCGCCCTTAGACACTACATACACACACAATATAATTTTCAGCTCATCGGTGCCTGTTTTACATGCAAAAGCTAATTAATTCATTTAATCGATGTGTAAGTACATTGTCAAAAATTATAGTTTAATTTATTATTATTATATCGTGTTCTTTGAAATATAGTATTTATTAGGTTTAAAAATCCGTCTCTGGAATGACATCCGAATTCCCTAAGTAGTTTTGAATTTTAGTCTTCTAAAGTTATCCACACTTAATTAAACAGGAAATGCTACTATTCTGTTGCCAGTTTAACTTATTAGCTCGTCCCTATGGATAGCATATTTATTTCATTAATAAACTTTGAAGTTTTAGATTACAACAAAAATTTTTGAATTACATACAGATAACGAAACTGATTATTTTGGTATAGGCTTGAAAATTGTCGTTCTTTTGTCACATCAACCAGCTAGCACTAAATGTTGTCAAAATTCTAAACCTGAAGATAACAACGAAAGAAAAACGCGGCACATTACATCGTTTACATGTTTTGCAATTGCGATACCTGTATACCAGAAACCAACGCCAAGTAAAAATTCATGTTTCTTTGCTTTTGATTGTAAATGTATGGAATTCTAATTTTTTGTCCTCAAATAATTGCTTACAATTATGCTAGTCTTCTATGTCAGTCAAATATAATCCAGAAGATTTTGGTGTTTTCCCAATGAAATAGTACTTTCATGTTTTAGTAAATAGCTGTTAGTTGATTTGATTTTTTCCATTTGGCCAAGAATGGTGAGGGTTTGGATGTCTGATTTTCACAGTGATTTTTATTATGACATGCATGTCACTTTCCGTTTTGTCATTTTTAAGAGTTTTATTGATTTTTTTATTTCTGTAGGTTTCCTTCTGTCTTTTTGTCGTTTAATGATGTGGTAGGATGTGTGAATTTTGGATTATCATTATCATGTACTCTCCTTTCATTTTTTATTATAAACGTGTCTTCATTTGATCCATTTACTTATGACAGGGTCAATGGAATGTGGAGTGGCATTCCTTGTTGCCAGTATTGCTGTAGGGAGTGGAGAAAAGACAGTACTCATATTAGAGTCCTCCTACACCAATACTTCTCTTCAGATAAGCTACGGTCTATTAACTTGCATTCTTTATACAATCCTTGCCTACAGGACTGTTCATTGTCAAAGGTATTGATGAGTTTTCCGGAGAAATCCAAATTTTTCATGTGCCTACTAATCAGAGCTGTCAGGTACTTCAATTAAAAGAATTGAAATAGTAATTTAATTATTTTTAAGTAATTAAATTACTTTAATTCAAAGTAAATTAACTTTAAATTCCGATAAAACATTTTACATTGCTTTTTCACTAACTGATACCAATAGACCAAATTTCGATTGCATTAAACTAAGAGAATCGAATCTCACTATTAAAGAAACCAACACTATTAAGTATCTAGGTATCACAATAGACAAGAATTTAAAGTGGACACATCATATTCAAGATTTAACAGGCAAAATTAGATGTTTGATTCATAAATTTTATTTAATACGTAAGATCTTAACTAAAAAATTACTTATTCAAATTTACAAATCTCTGGTGGAATCACTTCTAAGATATGGTATCATAGTTTGGGGAGGGCTCTATGATAATGCTTTAAAACAACTGAATGTTGTTCAAAACTATATTCTACGAATAATTCTTTTCAAAGATAGATTGTTTTCTACCAATCTTCTTTATAACGAATGCATATTAAATGTCCGATGTTTGTACTATCTTAGTAATTGTATATTTAGTTTTAAATCTGAAAATAAAAATTTTGTGAACCACTGTTACCGAACTAGACATAACTCAAATAAAATGATGGTTGTGCCTTTTAGAAAATATGATGCAAATCAAAGATTTGCCTCAATTTTAGCACCGAAAATTTTTAATATCTTGCCTCATGAAATAAGATCAACAACTAAATACAATTGTTTTGTTAATAAGTGCAAACATTTTATACACCAAAACAGTAATTACATAAATAGCCTCTTGTAATTTAATTTATAATTTAATTTTGTAATTAAATTTGTTTTTGTATTTGTATTAAATTTACTTTATTTATCTCTTCTTTTAACACAATGATTTCTGAATTACTTTTGATTTAATACATATATTCATGTATATTATAGGCAGTATTATTATGTTCGTAAAATCAATTATATGGATATGTCTTTATATATATATATTTTTTCTTACTGCACATACAGGTGTTTGCTCACCTAGGTGCATATATGTAACATTTTATGGCTTAGAATTATTATTTATAACCTTTATTTTAAATCAAATTTGTATTGAATATGTAATATAAATAAATAAAAAATTACTTTTTTGGACGCCTTAAAATAATTGGTATTTGAATTACTTTTGTAAAAGTAATTGTAGTTGGTAATTGTTTTATTGTTTTTGGTAATTGAAGTACTGAACAAATAATTCAATTCCTTTTGGGTAATTCAATTCCTTTCAGATACTTTAATTACTTTAAAATAATTGAAATTGTATCGAAAATATTCCGAGAAAACTCGCAACGCGCTCGGCTTTAATAACTTGTCTGAGCTTGTTGTTTGACAGTATTTTCGTTTTCTTTCAGTTATCCAGTGCACTACACAGTACACAGTAGCTGTGATTGCAAGAAAACCATGTTTTTAATTATTTGTGTCCTTGTGTTTTTAATTCTTAAAAAGTTGCCTGGCAAGGTAAGTAAATATTAAATAATAAATTTGTTCTTTACTATTGTTTAAATATTAATATATGTTATACATTTATCTCCGATATTGGCAATATCTATTATTTTACTTATTTGATTTAATCAAATACCTATTAATATTAGTTACACTGACAAAATTTTCCAATAATGATTGTAGAAACAAAATTTTTGCACAGAAATGCGTTTCACGTTGAACTCAAATATCGAATAAAAAATGTCTGTCTGTATGGATGTCTGTGTGTAGACCATTTCTTGTCAACACAATAATTTATTTTAGACTTGAAAATTTTATTTTAAATTTAGTACCTATATATGTAAAATAGCTTGGTACAATATTACCTACATACGTGTTTGAATGACGTAATAATTATTTAAAAATACATGTACTTTGTGCCTCTTTTTTGGTAGGTATTTGAATTTCTTTTATTTTCAGTCAATATTTCAATTATTTTTGGTAATTCAATTACATTCAAAGTAGTTCAATTAAATAGAGTAATTGAAGTATAAGGTAAAGTAATTGAATTCCTTTACTTGAAAAAAAATATATTATTTTCGATGAGTAATTGATACTTCAAGTACTGTGTAAAATGAGGAGTAATTGGTAATGGAAATATTTACTACTTTGATTGATAATTGGTAAGTGGTACTTCAATTACTTTTAATGGGTAATTGTGACAGCTCTGCTACTAATGAAGAATCAGCTTCTGGAAGTTTAGATTTTCTTTCTGGTGATAACCCCTGTTTGCGAGCTATTTCTTTATTATCCTTGCTAGTGGTTGCATAGGCGTCTCCGACGAACCCTTCTTGTGGATTGCATTCAGGAATTTTTGGGGGGGAAATTTCCTGATTGTTGTGATTAATATTTTCTAACTGATTAGTTACTATATTTTCTTTATTTAAATTTAAATTTGCCAAAATTCACTTGAGAGCTGTCAATGCTAAAGTGACAGCTGTCAAAAATGACAGTTCTGAACAGTTACTTGTCAAGCTGACAGAGGTCAACTGTCAGGTCTGACACTTGTGAGGTTAGGGTCAACTAACTTCACTTTCTAATTTTGATTTTGTTATAGGTAGCCAAAAATTTTGTTTCCAAAATTGTCAAAATTAATGTTTAAATTTATTATATTATCTGATGTTTTTAATCACTGATTAGTTTATGATTGACAGCACCTGCCTTATGGCCAGGGGAGCTTCTTTAATTTTGTGTGTACTCTGGGTACACTACATACACTTCTCTGCAATTTATTCACACTTATTACCACTATTTTTCCGTTTCGAATCACGACCAATATTAAAAGATACCGTGTGGTTCAAAAACATCACAACATATGGATATGCCCTGTGTAGTCCCCTACTAGCATAAAGTGAGCAATTTCAAATACTAAATTTCAATTATTATTCTAGCACATATTTTGATATACAAAATGATCCGATAACAAACGATTTGTATTCTGAAAATGACCACACTTTAGTTGAATGTGAATTAGGGTGGCTCAAAAAAACCGACTATTTTTTTTTTTACTTTATACTCTGAAAAATCGGTTGCTAGACACCTCTAGAAAATTCTCACCAAATATGAGCTCTTAATTTTGATAGAAAGGTTCTCCGCTTTACAGTTTTCCATGTTAACCTCAGTATTAGAAACGAAAATTCATATCTCTATCAACTGTTCGTTAAAAAATATCTCTCCTCATATTCTTGTAGGAAATGGAACGCTCTACAAAAAAGGTCTCTTAGAATTTTTTCGTAAACCTCACCGTTTAAAAGATATCAAAGGTTGAAGTTTGATTATTTTGAGACAAATTTCTGTTTTGCTTATGAATTTTATAACTCGTTAACAAAAATTTTTTATGAAATGCGCAATTCATAGTTTTGTAGGAAATTAATTGCTCTACAAAAATGGTCTCTTATGATTTGTCAATTAAATTAAGCGTTTAAAAGATATTCATCGTCAAACTTCAATGCATGCCAATTTTAACAGTTTTTGATTAATAATTCTGAAAATTTCAATTCAGTGTATGAGTTTCAGGGAAATTTATACAAATTTGAGTTTCTATCGTAAAAGTAACCATTATAAAGAAGTTCTTTGTTCGAAAATTTATTTGAAACTTTTATTCTGATATTTTTATAAATTTCATATTTAATAATTTAAAATCCCGATCGTGTTATTTTTTTTTTTTGAAAGTATTTAAAATTTTTCAATTAAAAGTTGTTAATGATGCAGCAGAGCGAGCACTCGCATTAGTAACTGAATATAATCAACGCTTGACAAAAAATGAAGAGCAATTTCAATTTTTATTGCAAATTGTAAAAGAACATCGGAAAAAATACCCGAACTGCAATAAAGAAAATTTTTTACAGTGGAAGTACGAATATTTTATAAATGTTTGAAATTTTATAACTCACTTAATAATTAAATAAAAAAACTTTTTAATAACCAATTGAAGGTTTTTTCTCTTTAACATTAATACTTTTCATTATAAATTTCTAACAAGAACGTTATTTTTTCACGATTTAATGGATCATTGACTCTCAGTCAGAAATAATGCACTAATTTTTTTTTAGATGTAACTAAACATGCTTACGACTAAAAAAAAAAACTAGAAAAAATAGTTTAAAACATTTCTCTGTTCATAGAAACTCAAATTTGTATAAATTTCCCTGAAACTCATAGACTGAATTGAAATTTTCCGAATTATTAATCAAAAATTGTTAAAATTGGCGTGCATTGAAGTTTGACGATGAATATCTTTTAAACGCTTAATTTAATCGACAAATCATAAGAGACTATTTTTGTAGAGCAGTTAATTTCCTACAAAACTATGAATTGCGCATTTCATAAAAATTTTTTGTTAACGAGTTATAAAATTCATAAGCAAAACAGCAATTTGTCTCAAAATAACCAAACTTCAACC
Organism: Rhamnusium bicolor; assembly: GCA_029963845.1. Lineage (NCBI taxonomy): Eukaryota > Metazoa > Arthropoda > Insecta > Coleoptera > Cerambycidae > Rhamnusium > Rhamnusium bicolor. The sequence continues at coordinate 836,549 of JANEYF010001323.1, forward strand.
TTTGATATCTTTTAAACGGTGAGGTTTACGAAAAAAAGTCTAAGAGACCTTTTTTGTAAAGCGTTCCATTTCCTACAAGAATATGAGGAGAGATATTTTTTAACGAACAGTTGATAGAGCGATATGAATTTTCGTTTCTATTGAGGAAAAAATGGAAAACTGTAAAGCGGAGAACCTTTCTATCAAAATTAAGAGCTCATATTTGGTGAGAATTTTCTAGAGGTGTCTAGCAACCGATTTTTCAGAGTATAAAGTAAAAAAAAATAGTCGGTTTTTTTGACCCACCCTAATGTGAATATATTACTTACTCGCATACACCGATGCCTTTCTATCCTTATTGCATCAATTATTGACCTAACAGCTAAAGAAAGTGGATTATCTAGTTCTGGCAATCCGATTCTATCAACTTCAACTTGTATGGCAGATGGAACTCCAAACAACTTTTGAATGAACTCGGGTGTTACACCTAAGCCGAACCACAGGAACATATGAATTCCATTCTCTGAAAATTAAAATCACTTTACAATATGATTTAAAATTAACTGCGTTGCTCTTAGTTATTCCATCAGATATGTCTAGATTATTGCACCAAAGATTCAAAACAAAAAAATATATATATATGAAAATTCGGAATTACAGTCGAACTATTCTAACTTGAATCTCCTAAATCCGCCCTCCCCGAGATCGTTCGAGTCAAGAAAAAATTTGAGTTAAGTAAAATACTTCTAACACGAAGTACATATCAAGGGCACAGAAACATATTCAGGTTAGAGAATATTTCGAGATGTAGATGATCAAGTTGTAGAATATTGAAAATAAACTTTATTATAAGTAGTGTTGTTAAATATCATGAAATTTATAAAAATGAAATATTTCATTGAAATATTTCAAATTTTGTAACAAAAAAAAATGGAAATTTGTGAAATTTTTGAAGTATATGAAATTTATAAATTTTCTGAAATATTTCCTTAAATTTCAGACATTTTTGAAATATTTCAATGAATTTTTGAAATATTTCAATAATTTCATAAATTTTCAAATACTCGTACCTAAAGTCCATTTACTTTCTGCAGTCCTAACTAAAGGTAGATTTTTGCATTGTTAAATTGGCAATAATTGTTTAGGTTAAGTAATGTCATTAACGGCACGACAAAAAAATAGGACCGACACAGAGCAGTTTGTAATTAAAAGGGAATTTTTTGTCCAACTTAACAATACGAAAATCTACCTTTAGCTAGAAGTACAGAAAGTGAATGGGCTTTATATGAATTTTATAAGTGTAATGATCATGTTATGTTTTGGTAACTAATACCAGAGACGTATAGTGTAATATACGTCTCTGCTAACACTTTCCACTCTAGTTTTTAGTAATTTTTGAAAATAAATGAAATGAAATGAAATCATTTTATTGATCAATATTTACACCTTGGTGTTTGATACGTCCGTTTACAACAAATATGTAGGTATATACATACTATACACATATATAAAATATAAATAAAAGAATAACATATAAAATTATTTGTCTTAATAACGTCATTAGAAAACTACAAAAAAATTTCACAAACAAGAAAAAACATCACTCCTAGGCACAAACAATTTACATCAAATTTTACACATAATTAAAATCTGTAATGTCATAGTAGGCACTGGCTAAAAGATGACTCTTCAATTTAAATTTAAAATGGTTCATAGGCAATTTTTTCAGAGTCTTTGGCAGAGAGTTGAACAACGTTACCCCTAAGTTGCCTCTTTTAGTTATTTCTAATCTTTGATTGGGTATTCGTATATTGTTCCTTGTACGGGTATTGTATTCATGGGTATCTCCATTCATAGTATAGTCACTGATATTCTTTTATGTGGATCAAATTACATAATATTATTGCCGACGGTAGAGTTAAAATTTTAAGTTTTACGAACCAAGGCTTACAACTCACCATTTGGTTTACATTTACAATTGCTCTAATTGCTCTCTTTTGGACAATAAAAACTTTTTGAATATGAGTAGATGATCCCCAGTTTATTAAGCCATAAGTCATTGCACTATGAAATAGAGCATGATACGCTGTAATTGCAGCATCTGTATTAACTCTACTTCTGATCTGGCGAATAGCATAGACTTTTTTTGACAAATTAGTACAAAGATGTTCGATATGTGCCTGCCATGTTAACTTAGAGTCTATGATTATACCCAGTGACTTAACTGTTTCAGACGAGGTAGTCTTTTGGGTGCTGAATATTAGTGTGTTCGTTTTGTTTTTATTTAGACAAAGTTTGTTTGCATTAAACCAGTCTAGCGATTTATCAATGATATGTGTTTTAGTTTTAACGATATTTTTGTCACATATGTCATCTAGCTGCTCCGCAAACGTAGTATCATCGGCAAACAAAATTGAAAAAACTGGCAGAACATATGATAGGTCATTTACATAAATCAAGAACAACAACGGTCCCAGGACACTACCCTGCGGGACACCCCTTGATACAGGCAACAAACTACTTAACATATCATTGTACAACACGCACTGCTTTCTATCTGTTAGATAGGACGATAATAAGTTTAAAGCTACTCCTCTGAAACCATAATACACTAATTTGTCCAACAAGATATCATTTGAGACACAATCAAATGCCTTGCTTAGATCCAGAAAGATCCCTAAAGTTGATTTCTTATTTTCGAAACCTTCAGTTATAAAATTAACAAGATTAAGCACAGCACTTGATGTGTTTCTACCTTTTCTAAAACCAAACTGTTTACTAGTGAAAAGGTTATTTGACTCAAAATAATTTATGATTCTTAAAGCGATTATTTTTTCAACGATTTTTGCCAAAATTGGCAGTAAAGCGATAGGTCGATAGTTCGATGCATCATTTATATCTCCAGATTTAAAAAGTGGTATGACCTTGGCTATTTTTAATTTATTGGGGAATACTCCGTTCTGTAATATAAGATTTACAAGATAAGTAATGGGTGCAGCGAGTGATAAAATATTTTCTTTGTATATAATTACTGATTGATTATACACATCCGTTGACTTAGATTGTTTCAAAGATTTTATAACATTCTCCACCTCCGCCTGTGAAGCAGGATACAAGAAAATTGAAAGGTCATTTTTCTGTGGAATAATTTTTAGATAATCCATATGAGAATAATTTGATTGCGGTATCTGTTTGATTATATCATCTACTATACTTGTAAAAAAATTATTGTAATTTTCAGAGGAAATTGAGCTGGCTTCTTTTTTACCTACATTACGTACATTTTTATTTATAATGTCCCAGATTGTTTTTTGTTTATTGTCAGAATCTATTATTTCTTTATTTGCTTGATATTTTTTATATTCAATTATCAGTTGTTCATAATTATATTTGCATTTTTTGAATTCATCTTTCATTTCTTCATTATTTCGTAGATTTAGTTTTAACATTTTATTTAGCCGGTCAATTTCTTGTTTAGCTTCCACTATATCTGGATGCGCACGAATTCTATTATTATCCTTAGAATTAGTTTTAATTTTTATCAGAGGAAAAGATATGTCATGGTAATAGGTGAGAATGTTGTAGAAAATATCCACGGCCTTAACAGGTTCCTGTTCTGAATATAGATCAATCCAGTTTTCATACAGTAAGTAGTCACAAAATTTTTGTTTATTGACAACGCTTTTATTATATATGGTTTTATACACTGGAGTTTTGTTTTTGCTGTTTGATATATTTTGAAACTTTACAATTTGTGCACGATGGTCAGATAGCGGAAAATCTGTTACAACAGCTTCAGCGACATGAAAATTTGTAAAAATATTGTCAATGCAAGTTTTAGAATTTCCTTGCACCCTAGTGAATTCTTTTATGCGTTTTACTAATCCAAAAGAGAGAAATAAATCTACAATTTCTTTACAATCACTTGTTTGTAAAGCAAAATTTATATTAAAATCACCACCGACAATTATTTTATGTGTTTTGAATTTACTACTTAAAATTTGTAGGACTTTAGACATATTTTCTTTAAAAATTAATTTATCCCCACTTGGAGAACGATATACAGTTACTATAATACAGTTTAATGAGTTCACTTTTATGCAACAGTTTTCAAAGTGTTTTTCTACATTAAATTCATTTGTCAGATTAATTTCTGTGGATTGAATATTGTTTTTAATAAAAATACATACCCCTCCATGAATGCTCTCTGATCTAGAAAATATAGCTGCTATATTGTAATTTTTAATTTTGTATAGATATTTTTCATCATCATGTAACCAGTGCTCACTTAATAAAACAGCGCTAAAATTGTTGTCTAGTAAAATTGATTCTAAAGAGTTACATTTATTCTTTAGACATTGTATATTTAGATGCAATACTGCAATTTGCTCTCTTGGCACACTCTGACTATTTTGGACTAACTTTTCACTACATTGCCAATGTTCCGTCAAACCAATAGAGTCTATTTTGTCTTGATCTTGTAGAAATGATTCTAGGTTGTTTATACAGTTTGAAATACACTGTACATTTTGATGGTAAACCTTTACTTTTTCGTTCTTAATACTTTTATTTAAGTTTTTTAACTTATTGTCATTATTTTGTTTTAAATTTCTACTTGAAGTTGACTCAATCTGGGGTATAAAAAATTTCCATCTTTTGTAGTAATTACATTCTCTGATAAATTTTCATCTGTACTCATTATTGATTCATATCTCTTTGTATTGATGGTATATGTGTTAATATATGTTAAGTTCGATGCGTTGATGTATTTGTTCCACTTTATATTCATTGTGTGATAGATATACTTGAAGATAGCGGTCTTTGCCCGATCCTTTAGTTCATTTTGGTAGTTCACAATGTTGAGTTGTTTTAATATTTCGTTGGCGTCTATGTATTTGACGTGGTTGAGTTTTGTTGTCTCATCATACAATTTGGAATTCATTTTGAATATAAAATTATTTAAAACATGCCTATTTCCACAATACACTGCACCTACAAAGATAACATTGGTGTTGTGTAGAGTATTTAGAGTGCTTCTTAACTTTTCAAAATCAACTTTGCGTCCATTTAGCAGATTTTTTATACTAGCTAGGATTATCACATAATCAAATTTATCGTAGTTTCTGCACAGCTTGTCAGCATTTTCCACCACATCCTCCATGTAGGCATTTGGTTTGAAATGTGAGCATACAACATATTCTTCGGTATTATTATATTGACTTATAATCCTGTTTATAACATTTCCACAATTACGTCCGTTATTATCACCCAGTATCAAAATTTTTGCTTTCTTAGTAATCTGTTCCTCTATAGTATAATTCGAAAGTTGTTCTTTCAGTTGTTGATTTATGGTGCTTTCGCTATTTTTAACGCTGACTACCTCATTTTTTTCATCAGTATTTCCCGAAGCCAGATGATCTGTAATATCATATGTAATAGTGGTGTTATCCGTATTTATTGAGATTGGTAAGTCAGTTTGAACTTCCTTATTTTTAAAGTGCTTATTCTTTTGTCCCTTATTTACTACACCACTGTCTGTTTGGGAATTTTTATCACCTGTTTTTATTTTTTTACATTTATCTACTAACTTTTTGTTTAGAATTTTTATTTGACTTTTTAGTTCACTTATTAGTTCTTGTTGTTCTAAAGATAAAAAGATGAATAAAAAACATTTTTATTTGTAAAAAAAATCTCAGTCTAAAAGACAAAATAAATAAAACTTCTCAGGATACAAAAAATAACAATAGTGTGATAATAACAGATAGGTAACTCATTACTCTATTTCTACTCTGGCTGATCTGACTGATGTATATGAAAATATTCGTTCTCATTTCCCATTTTCAAATTTCAAGCCTTTTATGATATTATCAACTTTTATTCTGTTAAAACCATCCTCTAATCTATGTCCCAGATCCGCTAGTGTAGCTGCTCTTTTTATGGTTAACTTTTTAATGTTCTTTTCGAGATTCGTTTCCGCATCTGTCTGCTCACTATGATTTATTTCTGCATTCTCCTTGTTCGAATCATAGATGACCTCGTCATTATAAGATGGTTTAAATCTACTTATGACATCAGAATTGGAAGAATCGGGAAACTCAATAACTTCAAAGATTGTGTTATCAATATTGTTAAAGTTCGGATTAATGTTATAAGAAAAATTACTGTTGACAGTGTTAACCAAGTCAATAGGCAGCGACGAGAGCAGCAAAGAGCCAGTCTTATTATTGTTTGCTTCATACTCTTCGTCAAGACTGGGAGATTTTGCAAGATCAATGTCATTATCTGAGTCTTCCAATAAACTGCTATGCCATGATTCCTCAGTAGTTTCAGAATCTGAAGTGTGTTTTTTCTTTTTTACTTTATCTGTCTGAACTATCTGTAACAACATCGTTTATATCTAATAAAATTGAGCTTCATAGACCTTTCAGTTGTTAGTCTGTTTCTTCTGTTAGTATGTATGAAGCTCTGACTGCTGAAAGATCTTTCTACCGATGCGGATGTAGATGGCATCGACAAAATTCTCTCAGCAATCTGTGACAAAACGGATTTACTGCAAAACGTCTTCCAGAATACCAGAGGTTTAACTGTTTTAGATGCTTTAATGATGAACTTGTGTTTAAAAATACCATCAGCAGTCATGAAATTTCCTAGTTCCGTAATAATGGAAGGGCTTCAGTTTGATTAGCCTGATCATTAATATATTCCATGGCCATACATTTTTCTTTATCTGATATGTTGGTTCCCTTTGATTTGGGATTTAACAAATCTGCTGCGAAGTGAATTGACCTCAAGCTCCGAGACTTTCTTTGCTGGTACTGAGTTTTCAGCTTTTCTATTTCTCTTAGGCTTAGTACGGTATCCATGTTTTCAAAAACATTATTCAGTTCTTTAAAACACTGACAGACATATTCTATTGTAGGTTTATCAGATTCCAATTTCTTAATCCAGTTTGTAATTGGCTGTAATATGTTTATTAGATCAGAAACTTTTAGCCAATAATCTTCGTCTAAAATTTTTATTCTTACAGGTTTGTTCATTTTTTCTAAGCATTTTTCATCGATTGCCATCCTTTGCAAGACTTGTTTACATTCGACTACTAATTAAAGATGCTACATGAGTAGCTACCGGTAAAACAAGTGACTTCTGACTGTGAAGTTCTTTTTTAACTTCATTGAATGCTCCAACTAACACGACTTCCATTAATGTTCTTTATTATGTTTTTTGTGTGAATTAGAATGTTTGCCACTGAAGTAGATTTTAAAATATCCTGACAAAGTAAGTGAAGCGTATGTGCAAAACAACCAAAGGAAACAAGATGAGGATATTTAGTTTCCAGCATCTTTGTAGCTTTCCGCATGTTTGGGGCATTGTCAGTTATTAAAACCATAAACTTTTTAACATCATATTCTAGAAGAATCTCTTCTAAGAGGCTTGCTATATATTCTGATGTGTGCTTTTCTGTTTTAGTTTCAACAGATTTTATGAACAAAGGTGACGGAGAGGTAATCATGAAGTTTATTATACCTTCATTTCTAATATTAGACCAGCCATCACATTGTATTGATAAGTGATTGGCCTCTTTTATTTTTAATTCAACTTCTGATTTTATTCTATTATACTCCTCATTCAGTAGTGTGTTTGATAAATCATAGCATGATGGTAAATGAAATGTAGGCCTTAAAGATTTAAAAAAACTATTTCCATTCTTCATTTTCGACTATTCTTAATGAAGTTCCACTTGTATAAATTGTACGGACTAAAAGCTGTGTATTTTTTTCCTAAAAAAAGGGATTTTTTTTTCATTTATATTTGTATAAATTACCTCAACAAAAGTTTACCTGACTTTCTGTCGACATATCATCAAAAAAATGAATTAATTTTCTGGTTTTTTGTCGATTTGGAAATAGAGGTATTTGTTTGAAGGTTGAATTTATTGTTTTTAGTTAAGCCACTAGTGCTACTACAATCTGTAATGTCAGTGTCATTATTATAATTTTCTTGTATTTGTGCAGGACATTTCTTGCATTTTTTTATGTGTGTTTTAATTCGAGTGGCATTGCAGAAAAACTTTGTTAAACAGTATTTGCAAGTAACATGTTTCTGTGTACTTTTACTACTTTTATAATGTTTCCAAATATCAGATTTTGTCTTCATTTTCAAATTATATCAGCAGCCAGAACTATATATTTTTCAACCAAAAAAACAGCATATGTGATGTTTGTTTGTTAGTTTAGGTTAGAAAATTGGTAACTGTCAAAATTTTAGTGGTAAATTTTTAATGATGACAGACATGTAACTTGTAAACATGAAATTTTCTGAAATATATGAAATTTTTCCACTGAAAGTTTCAATACTTTCCAAAAAATGTCATAAATTTGATATATTTCTTAAATTTCGAAAATTTCATAAATTTCGAAATTTTAGTGATGGGCTTTGAAATTTTCAAAAATTTCAAATTTCAATTTCTAATTTCATTTGAAATTTCACTATCTCACAACACTAATTATAAGTAATTTGAGTTGGTCTTATCAAAATATACCAAAATAGTAGATCTTAAATAAAACTAAAAGCTTACCCAAAATATACACTCCTTGTTCGTTCATCTTTTCAAAGGTGCAACGAATTGGTGGTGGCACTGTCACAGGTTCATTCGAGGCATCCAATTCGTGTAGAGGGATGAGCCGAGGATAGAAATAATGCACTGAAGTAGGAATATCCATTGTCATAACAGCTTGCATAACAAACGATCTATCGTCTAAGTTCATATCAGACCCTCCAGACAACGCATCACTTTTTAAAAGACAATTAACATATAGTGGTAACAATTTCATGCATTCCGGGAGAATCAGTTGCCCAGCACTGCTAGGAGTGGCACAGTTTTTCCTGTATGTGGCCAAGATCTGTGCTGCTCTACTCACTATAGAATCTTTAACTGCCTTAGGATTGTGTTCTAGAAGCTTATATACAGACTGTTTACTAATATAATTGATTATGGTATCTAAGTCACAGCTGCGGTAGAGATCGGCCATTTGCGAGCAACTCTTCAAAGATAAATTAATTATTCTCAAACGCCTTTGGCCAGAACAAGATGTGTATAACAAAGCCACTTGAATGTATACACCCTCATCTTCAGATAGTTTGTCGTCATATTTAATTTCTACTGCAACAGCTTTATCGCAATCTGAAAAGTTAAAATAATTTTAAACAGAAAGAGAGAGTACACTTGATTTAAAAAAGCTGGTACAACTCTTGTAATCGAAAATCTTTAATAGTTTAGTTGTGTGCATATGTCTGTAAATAGGGCTGGCCAGGCATGTCGAGAGGGGGGTAGAGAAGAGGTGATTTACCCCGGACCTGGGTTTTTTTGGAGATCGGTTTTCTTTGCGTTTTTAAACTTATTAAACCTTTCTCTTTTATTTTATTCAAATAGAATTTTAGAAAATAATTAGAAAATAACTTTTTCAAAACATTTTCAAGCCTGCCATATTATTGTTTAAAAAAATAATATTTGTTACGGATAATTCTACTAATGGTTGTAATTAAAATACTAACTGAATAACGATAATTCTATTTTTAAAATAAGAACACAAAAATACCACTAGAGATTAAAAAAAAATGTAAACAATGCAAACTGAACATAAAAATACAATAAAAAAATAAAATAAATGAACTTCAATTACGTAATACAGAATTAACTAATATTTTGTCATTGCTCCATTAGCGTCTAAAACTGCCTGAAGTCTTCAGGCATGGACAAAATCAGATTTCTTGCAAGGTCAACTTCTTGCGACAAGTTCTCCCAAGCGTCTTCAATTATCCCTTCCAATTCTTGGGCATTATTTGGATGGTTATTTAATTTCCTTATATGTTTCACCATTAGTTCCCATACATTTTCAATTGGATTTAAATCCGGACTTTTAGATGGCCACGGTAACAACTCTATGTTTTTATTAAGAAACCATTGCCTGACACGATGGGCCGTATGTATGGAGCAGTTGCCTTGTTGGAAAATAAAATTATTTTCCGGAAACACCTCTATTACTGACGGCAACATAATATTGTCTAATATTTCAATATATTTAATGGAATTGAGATGATCACCACTGTTCCAACACACACCTAACCCATTTAGGCTCATCCAAGCCCAGACATTGACTGAAAACCTTCCTGATATTTGTGAATCGAAAGTATATTTTTCGTCGCATCTAGTGGAAGGAGGACTATATACGCGAACATGTCCATCGTTACAGGATTTAAAAACCTTTTCGTCAGAAAAGACAACTTGTCCCCTGAAGTTTTCATCATTGATTATATAGTTGAGTGCAAAAATAATCCTACCCTGCTTCTTTTCTTCTGAAAGTTTGTATTTTTAGCCGCTGAACAACTCTTCAAGTCGCTTTGTAGTTTTATTCTTCTGCAAGCAGTAGATACCGAAGCAGGGAAATTTGTCTCTGAAATTGCATTTACTGCAGTCTGAAAAGGGTTTTGTATTAGGTAATTTATAAGATTTTCATCTTCTTGATTATTGCTCTTTCTGGGCCTACTGGAACCAACTTTACGGGATACCGTTTGGTTGGTTTCCCATTGTCTTTTAACACTCATTCTCGTGGTTTTACTCACATTGTATTCAGCAGCAAGTCTTCTTATGGACCAACCATCTTCAATTTTAGAAACAATTCGAAATTTTTGAATATCTGTTAGATGTCGAACCATTTTTAATAATGACACCACTGATTAACGTCAAAGTGACATTTGTAAGATTATTAATATCAGTCAAAGAACGAATGATTTACATAGCTAAAAGAAAGTGTACCAGTTTTTTTTTAAATCAAGTGTACATTAACAAATGTTAAAAAAAAAACAGTTGGCTTATTCGCCTCCCTACTCACTGATGTAACCTTGTGAATATCAGAGAAACACCAAAATAATGTAAACCATAAACTGAATTAGTAATTATTTGTTTAAACACAATCCATATCAATTTGAATATAAAATCAAATTTTAATATAACATCAAATTTTTTAATAAAAAAAAAAAAAACGGATTAATAGAAAAGTTTTGCACTTATTTCTTACCAATTGCTGCGAGTTCCATATCTGTAGTGTTAGACATATAGAAGTGCCCATAAAAGTCTGTTGGTCTCACACCAGTCGATGTTCGTACCCTCATTATAGCATCAAATGCTATAGGTCTGCTTATGTCAGTTATGATGTCATTTATTAATCTTTCTCCATCTAAATCAGCCTGAAAAATAAATTTTAAATTGATAGAATAATTAAATAGTTATTTACATAACGAGACCGGAAAGTGGCGAGCTGGCAGTTTCCAAGGCGAGTTCTAGCAAGCTCTGAAAGCCAGTGAGCCCCGTAAAGACACTTTTCGGGTGTTGCGTACAATGTTTTTTCTGAAACCGTTCTTGCTAGTCTCAAAAAACTTTTTAACTAACAAAATTCATGAAATTCAATCGACAGATGTGAGACGCTTATTTTTAAAGAAGTCCAGTCTTCTTTTCATTTCATTTTTAATTGATTTCTACGTACTACTGTTAACCAAAAGTGACATAAAGGATTGGAAAACACTTTTCCGAACCCTTATGTTACTTTACCAGACTAGACCAGCAAATATATATTTTCCACTCAGTGACCAAAAACAAATAACTTTCTAGGCGGTTGCAGAAACACATAATTACTGGTAGAATATTACTAAAGCTGGTATTTCGCTTAATAAGCACAGTGGCATGTGGGGGAACATTCTTAAATCATAAATGATATAACATAATCGTGTCAAAATGATAAAATGTTAAATCTATGAGAGACGTAGGGTTCATTATCCCCCAGAACCACACTACCCTACAGGATATTTCCTGGGGAATCAAACAAACCCACCCTATATGGAAATAGGGGATGAGATATTTAATTTTTACTACTTTCGACCCTAATTTTCAACATAAAATGCTAAATAAAATGCTAAATAAAATGCTAAATATCTCGGTTCGTATGAGAGATACAGGGTTGATTGTTCCTCAGAATCTCCACGCCATGTAGGATTTTTCCTGACAAATTGAATGAAACAAGTTCTAAACTCTATATGCAATAGGGGACGAGATAATCAATTTTTACTTCTTTCAGCCATAATTTTCAACATAAAATGCTAAATATCTCGGTTCGTATGGAAGATACAGGGTTGATTGTTCCCCAGAATCTCAACGCCACATAGGATTTTTCCTGACAAACTGAATGAAATAAGTTATAACCCTCTATATGCAACAGGGGACAAGATAATCAATTTTTCTTTTAGCCATAATTTTCAACATAAAATGCTATACAGGGTGAGTCAGTTTTTTTGTAGACAAACTTTAACAGAAGATAGAACACATGTTTTTAAAAATAAAAAGTTCCTATAAACATATGTCTTAGAACGCTTCGTTTCCGAGATACAGGGTGTTGATAATTTTTTTTTTCTCGAATTTTTTGAGTATGTATTTGTATGTATTGTATTTGAGTATGGCTTCATATAACAAATATTTATTTTGACTACATTGGAAAGAGATAAAGAATAAGATATTTGGCTTTTTAGAATCCTTTACAAACCATATTTAGGTAGATTTTGTTGAAAGAATTAAATATTTAGCCGATAATTGATAATAAATAAATTACTTAATTTAGTACCACTTCAAACACTAAAAATTAAAATAACTCGGAAACGCATAGGAATTTCAAAACAGAAGAAGGGACATTATTTTTGTTAAACTGTATGTACATAATGAAAATAACAGTTTTTTAAAAAAATAGTCATTGGTGTAGAAGTTCTGTTTAAGAAAGGGGTTGAGCACCCCCTCCACTCCGCCACTGTGCAAGTTTTTGAACATTCTTATCACTTGTTTTATGCCCCTTAATTAATAGGCATTATCCCCCAAACATGGAAAAAATCTAAGCATTCGTTTATAAGTTATAATGAAAATTCGAGAAAAAAAAATTATATTCAACACCCTGTATCTCGGAAACGAAGCGTTCTACGACATATGTTTATAGGAACTTTTCTTTTTATTAACATGTGTTCTATCTCCTATTAAAGTTTGTCTACAAAAAACTGACTCACCCTGTATATCTCGTTTCGTATGGGAGATACACGGTTGATTGTTCCCCATAATCTCCATGCCATGTAGGATTTTTCCTGACAAATTGAATGAAATAAGTTCTAACCCTCTATATGCAATAGGGGACGAGATAATCAATTTTTACTTCTCTGAAACATAATTACTTCCTTATCCCTCAAAGTGAGGAAGTTATGTATTCATAAAAAAAATTTTGAAAATTTTTATTGCATTTCTGGACGAATCTCGACGAATTATGACGATACACATAATTTCAGACGGAAAAAATGTTCTGTCTGTGTTTGTCGCATGTGCGTGTGAGGGGGCGCGTGCGCGTGTGCTCGTGCGTGTGTGTGTGTGTGTGGTTCGCGATAGCAGCTACAGTTTTTGAGATATAGCTTTCAAATTTGATATACACATTCTAGGGGTCAAAGAGATTGTGTTCGTTGATGAGCAAAATCGGTCCTAATGTCTAAAAAAAATATTAGTGGCATTCCACCAATGTGACTTTTTTGAAACGACAAGAATTACTTATAAACTCCACCACACGTCGAGTTTTACTATGGTAGTTTTTTCAACATAAAATGCTAAATTTCTCGATTCGAATGGGAGATACAGGGTTGATTGTTCCCCAGAATCTCCATGTTACATAGAAATTTTCCTAATCGAATGAAACAAGTTCTAACCCTCTATATGCAACAGGAGGCGAGATACTCAATTTTTATTTCTTTCAGCCATAAAATGCTATTTCGGTTTGTATGGGAGATAGAGGGTTGATTTTTCACCTTGAGCCCCAATGCCCTGAAGGATTTTTCTGGCGAATTGAATAAAAAAAGTTGCAAGTCTCTATATGCAATAGGGGATGAGATATTCAATTTTTACTTCTTTCAACTTTGGTTTTTCCTCTGGAACCGCAATGCCCCGTAGGATTTTTCCTGGCCAATCGAATAAAAGAAGTTCGAACCCTCTATCTGCAATACGGGTTGAAATATTGTTTTTTTTTTTACTCTCATCACTCATTTTCAATACTAAATGCTAAATATCTCAGCTCCTATGGGAGATAGGGGGAAGTGTGTTGCTGTCATAACTTTTAATATATTGTCCGAATTCTATGTAGATGGTCAAGGGTAAACAGCTAGTTACATATAAGTAGAGACCGGATTTAGGTCGAAGATAGGAAAAAATAATATTTAGGATTTGCTATATTTGGCCGAGTTCATCCAGATTTTTAATAATTATCGGGTAAGCGTTTCACAATAAAATATAAATATATAACTTACATGCAGCTGCTTAATTACAGCGCCCATGACCATGATAATAAACTCAAGAAATCAGCTTTAATTATTACATTATTAATTTTTCATTTACTTTTACAAAATGTAATTACAGATAAATACCAAATATATATCTTTTTTAAACAACTACTTCCTTTGCTATTTGCCATGATGAATATTGATTACATATAAAAATGATAAATTCATCACTTGAATTAGTAACTTAATAAAAGTCACACTGACAACACACAGATGTGGAAAAATATGTATGCGAAGTGAATTGTAAAAGGTAAGCACTTTTTACAAAAATTGATCAATCACAAATTATTCATACCTGGAAATAAGTATATTTAAAAATTTCTCCACCAGATAACCTTGACACTTGACCGATCGTAGCAAGATCTATGTAGGCATTGTTAAATATAAACAAGTCAACTGAACAACCTGCAGTTACGCAATCCTGACCTAATTGATTATACACTTGATTCTGTGGTGTGAGTACTGTCCTCTCTTTTTCCGTTCCTAGAAGTTTACGATCATCTCGATTCTTTAACTTTCCAGGCGCCTCCGCTGTCGGTAGACTAGAGTGGAACACCAACAGTTTCCCATTACATTCTGATGCCTAAAAATAATAAAATATAAATACATGCACCATTTCTACTTTTAAAGATAACCTTTAACGCTTCTAGTCCAGCCTGAATGGCTGGTAATAACACGGTTTCTGTTTCCCTGGTGTCCGCAAACATGGCTGGTATCTGTTGCATCAGGGCATCAATAATAGGTCCAGATTCTTCTGGTGTACACAAAAATCCATTCAAAAGGGGCATAAACATTTCTTGGACGTCTCCAACTACCATCATTTGAGGAGCAGCCAGAGTTCCCTGAAATAAATCAAGATATTCATGTAATGGAAGTTTCACGATATTTGAATCTTATATTTTCTCTTGTAAAATGTTGGTTTATTTATTTTTAAATTTCTTTGGTTCTAGGTTGAAACGTTATCGTTGCAAGAATTGCAGGAACTTCACATTTATAAATAACAATGAAATTCAAAATAGCGAATACCAATAAAATTACTTTCCTTCCTAGTTTTTAAAAAAATGCTGTTTATCTTAAAAAAAAATTCTCTAATTTATGGCAGAAGTGAAAAAAATTTACATTTGTATTTTCGAAAAACTTTGTTAAGAAAAAACGTCTTATATACATTTTTTATTTATTTTTATTACCACTGAAATTGATTATGAAAATTTTATTTTGTCAACCACGTCGACCGATTTTTCTCGTTTGGTTTATAAGGGAATTTGATATGCGACTTCTAAAATTTATGCGGCGTTCGACAAAACCAAATAATGGAAACTACAATACAAAAAAAATTAAACTTACCTTAATGTTGTAAAAATGCACCGAGCTATTATATGTAATAAAACCAACTCGCATATTGCTCTTTTTATGGTCCTGATCAACCGGCAAGTTTTGAATGATATCTTTCATTTGAGAACACAGTAAGTGAACCAAACCAGATTTCATAGTGTTGTAGGACACATCAATAACAAAAATAACAGCTGGTGGTTTAGGTAATGTATTATTTCGGCAGTAGTCGGTTGTTGCTACAAATTCATATGTGCCCAGTACCAGTTCTGGCCTTTCGAAACGATCCATTCTTTGGCCAGTATGATCCAAATGCTGGAAATATTCTGTCGGAACTATAAAATGGAGAAAAATCAGCTTATCTTGTTATCATTATAAAGCAAAAAGAAAACTTAAGAACAAAAAAATTTTGCCACAGAGCAAAACAAGTTTAAAAACCCTGTACTCGTTAAAGGGAAGAAAAAATAAAAATTTCAAAAAATTTTGCCCTGGTGGGGACAAATTGATGCGAAAACCTGAAAATCCTGTACCCATTTCTACTACTAGAACCAGGAAATTGAGATTCTGCACATTCATAGGATTTATAGCAATATTGGATACTGCCTTTAATGCAGTAAAGACAAAAATACAGATATTGACTGGGCAGGTTACAAATAACCCCATATCTACTTTCAGAAGAGCTAAAAAAAATTGATATTTAGGACAGATACTGCTCCTCAAAAGACAAAGGGATAAATGGACCGCGTTATACATCAATTGACCAAGTGTCAAATTTACTTTTTTTAGAAATATGCGATAAACTTTGATGTTATTTCAAAAAATTGGTTTCTTATTATTTAAAAATGATTTTTGGATGATTAGTGAAACAGATTATTAGTAATATTCATATGTAAACACCAAAGTTGTAAAATGAAAACTGTTTATTTGCAATAATGCCGCTTGGCCAATTTTTTGCTTTTTTATATGCAATCATTTCATTTTATTTCACATAACATGACTGAGCGGCATTTGGGTTGTTTGGTCAGTTTATGCAAAATAATAGGACTAGATTTTAGAATATTTTTTCGCAATTTTATAAGACATACAAAATGAGAAAAAAGCTTTATTGGAAAGTTAACAAAAATAAAACATGTTTTAGTATTGAACAAAGTCAAAAAGTAAATGTAGTTAATAACAAAATTCATTTTGTTATTCGTCTTTTTGAATTTCAAAGTCGGGTTGTCCGTTGAACCCATCTATATTGTTACGTGTTTGCTATCCACACAAACACCTCTGCTCGTAGATTCGTCGATTGAAAGTCCAGGTAACACTTATTCACTACTTTATTTACTAATTAACAATTAATAACAATAGATTAATTACTGTCTTAACTATAATCACACTAGAACACTTATAAGTCTCTTTCTTATTGCTTCTTTACTCGTTCACGTTCAACTTAAGATTGAATCTCAGCTCACCGTGCGTCTTATTTATACATGCATTCTCCCGGTCTAGAGCACTCCAGAATATTCCCGGCCGTTCGTGTACAATTCCAGCCTAATCTAACCAGTCTGCATAGTCCAGTGGCGTAACACTGCCCCTCCTTAAGCCTGAACGTCCCGATCAGGCAATTCATTGTTCCCTGCATACTTGGCTAGTCTCTCTATATGCACCACCTTCATCTTGGATTTTGGGCTTTGCTGAATTCTATATACAACGTCGTTTAGTCTGGTGACGACAGTGTAAGGACCTTCCCAGGGCGGGTGAAGCTTCGGGGACCTGCCTTTCTTTCGTTGTGGGTTATATAGCCAAACCAAATCTCCAGCCTGGAACCCTCCTGAATTTGCCTTAAGATCATAACGAGCCTTCATGCGATCACTTGCTATGGCAATTCGGTCTCGTACCAGCTCATGAATATTCCTTAGCCGTTCACCTACTTCATCGGCGTAGTCATTTATGGAGAGTCGCTCCTCATCTGGTGTGCCAAATACCAAGTCACATGGCAGTCTAATCTCACGTCCAAACATCACGCGAGCCGGCGTTTGTTTTGTTGTTTCATGAATGGAGGCCCTGTAGGCCATAAGGAAAAGAGGTAAGTGACGGTCCCAATCTCTCTGATGTTTCTCAACCACTTTAGATAGGTGCTCCTCCATAGTTTTATTATATCTCTCCACCATTCCGTCTGATTGTGGATGTAGGGCTGTTGTTCTTGTCTTATGAATTCCCAGTAAGCGACACATCTTCTGAAACACCCCTGATTCAAAGTTTCTTCCTTGATCCGAATGCAATTCTAGTGGCACGCCAAATCGACATACTAGATTATCTACCAGAGCTTGAGCGACAGTGGCTGCTTCTTGGTTAGGTATGGCATAAGCTTCCGGCCACTTACTGAAATAGTCCATGGCAACTAAGATGTATTTGTTCCCATCATCCGTCACGGGGAATGGACCAGCTACGTCGATCGCAATTCGCTCAAAAGGAGCCCCTACGTTATATTGTTTCATTTGACCCTTACTTCTTGTCTGTGGTCCCTTACTTGCCGCACAAACTTCACATTTGCGGCACCAAGCCTCCACATCTTGGCGACTGTTCACCCAGTAGAATCGTTCGCGTACTTTAGTGAGAGTTTTGTTGATGCCAAAATGTCCGCCAGATGTTCCATTATGCACTTCCTGGAGTACTTTTGGTATGCGACACCTGGGAATTACCAATCTCAAAGAAATTTCCTTCCCGTCTGGACTTTCCCAAGCTCTTTTCAACAGTCCATCCTCTACTCTAAGGGAATCCCATTGTGCCCACAAAGCCTTCAGTCCCACTGCCTTGTCTGAAATGTCCTTCCAGCCAGGTCGGGCTCCTCTTCCTTTCCATTCCAGAATAGGACCAGTTTCTTGATCTTTTAACTGCTCTTCTCTTAATGTCTCTTTTGTCCAATCGTCAGGAACATCAATTTTAACGGTGTTTACAATCATTATCCCTTGTTGTTTTTCCACCCTGTGGCAGTGCTTGCAGTCTTCCCGACAGGGTCTTCTGGAGAGAGCGTCTGCATTTCTATGGGATTTTCCAGGACGATGTTCGATTTTAAAATCGTACTGCTGCAGTTTTTCTATCCAGCGTGCTAGTTGGCCTTCCGGAGTCTTCAATTGCAATAACCACTTTAATGCAGCATGGTCGGTCCGAACTTTAAAATGTTGTCCATATAGGTACTTGTGAAAATGGTCTATGGACTTGACAATGGCCAATAGTTCCTTCCGTGTCACACAATAGTTACGTTCTGGCTTCGACAACGTCTTGCTGAAGTACTCAATTACTTTTCCTGTCCATTTTGAATTTGGGAAAGAACACATCCAAGTCCAGAATTACTGGCATCTGTGTCTACTACGTAGAGGCCTTTCCGTTCTGGGTATGAAAGAACCGGACTCGAACACAGTGCTGATTTTAGTGTTCTGAATGATATTTCGCACTCTTGTGTCCATTGGTACTGAACCTTCTCTTCTGTAAGCCGATGTAGTGGCTTCGCAATATCAGCAAATCGTTCCACAAATCGTCTGTAGTAAGTGCATAGGCCAAGGAAGCTTCTTACTTCGTGAACATTTGAAGGCCTCGGCCAATCTCGTACTGAAGAAATCTTATCTGGGTCTGTTCTTATCCCCTCCGAAGACACGACATGTCCTAGGAATTTGACCTCTTTCTGGAACATTAGGCACTTTTTGGGATTCAATTTCAGGTGTGCATTTTTAATTCTTCCAAACACTTCTTGAAGGTTCTTCAAATGCTCCTTAAAATCCCTTCCCATAACCATCACATCATCAAGATAAACTAGACACGTCTTCCAAGTTAGTCCTCGTAGTACCAGTTCCATCAGTCTTTCAAAGGTCGCTGGCGCATTGCACAGGCCGAAAGGCATCACAGTGAATTGATAAAGGCCACTTCCTGTCGAAAAGGCTGTCTTGTCTTTGTCATCTGGATGAAGTCCCACTTGCCAATATCCACTTCGAAGATCTAGAGTGGAAAACCACTGTGAACCTGCCAGCGTACTTAGTGTGTCATCAATTCGGGGTAGCGGATAGCTGTCTTTTCGTGTGACGTCATTCAGCTTCCTGTAGTCGACACAGAATCTTAAAGTTCCATCTTTCTTAGCAACCAAAACTACTGGCGACGACCAAGGACTGGTTGATTCCTCAATAA
Source organism: Rhamnusium bicolor (assembly GCA_029963845.1). Classification (NCBI taxonomy): domain Eukaryota; kingdom Metazoa; phylum Arthropoda; class Insecta; order Coleoptera; family Cerambycidae; genus Rhamnusium; species Rhamnusium bicolor. The sequence continues at coordinate 856,427 of JANEYF010001323.1, forward strand.
CTCCGTCTTTAAGCATCTTCTGTATCATTGCAGAAGCCTCTTCTTGTTTTGATAATGGGAGCCTCCTAGGTGGTTGACGAATAGGAGTTGATTCACCAGTATTTATCCGATGTTGCACTATGTTGGTCTTTGTAAGAGCTTCTGTGTCCTTTGCAAATACTGTACTTTCCTTCTTCAAGAATTTTAAAGCTTCTCTATGTTCATCTGGAGTTAAATGTTCTAACTGGGCATTTAACATCCTTACAACTTCTTGGTCCATATCTGTAGGCGAAGCTCCAATGATTTGTTCTTCACATCTCGCAATCCATGTGACTGGTTCATAGGTGCCAATTGCTTCGCCTTCTTTGAACGTCACTGAGTGTGAAATTAGGTTAACCACTCTAATCGGTATATTGTCTGTAGTCTGTGTTAAAGTCCTTGCCAAGATCACATTGTCTGTCATTTTAATTGAGTCGTCCCTCTCAACGAGGCCAAAGCGGTATCCCACAGAATTTTCCTCCAGGACGGCCTCAATTACTTTCTCTGTTCGTGCAGGAATTTTTACTGTCCTCGAAGTTAGTAGCCTGATATTATGGAGTTTTTCATCTGCCGTTGAAAGAATAATTTCTTCATTTCCAATCCTGAGAACTCGTTCTCCAACGTCAAGTACAAATCCATATTTTTCCATAACGTCTAATCCTAATATGAAGTCATCTGTAATGTCAGCTACGATAACTTGGTGTTTAAAACATAAGCGGCCAATTTGCAGCTCCATGTTTACTTCCCCATGAACCGCCGCCCTATCTCCCGTAGCTGTCCGGATGACTAATCCATTCTGCTCTTTATTTACTTTGATACCCGTTATGAATCCTGCCTGTACTATTGATGATGTAGCTCCTGTGTCGATTGTGAACACACATTTCTTCTTATTTACATAACCCTCCAACAACAGACTACTTTGAACTCTCCGAAGTTGGGAAACATTTATTTCTCGGGGGTCACAACATTTCTTGGCCAGCGCAGCCCCCAAATTGCCAGCCATCTTTAGTTTTCCTGAGGCTCCTCAACCACAGCAGCATTTACCCTTTCTGGGCTGCGTTGACGACAGTTCCTCTTGATATGGCCCACTTTGCCACACCTATAACAACGGATGCCTCCATTCGGCCTCCCACTACTTTGTTGTTGGTCTTGTTTCTGCTGGGAGTTCGATTTTGTCAGTAATTGAGTCATCATCTTGTGTAGATCAGATATCAGATTCTGTGTTGTGTTGTCTGGCTTGTCTTCCTCCACACTCACAGCTCGTACTCTCTGATTTGATTGTGTGGTATCCTTATAGGCAGCCTCAATCTCCAGTGCATGTACTAAAGCCTCACTACTAAGCTTATGCCTGGCCAACTTAAGAATTCGCCTAACTTCCTGGTCCCTTACTCCATCAATAAATGTACCAACTGCTAACTGTTGTTGAAATTCCATTGGTGCATCAGGATAGGCTAGATGGGCTAATCTTTCTACCGCAGCTTCGAACTCCTGGAGGCTTTCTCCACCTCGTTGTCTATGTGATTTGAGCTGAGCCTGATATACTTGGGTGAGATGTTGGTCGCCATATCTTAGTTCTAACGCTGCCTCCAAAATACTAAAGTTTTGTTGCTGTGCGGCAGGAATTGTTTGGAGCAGGTCTAACGCTTGGCCCCTTAGTGCTAATACCAATGCTGTTGCCTTTTCCTCATCGTTCCAGTTATTTGAACGTGCAGCTGCCTCAAACTGTCTCTTATAAGTTGACCATGAACTTTGACCGTCGAAGGAAGCTGGTTGTAACCTAGCACCAGACGACAGTACTAATTGGCCACCCTTCTCTCTTAATTGTTGTTTGAGTCGGGCTACTTCTTCCTTAACTTCAGTTATTTCTCCTCTAACTTCACTAACTTCTTCTTTAACTTCCATGACTTCAGCCTGTACATCTTCCTTCAATTGTTCAGTGACTGAGAGCATGACTTGATGTTGTCCCTCCATAATTTGTCTCAATTCTTCCTGGCGTCTTATTTCCAGGCCTTCCATCATTTTTATCAAGTCTTCTTTTTCTTCCTGACGTTTTCTCTCTTGATCTTCTTTTTCTTCCTGTCGTCTTCTCTCTTGATCTTCCATAATTTTTCTCTGTTCGTCTTTCTCTTCTTGTCGTCTTCTCTCTTGTTCTTCTTTGTCTTCCTGTCGTCTTCTTTCTTGATTTTCCATAATCTTTCTTAATTCTTCCTGGCGTTCTCTTTTCTGTTCTTCCATTTGTTGCACCAATGTTGCAAGTAAGTCTTGTGTTTGTTTCTCCGCCATGCTTCTTGTTGTTGGCATTAAGTCACGACACGTAAATCAGTTCAAAATAAAGTTTATTACACTATAAAATCCGTAAAATGTTGATATCACGTCTATTTTAATAATGGATTGTTCCAGAAAAATCTCGAAACAGCACTAGAAAGTCTTATTTAGAGTCTATACTTCTTTTGTGTTGACAAAATTCACTTATCTCCACTAATTGTGCAATGGAATGTTCGAGAATTTTCACGAAATATCACTAATAAGTCTTGTTTTGAGTCTATAACACGTTCCCGTTAACACAGTTTACGTTTCTTCTGTGGTTTCCAAATCGAATGTTCTAGAATTGTCACTAAAAATCACTTATAGTCTTGTTTTCAAGTCTACAACACGTTCCCGTCGACACAATTCACGTATCTCCTGTTGTTTGCAAATAGAATGTTCTAGAATTTTCCCGAAATTGCACTAATAGTCCTTTTTCCCAGTCCACGACACGTTATAACTAGCGGCACCCGCGTATTTGCAGCTATTTCTAAATCGAATGTTCTAGAAACTTCTCGAAAATCCACTTCAAATTCACTATTCAGTCTAGAAATAGTCCTCAAACACTGTCCAGTAGTTTAAATCTTCGTGTTACCACTAATTTCTGAGAAGAACACTGTAGAACCTTTTCGAATATTCCAGAAATTTCTCTTCCAATCCACTTCCGACACCAAATTGTTACGTGTTTGCTATCCACACAAACACCTCTGCTCGTAGATTCGTCGATTGAAAGTCCAGGTAACACTTATTCACTACTTTATTTACTAATTAACAATTAATAACAATAGATTAATTACTGTCTTAACTATAATCACACTAGAACACTTATAAGTCTCTTTCTTATTGCTTCTTTACTCGTTCACGTTCAACTTAAGATTGAATCTCAGCTCACCGTGCGTCTTATTTATACATGCATTCTCCCGGTCTAGAGCACTCCAGAATATTCCCGGCCGTTCGTGTACAATTCCAGCCTAATCTAACCAGTCTGCATAGTCCAGTGGCGTAACAATATCATCTTTTATATTTTGATCTCCGACCAAACTTTTATAAAACTGCTTAGCATCTTTTGGAATTAAGTTTAATATAGATTTTATGTCTTCAAGTATTGCCTCTGGAATTGCCTTGCCGTTTGGATATAAAATTTGAAGTAGAGCCTACAGAGTCAAAGAAATTCATCAGTTTCATGATTAGTGTAAAACGAAATCCTTTTGTGCAGAAATCCTTGAAGAAATTCATGGAAAAATTCATGAATTTATTGATAAATAAATTGTTAGCGTAAAACACATATTACCATTTCCGAGATCTTAATGGTAAGCATCGAATTTGGGACATATGGTATGTATCAATATGGAATAAACACAGTGGTGTTACATGCTAAATTTACAATCCGAAACAACCCTAAGAAAAAGATGTTTATCACAGAGATATAACACAATCATAAAAAAAATTATATAAAATGTACCAACTAAGAATGGACACAAGCCATATCTCAGAAACTAATCATCACACAAGTTTAGGGAAAAAATTATCTAAAGTGAGCCTGAAAAATATTTTCGAGTTTCTAAAATGGCCGCTAGGGGGCGTAACAGCCATGACCAAACAGAAAATTAGGGTTTTCTCCGTATTTTGCTCATTTAAGTGGCATTAAAAATATATGCATCGTAATCCTGGGAAAATTTCGAATCTTATTAGTTTTACAATTTTTTTTCTATCTTCAAAAATAAAGTGGTGGGGAGATGCCAAAACAATATCTTTTTAAATGTCGATTACTCCGATTAGACTTAATGGAATTTAATGAACTTGGTCTCGTTATAAAGGGCTTTTCTTAGTCTAACGAGCGCGCTTTACAGTGTTTTCATTTGATTATTACCGTCAGCGCTAGAGGGCGTTATCTGACGTCAACAAATATCGTGCTTTTACTTAAAAAATTTAAATGGAATGGTATATTTATTTTTACACAGTAAAATAGAGAATTAAATGCTTCAGATGTTAGTGAAAACCGCAACTTCGATAACTTTTTTCTAACAGAAGATATTAGCAAGTTGAAATTATGAATTATTATCAGATCTTGGCGATGAAATTTGCAAAGTAACTGTTGAAAACAAGTTAGGTGTGAAAATAACACAATGAAGAAAAAACATAATGTGTCAAAAATATTCAACTTGTCATTGTTGCTCTGAAAAACTTTTACAAAATGTAATAGATTTGTTTGATTTTTTTATTTGCATCCATATCACATAGTCCTCCATCAAAGTTTAAATGCTCGCGATTTCGATCAGAGATTGGATTATTGTAACTGGCTGTGGCAAATGATGAGGAAGATCCTGGATTATTTTCACATATGTTGTGGTCAGATGAAGCTTCATTTAGGAATGATACTGTAAATCGCCATAATATGCAGTATTAGCATGAAACGAATCTGCGTTGGATACGAGAGATCCAATCTCAGGGTCTATAAATGTATGGTGTGGAATTCTAGGTGGACAAATAATTGGGCCTTTTATTTTCAATGACACTCTTAATGGAAAACGTTATCTAAATTTTTTTAAAAACGAATTGCCGCTTCTTTTAGAAGATGTAGATCTAGCAACTCATCGTGATATATGTTTTTCCAACATGATGGATGCCCAGCGCATTTCTCTCTGAACGTTCAAGATTCTTTAGACCAGACATATCCTGACAGGTGGATAGGATGTGGAAGTATATTTCATTGGCCAGTCAGGTCCCCAGACCTGACTTGCCTAGATTTTTATTAGTGGGGGCGAATAAAAGATCTCGTTTTTGCCACCAGACCCACTACAAGGGGCGACATGATTGAGAGAATAAGAAATGCCATTCAAAGTATTTCGATGGCAGAAGTAGAGACTTCCGTTCAATCTATGCGCCAAAAAATGAATTCTTGCATCGAAAATGATGGATGACATTTTGAACATCTAGAGCCGCACTAATTATATTCTAATTTTTTTAAAGTATTGTAATGTGTTTTTTGCGTTTACTTTATCTAATAATAATTCATAATTTCAACTTTGTTTGCTAATATCTACTGTTAGAAAAAAGTTATTGAGTTGCGGTTTTCACTGACATCTGAAGCGTTTCATTCTCTATTTTACTGTGTAAAAATAAACATACCATTCCATTTACATTTTTTAAGAAAAAGCACGAAATTTGTTGACATGTCAAATAACGCCCTCTAGCGGCGACGGTAACAATCAAATGAAAACACCGTAAACGCACTCGATAGACTAAGAAAAGCCCTTTGTAACAAGACTAACTTTGTTAAATTTCGTTAGCTCTAATCGGAGTAATAGACATTTAAAAAAAAAAATTTTTGGCATCTCCCCACCACTTTATTTTTTGAAGATAAAAAAAAAATTGTAAAACTAATAAGATTCGAAATTCTCCCAGGATTACAATGCATATTTTTTTTTTGCCACTTAATTGTGCCAAATACGGAGAAAATCCTAATTTTCTGTTAGGTCATGGCTGTTACGCCCCCTAGCGGCCATTTTAGAAACTCGAAAATTTTTACCAGCGATTTTTCAGTTTCTGAGATATGACCGGCGTTCATTCTTAGTTGCCCACCCGGTACATCTCTCTATATCTACTGCTACTAGCATATTCTTAGCATTTAGTTTATCAAGTCTGATTTAAATAAACCTTATACAATAGGAGTCACAAATTTAAAAAATTCTTGATTCTTTGAAAGCCTGAAAATGGATTTGGCATATTTACGGGACCCTTTTGAGGCAAGACTCGAGGCTTTAATCAGAAGTTTCATGGTAGAATGCTACTTTGAGTAGAGTGTGTCGAAATAACATAATTCAATTTTAACAGACCTCTGTATACGGTTTCAAAAATTTAAAAAAATAATTTAGACGTTTTAAAATTATAAATAGGCACTGGGTAACATCCAAATATTTCAAATCAGAGGACTGATATGAATATTGACGTATTATCAGAAAATTTCAACGGAAGTCCAATAACAAAAATAAATTGCTGTTTACATTGTAGACGTTTATGAAGAACAAGCATATTTATTAGTTCAGAATTAAATGTTAAAAGAATATACACAATGGCATGGTAATGGATAAAATGACACATTCTACATTATATCAATGAAAACATCTCTGTTTTGGTCACAAATAATATCTCGATGTACTTTTTGTATGAACAAAGGAACAAAATAACTTACCATCAGTTGTAACTTTACAAAATAAACACTGGAATCTTCTTCCCGAATCAATAAACTGCATGTAAGGACACATATAGGCTTTGCATCTTATACATCGGATAGGGCCTAGTTCTCCAAAATTTACGATTGGTGGGGGAAATTCACCTTCAATGGGTCGTGCCATCGGACTGATGACCAGACTGAATGGAACCGCTGTCTGTTTAATAATATCCTAGAATCGTTAATACAAAAATGCAAAAAAAATCAAAATCATTTAGCGTTTGACAACTGGTACGGTACATTTCTTCATTTTGTAAATGAAAATTTCCTGAGATCATCACTAACAAAAATAAAACATTCTTTTTAATTACTTTATATTTGCTATGGCGTTTATCCATCAAATGATTGGATGCCTCGGGAAAATAAATGTTTGGATATTATATGCTACTAATTTCCCTTCAAATGTAACTTTCAGTCGGAGCTGGTCGGATATCAATATTGAAATATAAAACCCCAACGAAACTTTAAAGCATGACTGACAATACCTGAATGAAAGGTTTGAAAAAAAATAGTTTTAATTTTTAACAAAATCTTTCAAAAAACTTCCTATTAAAAAAATGCGAATATTTTACAAATTGTCTAAAAAATATCCTAGGGGCATTCCATTTTTGCAAAACTTCTTTATTAATCGACGATTATGACCTAAAGAAGCAACTCTTAACTGGAGGCTGCGAAAATTTTATAGAACATTTTGTTTTTAAAATTTTGAAATTCTTTAAAAGAATTATGTTTTGCTCTTTATTTTACTTTGTTTCAAACGTGTATCATTTTGTATTAGTAATCCGAACTCTGCAGTGTAATGTGGTGCAGATTATAGAGACGTACTATGTACTAAAGTGTGGGTAAATGGAGTGTTCAACAACAGAAGTCTTATTAAATATATTTAAGTACGAGGGTTCGTCTTTATATTCTCAGACTGGGCAGTTTTAAATTTTGATACAATTTTCCATTGGTTTTTTAATCACATGCCTTGGAAATTTGTACGTCAATTTACAGAGCAATTGCAACATTATTAATTTCATTAACTATCAGTGTATGTAGTCACGCATTGTTAATTTCTCAAAATGAATAAAATCGAATACCGTGCTGTTATAAAATTCCTTACAAAACAAGGAAAAACTCCAAAAATGATTCCTGAAGAAATGTTGGCTGCGTATGGGAATGATTGTCCTTCCAAGTCAGTTATTTGCGAGTGGTCAAAACTGTTTAAATGTGGTCGAGAATCATTGGATGATGATCCACGTCCAGGTCGATATGTTGATGTGATCGCTTCAGATGCTGTTGAAAAAACCAAGTGTCTGGTACTGGAGGATGTAAGATTGAAAAAGTGGCAAATAGCATGACAAAGATTAGTGCAAGAAAAGTTCTGTGAATGCTTTCACCATTCGAAATGTGTATGAAAGGGTGTTATCGCAGCTGCTATATTTACGCTATTTTTTTTTTAATTCCAAAAACGAAATTGGCCAATTTGTTACATTGTAAGTTTATTTGGAGAGAGAGGCCAGGTGGGCAACCTACAGACTGCAACAAGCGGCCATTAATATGCCGCAGACTAGTATCATGGAGCGGAAAAAGTTGCTGGATGACATATAGAATCACAGCATTCTGGGAATGCCCTCGGATACTATGCCTACCATGACCAACTACGAGCTGACCCTCAACATCCTTTCTCCGGAAAGAGATGAGTGGGATTGGAATAAAGCCGACCTACTGAGGGCAGACAGTACTGGTTTACAGATGGCTCTAAAACTCCCGAGGAGACAGGAGCCGGAGTACATAGCTACAGACCAAGGGTGAGGATATCTTCAAGCCTAGGTACTCATGCAACTGTTTTTCAGGCTGAGGTTCATGCCATTGAACTGTGTGTGCGAAGGCTGGAATATATGCATCTTACACGCAGATCGATAAAAATTTTCTCAGATGGCCAAGCAGCTATAAAAGCCTACCGGTGTAACTCCAAAACGGTATGGAATTGTCAGATGGCTCTAAATCATTTGAGCAAAAACAATAGTGACTCTGGTCTGGATACCCGGCCACTCTGGTATGGAAGGTAACGAAATAGCCGACTCCTTGGCCAGAGAAGGAGCGGGATCACGAATCATCGGACCAGAACCGATACTTGGCATATCTTCAAATACTGCTAAGATGGCTATATCAACCTGGGCTGAAAGGAAAACTCTCCAGTATTGGCAAGAGTTACCAGGATTGATTCATTTGAAGGCGTTTATAAAATACCCTTTGAAATCAAGAGCTAAGAAACTTTTAGAGTTAAACAGGGTAAACCTGAAAACTCTACCAGGCCTACAGGACACTGCCGACTGAACTACCATCTGCATAAACTAGGCTTAGCGGAAAACGCCGAGTGCCGTCTATGCCTGGAAGATGATGAGAAGGCAGACCACATCCTATGTACCTGTCCCGCTGTGGAGAGGATCAGATTTTAAATATTCGGCAAAGGGCAACTACTGCCAGAGGATCTGGACACATTCTCACCCAATAAAGTTATCAGTTTCATTAAGAGACTGAACTTATTGGGTGAAATATGACTAGGTGTGAGCCACAATAGGCCTACTGAGGGCCGCAGTGGAGGGTCCACAGAGTTCCACTCACAAGAAACCTAACCTAACCTACATAGTAAGTTAATATGATCAACCCAAGTTAAATGTATGTCAATGATGACCCCTAGAAAGTTTGTGTTACGTACAGATTTTGTATGTTTCAAACTTGCATTTGACTTACACTGCTACAGTTTTGTTTTCATTCAACAACTCTATTGAAGTGAAAAGATGCAGAAAACTGACTGCTGCTCTATGACAATGCACAAGTTAAGATTTGCAAGAGATGCTGCTGCTGATTGTGGCTTTGAAGAAATTGAACACCGCCTTATAGTCCAGATTTAGTAACTAGTGATTACTTTTTTTTCCATCCTCAAAAAAAAAAAAAAAGAAAAACGGGGACAGCAGATGTTGAGGGCCATTTTGTGGAGAGACCAAATGAATATTTTTACAAAGGATTGAAATGTTATTGAACAGTGTAATACCTGTACTCAAAAGCAAGGGAAATATACTGAAAAATAACTTCTTGTTGCTGCTTTAATCGTTTGTTTTCATGCTAAGTCCAAGAATATAGAAACGACCCCTTGTAAGTTAATTTGTTTTCTGATTTTTTTCTCATTCAAATCACTATAATCAGCAAATAAAGCCACTATTGTAAAATAAGTCTTATTGATTATTGTTACTACAAACTAAAGGGCTACGAAAATATTTTAAGATATTTACTGGGCCTTGACTACTAAAAGGTTAAGAACCACTGTCTTAAAGTATCGTTTGGGATCCATGCTCCAATTACACCAAAAGTCACTGGTAACTTCTAATAACTTTAAAATGTACACAAAATTAGCCACCATTAGATATTTTAAACAACGATTTATTTATAAAAGCTAAAAAGTGTCAAACAAGACATTGTACTAAAATGCTAAGAAATGTTTGGGCATGCATAATAATTTTTATAATAACTGAAAATGAGACAAATTCTAATATAGCTATAATTTAATCACATTTTAAACTAAATGCTAAAACTTACTTGAGAAATTGGTACATTGTACATAGTTGACCGGATAAACCTAGGGCTGGCATTTCCCTGATCTTGAACAGTGAATTTCGTGGTAACGAGTGGTGGAACAAGGCCTTTCTGGTTAGTCACAAAAACACCAGATCTATTTTGTTGGTCATCTTGGGTTACCTGAATCTGAAAGACATTGTGAGATTAACACGTTAATTCTTTAGTTAAAAGTTAAATTAAAATAGTTTCATTTAAAACATTTAAAAAATACAGGAACTGCAATGCAAATTGACATCTCAACAATAATTCCGTAACCAGAACACTTTTCAAATTAGAAACTTACAGGACTTGGCATTTGATCTGGATCCAGCCGTCTAGTCTGCTGTGGCTGTTGATTATTAGGCTGAATGCAAGCGACAGGTCGAAGCGGTACACCACCTTGTCCAGGCATAGGTGGATAACCTGGTGCCTGTGGTCCTCTCATTTGCTGCCCGTTCACATAACCAGGTTGATTTACTGGTGGAGGCATATGAGGGCCGTTATTGCCATTTACATCATTCTTTATGCCAGGTGGAGGGTACTGTCTTGGCCCACTCAAATTCATACCCTGCATTTGGTTAGTCAACTGATTCGGACCATTCAATTCAGGAATGTATTGACCAGGCAATGGGGGCATTTGAGAGCCTCCTGGTGCATGTGGGCCTGATGCAAATTGGTTTGGAAATTGCCCTGGTACTTGATTAAAAGTTCCAGGTGGGCCCTGTCCCAGTAAGGATTGCTGACCTGGCACAGGTGGTTGCCCAGAGAAATTTTGATTCAGAGAATGTTGCTGCATTTGTTGTCCTGGTCCTGGTCTTGGTGGCCCTCCTGGGACAGGAGGATGAGCAAACTGGTTTGACTGAAGATGCCCTGTTGATGGGCCACCCTGTAAAGGTGGTTGATTATACAGATTTGGTGGATAATTCGGTCCAGGAGATGGTTGTCCAATGTGACCTACTGGAGGCTGATTAGGGCCAGGTGGAGGACCACCAGATAGAGCTGGCTGTCCAAATTGATTTAGTGATTTATTAGCTCCAAGCGGAGGACCACCCGAAATAGGTGGCCCAAACTGGATTGGCTGATTTGATCCTGGTCTAGGAGGAATATTTTGATTCGAAACTGGAAGCCCTCCTGTTAAAGGTGCTTGCCCAAACTGATTTTGGTTTTGACTTCCTGGGAGAGAATTTTGTGTTGGTGGTGCAAATGCTGACGGAGGTTTATTTTGTTGACTTGACAAAGGTTGTTGCCCTGCATAGACAGAATTAATCTTTACTTAATCCTTTATAAAATAATTAAGTTGTTAAAGCTACTACTACTACAAAAATATAGGAGGTACATTTTACTTATTTACCTGCTGGAGGTCCATTTTGAAATGGAGGAGGGCCATTCTGAAATTGAGAAGGGCCATTTTGGAATTGAGGTGGTCCATTTTGTATACTTGTAGGTGGCAAATCTGGTAATGTACCAGGTTTGGAAGGAGGTGGGCCAAATGGGTTTGTTTGTGGAGTACCAGTGCTTCTTTGTTCCGACTGATTTTGGGCTTGTGATGGTGGCAACTGAGTTGGTGGGATTTGTGATCTCGGTGCAGATCCGCCTACATTAGGAGGAAATGATCCAGGTATATTACTAGGGGGCTGTCCCACTGATCCTAGAGAAGGAGCACTGTTACCCAGGAGAGAATTTTGCACTGGAGCCCCAGATGACGAAATTTGAGGTAGACCTCCACTCTGAGAAAATCCACTTGGTACTTGTCCTGGTTTTGGAGGACCCAATGGAACATTTTGAAATGTTTGTCCTTGTTGTGGGCTTAAGGCAGGTGATGACCGATTAGGTGGAAAGTTTTGTGCTGCACCTCCAAACTGTTGTGGAGGCAAGTACTGCGGATTCATCTCAACCTTACACTAAAATAAATAATAAAATCTTGATTACATCTGATGACACATTTCTATTTTATAATAGCACATGAGTAACTTGATACATATAATTAATTTGGTGTTTTCATTAAATAATGTTTACTGAAACAGGAAAATCCTAAAAAAAATATAGATATATAAAACATAGTCAATGCATAAAAATACAATATTAATAACTAATCATAAAAAATTAAAAATTATGGAGCAATATAAAATCAGTCATATTTTAGATGTATCAATAATAGTTTCTGTTTAATATCATTTAGTAAATTACTGTGGTCACAGATTCCCTAAAAGAATATATTATTTATCGTTAATTGATATAAAATTTTGAGTTCTATTAATATGCAGGTTGTTTTGAGATTTAGTGTGATAAGAACACAGTTAAATGTAACAAACTTATAAAGACATGATAGCACTAAACACTTTAAAAATTTGAAATATAAAAAATCATTATGAAATAGTTAATTTGACCAGATACAGGCTTTCACTCTAAAATATTTAACATACTTTGAATAGGTGTATACCTATTACATCTAAGGATTAGCCTCACAACGCGATTTCGGAGCTTTTGTAATATAACTGGATATATCTTTCCTACTTTAATTTTAGTTATTAATTTTACAATTAATTATTGCATTTATATAGGTAAAAATACGGAATGTAACATTGTAACTAAAACACAAAATATGCAGTCTAGAAGAATGCTATAAATAAATGTTATAAATCAATATTCCTATGAGTACCTAAGTTTCTACCTAAATACCTATAGACTGTGGAGAGAAAAAAACTGTTAATACAAATACCCAGTTAATATATAGGTTGCCTCATCATTTTTAAATATCCAGAGGGCGCTGATACCCATTTCTGCTTGCAATGCCAAGGCAAGCTTATTATTGAAACAGGTCAGCTCAAACAATATTAAAGCGATACATCTAGTGATGGGTAGTTAACCGGTACGATGTTTCCGTGCCTGAGGATCATCGTGACCAGTCAAGATGAGTTACAAAACCAGTTATTTTTAAAAATGAAAAATGAAAGTGCCATTGTATCATAATTTTCTCATCAAAATGGTGTGTAATACTTGTATAAATGAGGCTTATGTTGAAGGATATTATGCAAATTAGGATTTTTTGGCATTTATTTTTTTTAAGCCAATCGTCTAACCTGAGCTCCCCTAAATATTTCTTCATCACAGATGTTCTCGTTATCTAATTTATCAAACGTAACACTTTTTGGAGTTGTGCTCTCTTTGGGCATGAATAATTACTTCTCAATTTTGGGACACTTTTGTCTATTTTTTGCTATGCGTTTTGTCAGCAGCTAGCATGCAGTAGCGTCTGGTGAACTTTAGGTTATGTCATATCTTAGTATTGGAACATCGGCCTCCCAACGTTACTTTAAGGCATAACTATCAAAACCGAATGAGGAAGTTTTGCAGGAAAAAAAAATGCGTTTGAAATTTGCGAAAAAAATTGTATGCCTCACTAAGTTTCTAGCAATTTGTGAAATATTTGCAAAACATTGTTTTCTTTTTTTCAGAAACGGGAGGAAAATATAGACATTTCAAATGTCATAAAAATATACGATTTTCTTATGCCAACGTTTCGCTTGCTACATTACCAAGATATAACATAACCTAAATTTCACCAGCCATGACTTGTAGCATGGTTTTGATACCTCATTCCACAGTACCTGGCAGATTTATTTCACTTTCTTTGTCCAAAACAGGTGATTGACAATTACACAGCAATTGTCAAGTGTCATGAATAAAATTTCAAGGGAAATGGCATTTAAAATTTTGGACAACTTGACTGTGTCCATGACCACTTTGGACACGTGGCTATTTGACCAGTCAACTTAATCGTGACCTGACCGGTAAATGAACGGTCACTGACCGGTGACCGTGACTGAGTGACTGCCAAAACTAGATACATCATTTTAAGACCATCCTGATAGTTAGTCCCACATTGCCACAAGAAACAGATGGATATCAGTGCCCTCTGGTAATTTAAAAACAACGAAGCTATACATCATAGATTTAAAAATATAAAAATTTTATCGAGGATATAATTAATTATATCTTGATTTCACACAAAAATATAACTAAATTGATCTTCGGACCAAAAGGATTAGGACAAAAGTACTTATAATCATTTTACTCTTGAACAAAGAGGTAGTTATATCAAATATAGTGGCAAGTTCTACTTTCACTTGATTTTTTAAAAAAGATTGTTGCAGATTATTTTACCATATGTAAACAATATGATAAGACATAATTTATTTGTGTTACATTTACATAAGGATTAACAAAAGGGTGTTATGCATATTTCAAAAACGCATAATTTTGAGCCGAATTATGAAGTCATTAAACGATAAACTATCATTTAGGTATATAGGTGTACCTACATATTCTTTTAAATTACTAGACGCATTTTGTGACATTATTTTAAATTTGAAATGTAACATTCAATGATTTGATTTATTTTTTGAAACATCAACACTTGGGTTGCCAACTATGATTTAAAAAAATCTAATCTGTTGTTATTTAGGTAAAAATACAAATTTTTGAGTAAATGAAGAACAAATATTGTATATTATTCAGGAAAATGACCTGAATTATAATTAAATTATAAGCTTTACACCAGTTGCTTCAGTGTGATATATATACAAACGTATCCTTATATTATCGGTAAAGGGATTCAAACACTTACACTAAATTATTTAACAAATATTCTATAAAACTTAATAAATAAAGGACATCACTTCTGGTTCACCATTAAATAGTATGCCACGTAAGGCCACAATGCGCATGCCCTAGTTACTTCCACGTCAATCTCACTAGTAAATCTGACGTTCTCGCCAGTTTTCACCATTCTCTGTCAAAAATGTAGAGTTGGAAAATAATGTTAAAAAACTGTCTGCTAACCTTAGGTGTAGTTATAATCATTGTTGCTATATATTTTCCGACCCGTCATGCGAGGCATTACAACTATATAACCATAGATAAGATATATAAAGAAATTGAACTGAGAAAACCCAAAAATAGTGAATCTAACCTCAAAACTTGCACTTACCAGGAACTTATTTTAAAAAATGCAGATATTGAAATTAGCACAGTTATGGAGAGAAAACCTTTCCAGCAACCTTACGCAGGTAATTATTTGTATAATTCTGTATTAAATTCACTATTTCTTAAGTATCATAATTTCATGTTGTTTGACAGTTGTAAAAAATTAATGTCACTAAATTTAGAACAACAAATCAAATTAGTAAATAGTAAATCAGTGATATTAAACATTTTTACCTGAAATTTCATGCAGTGACTGTTTTGTTTCAGGAGGAGAGTTTAAACCGAATGAATGTATGGCTTTAATTAAAACTGCTTTAATAGTCCCTTATAGGAACAGAACTCAGCAACTTAATATTTTTCTCAATTATATGCATTATTTCTTGCAAAAGCAAAATATCCATTATCGAATATTCATAGTATTTCAGAATGATACCTTACCATTTAATAGAGCGAAAATGTTGAACTATGGAGCTAAATTAGCTATAAGTTTAAAATACGATTGTCTTATTTTACACGACATTGACTTATTACCTTTGAATACTGGAAATATTTATGCATGTTCAAAATTACCAAGGCATATGTCCAGTAGTTTAGATACATTTAGGTAAGCAACCAGATAAATTATATCAACGTTATTAATATAGAGCTACTAGTTTCGCTTTGTCTAGAGGCATTAGATGTATTGTGCATTATATAAGAAATTATTGCATGCGAAGGGGGTATATTGCAGTATAAGGTTTATATACACACATATAAATTTTGGGTGACTAATGGCATAATACTGTAACTTCTTAGTCACGGCATACTATCCTCAGATTGAGTGTTTTAGTGACTAACAAATATTTTTAAAATTTTATAACTATAGTTGATGTAAAAATTTCTAAAATCTATTTCATATATTTCTTATTGCAGATACAATCTTCCTTATTTAACACTTTTTGGAGGTGCAATCTCTATTTTATCTCGACAATATCAAAAAATCAATGGAATGTCCAACAATTTTTTTGGCTGGGGAGGTGAAGATGATGACTTCTACAGGTGAGGTTTTATTAATTGAAGTTGCACCATTAGAGTACATTCTACATGTTTTATTTCCTTATTTAGGCGTTTGATGGCTAACGGCTTAAAACCTTGTAGATTTTCTCCAGAAGTTAGTAAATATACAATGTTGCCACATGAAAAAGAGAAGGCCAAGTAAGTTTTTCATATACCTGTACGTACTTTTAGGATTAAAATACAATTTAATGTGGTTGACCACAAATTCAGGTAAACTTATATACAAAAATGTACCATTTACGGGGTGACAGTCCCCTGTAGGTGGAGACCCCCAGCTTGTTTTTATTAAATAATTTTAGAACAGTTTGAGCTACACCTCCAACTTAGTAGACGCAATTATTTATGAGGTAATGGACTTCACGCGTAGAGGGAAATAAAAGTATACAGATTGTTAATATTTCGATATTCTAAACCCCTATTTTTCCCAGAACAAGGGCAGTTTGTTTATAAATATATATAAGTTCATATTTCGTATAGTTCACTCATAAAATACATAGTTTGAAACAATACCAACTCAAGGAATATTCAAACTCCCTAGTCTGGTAGTGATTCAAATAAATGAATTTTTTTTTAGCTGAAAGGGACCCACAGGGAACCAAATTCTACACATTTAATTAAAATAGCATACAGTGTTAATTTTTCTCAATGCCCAATCTTGGCCAATATTTTTTTATTAACAGATAAATTTGTTCAGTAACGTTTTTGCATCAACATTTTACAGGGGACAAAAAGTTAGTAAACAAATGATTTTTGAAAAAATGTTATTAAAAAAGGTCTTGGTGTACCTACTGGCTTTGATTAGAATTTGGAATTGAATATAATAATCATAATTAAGCCTGGCCAAGGTCATTAATCCTCCCATTAACAGAGACGTACTGGGTATGCATCATATCATAATAGTTGAATAAGTACAATAATAAAAACAAAAATATTTTATATATTGTGATGTATGTTTTTGTACTATTTCATTCGCTTTAAATTCTTTTTTACGTATTTCCTTATATTTTGTAAGCTTAGTGCTGCACATTATTATTAAACTGTTAAATGACATTCACACATGTACATTGTATATCTAAGTGATAACTAATAATAAATAAATAAAATAAATGGAAATAAATTTTATTAATACTGGTACACTTTATAAAAATATGTACAAAACTTACCTTCTTAAGCAGATTTATGAAGTAGCTTGGTTGGCGTTATCACAAACTGCACTTCTATAATAACTGTGTAGCATCAGATATGTTTCTACAGTTGTCTCAGTAAGCGATGTTCGCTGTGGTGAAAAAGTATGTTTGTATTTTGAAAAAGACCGTTCGACATCTACGGAAGTAATACATTCATAAGTAAAACACTCTGTGAGCTCACTTAACGCAGGTGTAGATGCACCATCACAAATTTGTCTTAATTTGGTAAAATCAGGATCTTTCTGTAATACACTCTCGAATTTTTCAATAACGGGCTTATTTTTTGTGTCATTTATAGTCTGTAGCTGTGTATTTACGTCGTCCACTATTTGCAGCGATTCCACTAAGGACAACAAAGTATTTTGCAATTTTTGTATTGTGTCATGTAGTCCTCTATAATTTTGTTATAAATAGTTTTTAAATCTGTTTCAAGGGAAACATCTTGAAAGCTTGTCTGGCTTTCCTTAATAGCTGCAGCCTCGTTAGGGTTGAATTGTAGTATCACAGCTTTTATTTGTTGAAAATATTCAGCATAATAAAAAGCTGCCTTCAACCCCGTTCCCCAATGTGTAAGAATCGGCTCTGGTAGTTCCGGAATACCAGGACACAGTGTGTGAAATGCTTGAAGCTGTTTAGGAGATTTGAGAAATATTTTTTTTGTATTTGATATTCATGCATCTACCTCTGGAAAACATTTTCGAATCGTTTCTGCTACAAGATGGAACGCATGCACTTTACACGTAACATGTAAAAACCTACAATCTTCTCTTTGAAGAAAACGGCCCACCAAACGCATTGTCGCAGCACTGTCGGTCACAAACATCAACACTTGACTTGTTGACAGTGCAAATTTTTCGAAAGTCTGCGTAATTGTTTCCCCATTACACGCAGTTAGTCATTTGCTAGCTAGTAAAAGTGGAACTGTTGGTTTAACAAGATCGAGTACACGTACCATAACATTTAAAATAGAATTTTTTTTACAATCTGTCGTCTCGTCAACACATAACCACAGCCGTGTATTTTTTAATGCACATTTAATCCTATTTACAATGTCTTCACGAACACTTGGTACATATCTACGTAACGATGAACGACTTGGTAAATTCACCTGGGGATTGTATTTATTCCAGAACTCCCGAAATGCTGGTTTACCCAATATGCGCAGGGGAACATCACAGGCAATCAGCATTAACAGTAAATCAAACATAAACTGTGGTTCCAAAGAAGACACGCCATTTTTTTTATTTTTATGCCAGTTACTATTGACATGAATTTTGCAGTCGTATTTATTCCAGCACATTAAGTCTTGATCACAAACTTTACAAATTATTTTACATCCATCATAGAATAAATCCGGAAATTCACCGATAAATTTATTCACTTTATCAGCGTACGGTCGTTTTCTACTCTTTATGCTCAACATTATTTATTATTTTAGTACTCTATGCATCGACCGACAGATAACAATTGAAGTGTGTCGTGTCATCGTCATCGTAAACAAGCGCGCGATGGCATTAGTATTGCGCCCGACCCTGATTCTACCATCGCTTGGCCAGGCTTGATCATAATAAATATTAATAGTTAGAAAATGTAAAACAAAAGAAATGTGTAAAATATAACTTTGACTATTTTTGGTTCCAGTCAGGGTAGATTTAAAGCACTGGAGGATTCTGTGGATAGGCACAAAGTAGACGGTCTTAATTCCTTGCCTCATCAATACTCAATAAAACTTGAAGATCTGTATACTCAAATTATAGTTTAAGTAAACATGTTTTTTTTTTCTTATATATTTAGTAGGTGAATTTTTTACATAGAATTTTTGCTAAACACCTATATTTAATGCTCAATTTTTATTAGTTTATTTTGTAGTACCTGTAAAGTGTAGTAAATTAATACAAATAATTTTACCCAATTGCTCGAATGTTCTTGTAATTAATTTATTTTCCTATTCTAGTGTTCCAACATCACTTAGTATCAAATGTAAAATGACAATTATAATAAAAAATTATAGGATAAATTCTGGTTAGAAATAGTCTATGTAGTAGTTATTATATTATGGATGATATTTTACAAGTTGTTGGCTGTTAAAGTAGAAATTATTTCTTCAATAAAAAAACAGAAAAAACTTTATTTCCTATTTTTATTTTTAGAGGACTTCCAGCCAGGTACATGAACAATTTATCCTACGTTTCGTCCGAGTTTTCAGACTTTTTCAAGGTTAAAAGCTAAAAATAATGGTTTTACATAAGTCGTAAATTAGATTAGTGACAGAATACATATCTAAAAAAGTGTTTTCTTACCTAAAATAAATTTCCTATTTTAATTTCATTGTATGGGCTGGTTTTATTTTGTTTTTCATCATTTTTTATTTGGTAGGTATGTGATGTACGTGTAGTTCGACGAGTTAGGCAGAGAATGATCAGTATTTGGTGTCGTCCTTGATGTGTTTCTTTTTAAGAGTAGGTAATTATAACAGTTGACAACATACTTATATTGATGGTTCGAGTGACAGAGTTATTGTAAACATTCTCATGATATTGAATAGCCGTTGAGAAGAGGTTTTGCAGTTAGCACATATACAGGATGTATAAAAATTGTTACTATTGAATAAGATTGCGATATATGCTACTTAGATTTTCTATATCTGTTTGATAATTTACTGGTTTTTTGTTGTTTTGTATTTCGGACATTTCCAAAAACATGCGTTTTTTGGTATTTCTTTCTTTATGCAGTATGGTTGTATCCGGAAAGTTAAAATTGTGTGAATTATTTATGGCGTGTTCAGCTAATGCTGTGCTACATGAATTAGGAGTTGCTATGGAATGTCTAATTGATAATTTATGTTGATTTATACGTTTATTTAAATATTGTTGGGTTTGTCCAATGTAACATCTAGCGCAATCAGAGCAATCAATTTTATAAATAACGTGGGTTTGATTTAATTTCTCTATTGGATCTTTTAGTTTTGAATATAATTTATTTTTTATGCCATTATCATTTCTGTATGCTAATTGTATGTTATATTTACCTAATTCATTCTGAACTTTTTCTGATACTTGTGGTATGTATGGTGCCGATATGTATTCTGTCACTAATCCAATTTACGACTTATGTAAAACCATTATTTTTAGCTTTTAATCTTGAAAAAGTCCGAAAACTCGGACGAAACGTAGGATAAATTGTTCATGTACCTGGCTGGAAGTCCTCTAAAAATAAAAATAGGAAATAAAGTTTTTTCTGTTTTTTATTGAAGAAATAATTATTATTATGATTATTGTCCCAAATATGCAATTTGAGTTTTTTAAGAGTATTATTTAACAGTATGACTTTCAATAATTGTTTGTAAATCAGTCACGGCATGATAAAAATTCCAGCATACTCAATTTTAATATATGTAAATTTGGAAACTAGTCGTCATATTTATACCAAAATTATTTAACGCAAATTGCATTCTTTCAAAGATGTATTTGGTAGACCTAGTGGGGATATTAATATATTAGTCTTATGTTTCCGTCTAGCAGATATTTAAAGAACATGTATTTTGCACTTATTTTTCCACATTAAGAGATACTAAATTTGGTGGTAGCATATTGATTAACAATGCAATCAATTCTTTCCTGTGGATATCTGTTATAATGATCTAATAAGAAACTGTTTATTAAATTAGTTATATAAATTAGATGGAATAAATAAAATGACTCATTGTTAAATTATTATTAATGATGTGAATGCAACTGCCAGGCAATACAAAATTTTGATGCTGTATCTAATCCAACTCTAAATCTCTCACCCGTTCAGCATTTTTCCTCAGCAGTTGCATTTGCAAAATGCACTTGATATTATAAATATGTGATTTTATGAAGTATGTATCTACAGAGTGTTAATTAATTAAGTACATGGACAAATTTTAAGCGGTAATTCCTTGTATGATTTTAAGACATATAAACATGTGTTTTAAACGTCTAGGTTTTCGAGATACAGGGTGATAGTTTTTTTTTTGTTTTTTATAATTTTCTTACACAATTTCTTTACGTATAATTAATTCAAATAATACTTTAAACAATACCCATGAAGCAACGTTATTAATTTTTAAAACAATCTACTTGATCCTAATTTTTATGGAGTCATCCCCTCTTTAAGCCCCCGAATTTTTTTACGCTAAGTTTGAGAATAAAATCAAATTTACTATTTTGTTCTTAAACTATTAGCTGTCATGATGTTTTTCATTGTCTTATATGATTTAGAAGTTATTTGGCAGAAATTAGGTCTGTTTGGTAGCCCAGTTCAGAACGTTCTGAACATGGGCTAAAATTTGGCATAATGATTATATAGTACGCTACAATACTTTTATCATTACCCATGAAACAATATTATTAATTTTTGAAACAATTTACAGGATCCTAATTAAAACTAAAATTACCGTAATCTAACAAAAATTAACAAAGTTACAGTAGTAGATAGTAGTCAAATAATAAGAGTAACTATTTTCATAAAAGTAACAAAATAGATTTTTCAAAACTTGTTAGAAAAGTGCTCTTGTTTTTAGATAGTATAAGTAACAGTATAGGCCAGTCAAATTAAGGGTTTTTCAAAACGATAATTTCCAACCATTCCCGACTAATACCATTCGATTCAGTATGTTTTTTGAATTCTCATGGTCAATTTTGCCGTACGTTATATGAGCAAGAATTTAATTTATAAACAATTAAAGTTGCGAAAATGATGAAAATCGATGTTTCTGAATATTCAATTTCAAACGCTGCGAAAACGGCAACAGATAGAAAAAAATTGCTCAGAACATTTTTTATAGAGCGTTAAATTCCCCTCAAAAAAAGTCCACGACGGCATATCTCTACGATGAATAGTTAAGGCGTTACAATGAGTTAAATATTTATTATTTTTCTGCTGTATTTCAGTCAGCTGTACAAGTAACGCGCATGCGCGATCAACAGACTCGTACGCCGCGTAATGGCCGCCTGCGCAGATTATTTTAAAGTAGACTTGCTGTAAATCTTTCATAATTTTCTTATTTTTACAACGTTAGCAAATGTATTTATCACTTCTTTGGTCTAGATATAATTATTATATACTGTTATGCATACTCAAAGACCTGGAAAATAAAGTTATAATACCAAGTACTATAGTGCCCTGTGAGGGTATCTACATATACGCTCCTAGCATTCTTGAGAAGCTGGTGTTCCAAACTAGACTACTATACAGCTGACCAGTACGCAGTAGAAAAATAAGAAACATTTAACTCATTGTAACGTTTTAACTATTCATCGTAGAGATATGCCGCCGTAGACTTTTTTGAAGGGAATTTAACGCTCTATAAAAAATGTTCTGAGCAATTTTTCTCTATCTGTTGCCATTTTCGCAGCGTTTGAAGTTGAATATTTAGAAACATCGATTTTCATCATTGTCACAACTTTAATTGTTTATAAATTAAATTCTTGCTCATATAACTTACGGCAAAATTGACCATGAGAATTAAAAAAAAAACTGAATCGAATGGTATTGGTCGGGAATGGTTGGAAATTATTGTGAAAATGGGCCTGATTTTTGCTTAATTTGATTGGTCTAAGTATCTTTTGGTTAAAATGGCTAAATTCACAAACCCTGAAATGGCAAATGTGCAGTTTGTGTATGGAATGGCTCAGGGTAACGTTTGTATTGCAAGACGAATGTATCAAGAAAGATAATCCTCAACGTCGTGTGCTAAACACTTTTATTAATATTTGTAGTGCTGATGCTACTAATTAAAACATGAAATCAGAAGAACTTTTTTTATTAACGAAAACAAAACAAGTATGAAAATTACAGTTTCGTGAGGATACATAATGTGTATCTTTTGAGAGGTGTGATAATACTAATATTATGTGTTAGTCAGGTAAGGGCATTTATGTAAAAAGGTTGAAAGAGATGAACGGACTTTCCTTACTTTACTGCGGTCATTGGTACCTTGTTAAATTGCGGGTTATTCTAAGTTGAAGTAAAAGTGTCACTGTTAGAGAACCCCGATTGTAAACTTAAATAATTATTTATTTGTCATTTCAGAAGTTATGTTAAGATTGTTTTTAAATTTTCTCGCCGCCACTGTGTTATACTAAAAAAAAAGTGCCTATAGAATGTAAAAGCTGCTTTTTCAAAACTCTACAAACAACCAAGATATTGACATGTGTCTAAAAGTCGAAAAATCGAACTTTGGTTTATAACTCGAAAACAAAACACAATAGCAAATTTTTGTTTTCACCAGTGAATTTGTCTCAAAAAAAAAGAGATCGAAAATGTGTCTTCCATTTTTTGTATCCCTTACAATTACCGAGTTACCCTATATAAACATCGAAATTTGCCCATCCTGTACAAACCCTTTTGCCAAGGGGTTTTTCCCAGAGAATAGCTTTTTGCACTTGGATACAAAATAAATTAGTGATTAATCCAAGATTTTTATCCCAGGTGTTGTTTACTGATGAGGCATGTTTTTCCCATAACAAAATTTTCGCAATAGTCATATGTAGATTGAAGATAACCCACATGCTATAATTGAAAACAATTTCCAAGAACAGGTTTCGGTAAATGTTTGGGTTGGAATTGTTGAGGATTTTCTTATCATGCCTCATTTTCTGCCTCCCAGACTTATTGGTAAACAACTCTGACAATTTATAGAGTATGTCCTACCCAATCTCTTAGAAAATGTCCCAAGAAGGGAGTGACATCAGTTGGTTTATGTGTGATAATGCTGCACCACACTCAGGTTAGTTGCACGTGAGCATTTAGATCAAAATTATGCAATCAAAATTTGTCGATTGATTGATCAAGACCACAATCTTGACTTCCCCGATATTATTTCTCTAGATTTATTTCTTTAGGGGCACCTAAAATAATTAATCTCTAGAACTCCCGTTCAGAACGAAGAAGATCTAAGAAACCGAATACAAGAGTCATGCGAAATTATAAAAAATACTCCGTGGTATTTTTGAGTCGGTCCGCTATTCGATGACAAAGCGCATAAACGCATGCATTGAAGTCAGTGGTGGCCATTTTCAGCAGTTGCTATAAGATAAGTGTCGTACCTTTGTTAAATTCTTTAGATTATGGTAGTTTTAATTTTAATTAGAATCTTGTAGATTGCTTCAAAAGTTAATAACATTGTATTATTACTGTTAATGGTATTATACGTATGTGATGAATTTGAATAAATTATCCTTAAAACAAAGCATAATTTTATTTTTTTGCAAGGTAACTTCTAAACTGTACAAGAGATCGAAAAGTTTAAGGACAAATTAGTAAATTTGAATTTATTTTCAAACTTAGTCAGTGTCGTAAAAAAAATTCAGATGGCTTAAAGGGGGGGAATAACACAAAAAAAAAATTTAAATCCTGTAGATTGTTTCAAAAGCTAATAACGTTGTTTCATTGGTACTGTTAAAAGTATTATACATGCTGAATTTGAATTAATTATCCTTAAAACTGTATAAGAAAAAAAAAAATTATCATCCTGTATCACGAAAACTCAGACGTTTAGGACATATGTTTATGTAAACTTTTTGTCTTAGAATCATACAAGGAGTTACCACTTAAAGTTTGTCCACGTACATAATTAACACCCTGTATATAGCTTATATTTTGTGGCTGTTTTAAAAGATTTATGTTGTTTTAAGGAGCAAATTTGTGTGTCGTTAATATTTAATACCACCCTAATAGCACAAAGTTCATTGGTCATCCATCTCAGGTTAATTTAATGTAGATGCGAATATCTGTGGACAGATTTAATTTTGTATATAAAGTGTTATGGACAACCTTAATGTTATGTATCATGCCCAGGTAACACTAATGCTCTTAAATAAATCAAAAGTATCTTAGAGTTGTTACTTGGGATGGATACTATGGTGTGTATATTTTCAGTTTATATAGGGACAGCAGAGGAATGTTTCTTTAATATTCTTTGATTTGAATTATGTTTTTAAAAAAATCGTTTCTAATACATGGCAATATATAAATATATGCCTGTTTTTTTCCTCGTTTATCAACGTAAAAACTAAAAATTAGATTAAATAACATATTTGCATATTTTGGTTTCATTTTAGCAATTTTGTTCTATGTATAATTATATAATTTTCCTTATGTCCATGCAAAGTTTGAAGCATTTTCTAGATTAATAACCAGATAACATACAGGGGATCTCTATTTGAAGTCCATTATGGACATACAAATTTGAGACATATTCCTTGGTTGTACTTTAAATGTTTTCAGCAAAAAAGAAATCAATTGGAAGTCCTAAATGTCCGCTAAGGATGTTCATCAGGACAATCTTGTACTATTAGGGTATCTATCAAGACAGTAATGTTTTTTACAGTTTTTTTTTTTTTGAAAAAGTTCTTTTACTCAAAATGTTTTGTTTCTTTAAAAAGTGAGGGTGTTTTGTGTTAATAGAGTTCAAATAAAATCACAATCATGCAGAAAATTTTGAAAATTTGAGAAACAATTTCTATACACTGTTTAATGTGATGTGTAAATAAATTATTCGTATTTCTAACCTCTTTACAGATTAAAAAGAAAAATTGACATAGGTCGTATTGTTAAAGTGAAGCAAAATGATGTTTTTTGGTCTATCCTCAAATTACCTTGTGGAGTAATTAGACAGCATAGAAATTTTAAAATATGGTTTACCATTCTAAGCATTTTGATTATCGATTCACCTCAATAGGTTCCTTTTTTTAAGGAGATATACAATTTTAAGTAAACCGATTCATGATAATGCGCAACCCTATACCGTTCGGATAGTACGAGAATATTTGAATGATGTAAATATCTCACAGATAGCTTGGCCTCCGCACATGCTTGGTAGAAGAATTAGGAACCTAGTACCTGCTCCTAGAACGCTCAATGAATTGTGAGGGGTACTTTTGGAACAATGGGCATGTATCCCTCCGAATGCACTAAGACATTTAATAGAAGGTATGCCAAGACGGATAGACACTGTTAATCAAGCTCGTGGAGGCAATATCTCGATATCAACAATTTGTATTCAATCACTGCATAATGATTTTGGTTTCTTTAACATTAGTTTTTTTTCAATTGTTATGATGTTGAAATGTGATTTGTTATTAAAAGTGGTTTTTCTTTGTTTACTTTTTTTTAATAATTAATAGTTTCGCCTGAATTAAAGAGCACCCTTTTACTTAAAATTGTATATCTCTTTCAAAAAAAAACTTGTCAAGGTGAATCAAAAAATAAAATGCCTAGAATGGAGGCAGCTTCATGGCAAACCGTATTTTAAAATTTCTTGTATGCCTAATTATTCCACAGGGTGATTTAAACTTAAGCCAAGAAACATCATTTTACTTCCCCTTATGTAATATGACCTATGTCAATTTTAATTTTTTTTATAAATAGGGTAAGGGCCTAGGTTTTGGCCAGCTTAAGGAAAACCTTAACTTTGGCATTTTCTGGGAATCGACAAAGTAAGCAAATGAGAACGATTACTCAATCTCTGATACAGAGTGAATCATGAAGATCTGAATGTAGGAAAAGGACTTCTGTATAAATCACGGTATAATAAATACATACACAAAAAATTCCCTGTTTCCCCAGTTTTGGCCATGAAATCCCCACATTTGGCCATTCTGAGCACCAGTTTTGGTAATTGAAAAATTAAAATTGAAAATGTTTAGGTACCTAGCTATTTATTCTTAATATACTACAAATCATTATTGTAAATAGGGTCAAATGAGAACTTACATCGCATTATACCTACATTATTATGAAAAAAATCTTTATATTTTCCCATCTCTGAAACTGCATAAATACATCGGTTATTTTTCTTGATTGGCGAGTGTATGATTTCCTTTATTGCTTCCGCTGGATACAAGAGTTTATCCTCTTTAGAAGGACATTTCCAGTTTGATCCACTTTTGGTCATTGTAGATACGTAGAAAAATGGTTTCTTCTTCCCCAATACTATGCCTGGGTAAAAATCATTTTCGTACTCAACAACAACGTAATCATTAAGTTTCAAATCTTTCGTTGTAATATTTAATACAACTTTTTTCCGTTTTCTTTATTTCCTACGTTTGATTCTTCCTCAATTACTCCTTCATTTTCTTTGATTTCAATTTTCTGTCTCTTTTTTTTAATTTTTATTACCTCCAATTGATTTTGCTTCAATTACTTCTTGATTTTCTAGGTGTCTGGTTTCAATCTCCTGTTTCATTTTCTTATTTTCCTTATTTTCTCCATTTGATTCATCCTCAATTACTTTTTTATTTCCTAAGTTCCGGGTTTTATTTTTCTGTCTCATTTCTTCTATTTTCTCCATTTGATTCTTCCTCAATTACTTCACCTGGGTTCCTAGTTTCAGTTTTCTGTCTCTTCCTCTTGCTCATCTGCTGTTTTTTTCTCTTTCTCTGTTTTTTCTCATTTCTTTTCCTCTTTCTTTCCTCCTTCTGTTTTGTAATATCCTCCTTCTATTTTATAATAATCTCCTTTTTTTGTTCTTCTATCTCTCTGTTTCTGACCCAAATTTCATGAGTTATTACAGATATCAGCAGGACTCTTTTTCTTGATAGTGGATGATGTTGATGATTTCGGTGTTAGAGAAATGGTGCTTAAAATATTGACAAAGGAAGTCTTTTTTAACCTCCTTTCTTTACTATTATCTCAGATACAGTTTTAGTTTCTTCCTTAGCTTTTTGGATTTTTATATCACAGACATGTTGCTGATGTATCACAGTCACATCTTCCTTAACAATTACTTGCTCCTGTATGTAGTTTTTATTTTCGAATATTTCGTCATCTTTTTTTTTCATTTTCATTTATAGTCTGGTATTGTCGGTTTTGCAGTAGTTCTTGTATCGTTACTTCCATCATTGTTTCCTTGCCAATATCATCTGCGGTCATTTCTTCATTTCTCTTCTATAGTCTCGTTTTCGAAAACTTCATTTAGGTACATTTCAAAACCATTATTGTCATTAACAAATTCTTCATATTCGGAAAATGAAAATTCAAATATTCGACTGTCAGAGTATCATTTTCCACATGGCTAGAATCCAATATAAATTTCAACCACACTTCATACAATAATAATGCTCTTTCATGGTCAGGATTGACGTTGATTGGTTTTGCACATTCTGATTTCTTCTATAAGTTCTGAGTCAATCTTGGATTCCAAATATTTCAAATGATTAATTACTTCTTGTTTGTATTCGTTGGTTCTTGGGGTTTCTTCATTTGTTGTTTTTTTTTTATACATTTAGAATAGTTAACGTTGTCAGCATTGATTGGAAAAAGTCCAGAAGTCTGAGAGCCATTCGCTACAGTTTCATTGAAATTATCCCTAGTTATAATGTTGTGAAGTAACGTCGGAATATCTTGCTTTCGAATTTCTTTTCCGTCATGATGAAATCTCCAGAGGGCAACTTCTTTTTTCCATCGATTTTTCAGTGGAAAGGAAACAGAAACGTCTAGTGGTTGTAAAATACGAGTTGTATTTGTTAGGAGACAAACAAGTATTATCATTTTCTCCTTACAAAATCGGCTTAACTGAAGGCTTAAATGTGAGGAATGACTGTCTAGAAAGACAGTGACAGGTAGTTTGTATTTTTTTTGTCACCAAAAATGGATGAAAGACGTTTTGAAAATATTGTGAAAGGTTTTCGCTGTCATCCAACCATTTTTCGACTTACCAATTCCCCAATCCTTACAAGGAAGAGCATTGATATAAGTTGCTGGAATCCTTTCGAATTTGTACAGAGTCAGTGGAGGCGTGAATTCTCCCTTTGCGTTAACATTTATAAGTGTGGTGATATTCTTATCACTATTAGATGAAGTTCCATATACGGGTTTTCCCTTTTCATCAATGATGTATCCTCCACTTGGATTCAGGTAAATAGCTGTTTCATCCATGTTCCAGCATCTGGAAGGGTCTTTCAGTACTTCGGAATCTTTCCCGAGGCGAAGCAAAGTTTCCTTGAACCATCTTTTTATATTTTCTTCAGAAACGTTGGCACTTGCCTTATTGAGGTATTCTGATTTTTTATATGACAACTCTGGGTGTCTCTTCATGGAAATTATACCACTTTTTACACGGTAATCTTTCAACGAACGGATTTTTCTTGTTCAGTTATCTTGTAAATTTCGGTTGAAATTTTTTTGTACCGAGTAGAAAAGCCCGTCTTTGGTAATGGGAAAACCCATTCTTGCGCATTCTTTCAAGCAATCGGTAAGTTGCGACTCCAGTTCTTCGCCTAACACACATTCTGGTCCTCTTTTCGCTATATTTTCTGGTGCACGTCCAGCTAATTTGTGTCTAAGAGTCGTTCTTGGAACAATGTAGGCTTTGCTTGCCCCTAAAATTGTCATACCACCTCTGGTAGCAGATAAAGCCGCTTGTAGTTTGTTCTCAAGTGGCCAAAACCGGGGCCTTTACCCTACAAATAATAATTTATCTACGCCTTGTGTAACAGATATTCAAATCGGTACAAGGAAAACAAATGATCAAATTTCAAACTTAATCAAAATTTGAGTGCACGTTTTTCGTGCCGGTCAGTGTACTGTCACTCAAATATTTTCCTATTTGGTTTTAGCATGCTGTGATTTTCCACCTATTAGTTAAAATGATTTATAGGTGTTTGTACCTTGAATCAGTAACTAGTTTTATGAGAATTTTGTACTTAAGTTTTTTTCGTTGGTTTTTTAAACTAAGCAACAGTTTAAACTATTAATATAGGTACCTAAATTAAATGTCCAAATTATGGATTAAATTAAAAAATATTGTAATATTGTTTATAATTTAATATAAATATGTTTGTTTTTGTTTTTGGTTGTTAAATGTGGAATTTGTGGTATACAAATTGTTGCTTTATAATAAAACTAATTTTTACGTTAGCTCTTTGTTTTTTTTATGTAGACCAATATTTTATAGGCTAAACATAATCCATTGGATGTACGTCATGGACCTAACGTACGATGGATATCCGTATGGATACCAAAAGTAATCCACTTGACATCCAGTGGACAGCCATTTGTCACAAAATTGTACATCATGTGGATGTCCATTTACGGACATCTAGAGCTCCAGAATGGATATGCATTTGTGTCAAACATGTTAATCAATGTGGATGTCAATTTAACGATATTGAGTATTAGTTATTGGGACATTAAGCCTTCCCTTCGGTCTCTGGTGGCTAAAAATCGCACTGACAACGAGTAGTTTTTGTTTACAATCGGTTGATCATATTTCTATAGTTGAATAAAAAATAATATTAACTGAAAATTTTCTGTTAATTATTATTTACTAACTTTTACAAATCTTATCACAGATAAGTATAACATATATCTTTTTCAACAATTATTTTCCCGGCTATTTGCCAAAACGCTGAAACTTGGATTACAAAAAAGATAATATGCACATTATGTTCAATACAATTAACTCAATAATGTTATTTTTAAATTCAACTATTCTGTCTAGTAAAACCAAAAATAAATAAAGCACAAGGTACTCACCAGTTGACACTGACTTTAAAAAACTTTAAAATATCTACCGACACGTGTTTCTGCTTGCCTTTAGCTCGTCAGGGTAGCCGGCACATTTAAAGAATTCAAAGTAAGGAAACTTGTAAACCCCAATGTAATAAACATTAATGGCTTCAGAGAACAGATTAATTGAAATTATATAGTGGAAATACCCCTTATTAGGGCCAATGAAATAATTTAAAAACAAATTAAGTTCCTCTTCTTGATAAAAGTTAAAATATAGAGTGGAATTAAAAATAATATTAACTGAAAATGTTCTGTTAATTATTATTTCCTAACTTTTACAAATCTTATCACAGATAAGTATAACATATATCTTTTTCAACAATTATTTTCCCGGCTATTTGCCAAAACGCTGAAACTTGGATTACAAAAAAGATAATATGCACATTATGTTCAATACAATTGACTCAATAATGTTATTTTTAATTTCAACTATTTTGTCTAGTAAAACCAAAAATAAATAAAACACAAGGTACTCACCAGTTGACACTGACTACCGACACGTGTTTCTGCTTGCCTTTAGCTCGTGAGTCAATTGTATTGAACATAATGTGCATATTATCTTTTTTGTAATCCAAGTTTCAGCGTTTTGACAAATAGCCGGGAAAATAATTGTTGAAAAAGATATATGTTATACTTATCTGTGATAAGATTTGTAAAAGTTAGTAAATAATAATTAACAGAAAATTTTCAGTTAATATTATTTTTTATTCCACTCTATATTTTAACTTTTATCAAGAAGAGGAACTTAATTTGTTTTTAAATTATTTCTATAGTTTGTTTGTCGGGGTTTTATTATCGGTTTTTTTTATATTTAATATCCACAATATGCCGAAGAAAACAGTACCTAATACGACACGATCTAAAATCGATAAGTTGGAAGATACGGCCATTTAAAAAGAACAAGTAAAGTAAAGTAAATCTTTATTTAGCATTTAGCTTCAGTTTGAACATACAATATAAAAATATAACCATAAAAACAATAAGCAAAACAGATAAAAGAATAAAATAATCACGTTTTTTATTAATTTTTGAAGTAGACCAGTTTTTGTTTGTTTTTTGTTTTATCATTATCGTCTTTGGCAGTGAATCACTTAATAACACTTTACCTCAGTAGTGGTTTCTTAATAATTGTCGATTTATTTTAACATGAGTGTATCTGTAAAGCAGATAATTGAAATTTTTACAATGATTGGGTAAGGTGACAGGATGCGAACTCAACAAGAAGTAGGTAATTTATTTAATACTAAATATCCAGAACGACCCATAACTCAATCAACTGTGAGTAAAATTGAAAAAAAAAAATAAAAATAGAGAGACTGGTACGGTGGAAGCTTTACCCAAAACAGCTCGCCCAGGTGTTGACGAGGATACAAAATTAAATATTTTACTGGCTGTTGAAGAAAATTCGCACTATCGGGTTAGTCGCGATTATGATGTTACTAAAACGTCAGTACATACAGTAGTAAATTTAGAAAAATGGTATCTCTTTAAGATTCAGCTTGTGCAACAACTAAGTGATGATGATCCAGATCGGAGGATACAATTTTGTGATACAATGATGAATATGTGCAATGGTGATCCTGTTCTGATAAAAGATAGTGTTTTCTCTAATGAATGCACTTTCAAATTAAATTGTGAAGTGAATCATCAGAATTGTAGATACTGTGCAAGGGAAAATTGTAAGAAATAGAATCATTGGACCCTATTTTTTCGATGGAACTGTAAACGGACCGGCATATCTCCAATTTTTAATGAGCTATCTTATCCCAACGTTATTAAATTTATTCCCCAGTAGAATTAATCCTGGAAATGTTGACGAAAGCCTATAACGTCCACGGTTTGTCCTCGTCATTTTTAAATAATAAATTTAAGATACTAAAAAACGAAGTTTAATCTACATATACATTTATTAAATTAAACAGAAAACAAATTGAGGTTCGTTTCTCCGGGCGGGGAAGCGAGCGATTAACTAGAAAATTTCCTTAAACTTAAGACTAAGTACATAATAATACAGTAGGAAATCGTCAATTTACTGATAAAAATTGTTCAGGGTATATAGAATACTTTTTTGGGCGCCATGCCACCCTCTTTTTTAAAAGCGTATTTTTGTTCAAAGTTCTAAATAATTGAACTCACTGATAACGCTCAAAAGAGGGAGAAACCTGTATTTACTTCCAACCGTCTCTCATTACGCTAATTTTTAATGTCCACGGAAAACGGCAAATAAACTTTATACATGAAGTTCATAAACACAGATTTGCAAATCACTAAAGTCAACTTATTCGTCGCACTTTAGTGGCACCTCTAGCTGACAGCGGTGGACGATATTCGTTGCTAGGTACCTAGTTTATAATTTAATTAATATGACGTTACCAGCAGGTGGGGCACAGCTCCCATATCTGCTAATTTCTTACAAACTACTACACTTGGGCATCACTTTCATATCGGCTGCGCCAAGCAATACTTCTCTTCAAAATAAAATCAACTCCACTCTCGTACTCACAAACGGTCAAAACAAAGCTAACATGACCTCTCTAGTTCGTGGCTCAGCATTGTCTTCAAAGGTAAGATAACATATATAAACGTAAAATAACATAAGGTAACTCACCCAGCGATCCACACTGGACTCGTGGCGGTCGCTCGTCTCTCTCAAACGGCAAAAATGTACGATAACAAAACTAAACGTAAATAACGCAGATCCACACCGTGCCGTGGCTACAGCGCGTCTGTCCAGCTCAAAAACACTACACCAAAAACATCGTCTGATCAACGCGCGCACTAGTTACAAAAACATCTTGCACAATACCATTGTCACAGTAGCGCCACGCTACAGGGGTAATACAACAATGTTAAACAAAATTATTCTAATCAAATCGGGAATTTAAGGTATAACTCGAACCATTTTATTTAATTTACAATGAACGTGATCCAAATTATTAACTTCCTAAAACGGACTGTTACAAGCCTGTGGTCAACAGGATGGTGCGCCTCCCCATTATGCAGCAGACGTTCGAGGTATATTGACCGAGTATTTCTGAACAGGTAGATTGGTAGACATGGACCCATCGAATGGCCACAAAGGTCACGGGATCTTAATCCATTAGATTATTTTCTGTGAGGCCATTTAAAAGCTTAGTTTATAAAACCATACCGGAAAACGTTGTTGAATTAAAAAGGGGAATTGGAAAAGAAAAAAAAAAAAATTCCCCGGGAAAAAAAAAAAAAGTTCCCCCCCCCCCCTTTTTCCCCTTGGGGGGGGGGGGGGTCCCCCCAAAAAAAAAAAACCCAAAAAAAAAAAAAATTGTTTTTATTATTAACTAACTGTTAGTTCTAGTGACTATTATTTGTTTAAACAAAACATGACAAATTAGTCAATTCTTATATTCAAAATGGCCGTATCTTTCAACTTATCAACTTTACGCCCTAAGTGTGATACATATTTGAAATCAGCTGTTGACGCAGAATCCAATTCAATTCACTAACAATTTATTTCACCATTGAAATTGCAGATATTCCTCTTCCGAGTCCTTTTGCTTGGAGCCAGCCAAACATCTCGTGCCTCAAGCACCGTGGCAATCGAATGGCTTGAAGTAGAGAGGTTGGAAAGAGATAGAAAATAATTTAATAAAACAATTAACACCTCTTCTTTACGAACTTCAATTCATTATTAACCTTAAGGGGTTATACGGAGTTAGAATTTTCAAAAAAATCGATTTTTTTGCATTTTCGGAATGTACATGTATTTGAGTATATTCTCTGAAAATTTCAAACCGATCCGGTAAATACACCGGCACACAAAAAAAAATTTTTTTTTCGTTTTGCCCCCCCCCCCCCCCCCCATGTATTTCGCCCCCCCGAAACCCCAATTTGAAAGCCGTTTGGCCCCCCCCCCCCCCCAAATCCCGCCAAACCCAAAAACCCCAAAAAAAAACCAAAAATGGGTTTTTTTTTTTTAAAAAAAATTTTTTTTGTTCCAAACCCCCCCCCTTTTTTTTTTTTTTCCCCCCCCCCCCACCCCCAAATATTTTTATCCCCCCCCCCCCCCCCCCCCCTATTAAATTTTAAAAAACCCCCCCCCCCCCCCAAAAAACCCAAAAAACAAAAAAATTTTTTTTTTTTAAATTTTAAAAACCCCCCCCCCCCCGGGCAGGTGTTTTTTTTTTTTTTTTTTCCCCCCCCCCCCCCACTCCTTCCCCCCCCCCCCCCCCCCCCCCCCCCCCCCCCAAAACCAAAAAAAACAAAAAAAAAAAAAAAAAAATCCAATAAAAAAAAAAAACACCACCCCCCCCCCCCCCCCCCCCCCTTCTTTTTTTTTTTTTTTTTTTTAAAAATATTTTTTTTTTTTTTTTTTTTTTTTTTAAAAACATAATTTTTTAAATATAAAAAAAAATAAAATTAAAAAAAAAAAAACAAAAAAAAAAAAATTCTCTCCCCCCCCCCCCCCCCCCCCCCCCCCTTCCCCTTTTTTCCCTTTTCTTTTTTTTTTTTTTTTTTTTTTTTTTTTTTTTTTTCTCTTTTTTTTTTTCTTCCTCTTTTTTTCTTTCCCCTCCCCTTTTTAAAAAAAAAAAATTGGGTGGGGTTTTCCCCCCCAAAATTTTTTTTTCCCCCCCCCCCCCCCCTTTTCTTTTTTTTTTTTTTTTCCTTCTTTTTTTTTTTTTGTTGGGGGTGGTTTCCCCCCCCCCCCCCCGGGGCGGCGGCCCCCGCCCGGGGGGGGGGGGGGGGGCGGGGGCGCCCCCCCCCCCCCCCCCCCCCCCCCGGGGCGGGGGCATATTTTCGGAGATATACCCATATTTGTAAGGACGCTTCAGATCGTTAGAAAGTAGGTAGAAGGAGGACGCAGAGCGTGCTATGATTTCCGACTCGAGAGCGCATGGGAGCACGCGTGAAGGTAGAATGGCTTGTCGACAACATGAACTCGATCTATTAGAAGCTGCTGATGCTGCAGAGGGTACATCTTATGGCCCTGGAATAGACGACATCATGTAAGTTGAAGAAAAAAAATTGTAACTATGTGTAAACTTCTGAAACTTTAAACGCGTTTTTTTCAAACCGGTGTTTTCAAAGACGGTGATCACGGGATCTCAAAAACGGCTCAACCGATCGATCTGAAATTTGAACACAACCTTCTCAGATATATTCCTCGGGGATTGATCGAAGGAATAAGATTTCCGATGATTATTTCTATTTTTTTAAACAATTTTTCGCGAAAATTTTGGTCGAAAATTCAAATTTTTTTTTACATAGTCGCCATTTTCTCAAAAATTTAAATTTTGATTATTCCTTCGATCAATTCCAAGATTCATCTATCCACTAAAATAATCTGACCTATTTTTTGATTTCAGATAATCCAAACCAGAGATATCATGATCACCGGCAAACGTCTTTTTTTTGGAGGACTTTCGGGAGATCGTCTACAGGAGCAGTATACATCAATATTTTTACATGATCTAAATGTCATTAGTAACTTAAAAGTAGACACTATCTGAATAATTATACTTGTATTTGTTTAATAAAATCCCTTTCTATAAAAAATTATTATAAAAACGTCTTTTTTGGCATTGCAACTGCGTATAACCCCAACATATTTTACTACTTAAAAATTAAAATACATAAATTTAATTAAAATAGCACACAAATTTTAATTTTAGAAATGGAGAATGGACAAACAGTGATGTCAACAAAAAAAAAAACAAAAACAAAGGATAAGGTGCGCAATTGAAATTAAAAATCGTGTGTCCGAGAATTTTTTTCTAAATATTTTTGGTTTAAGAAATAATGAATTTATTCTATACGTTACTGACACACTGTGTATTAGTTTAAATGAAAGCAAATCAGTATGTATACTCCAGGGAAATAAGGTAAAAATAAAGGCCATCTGCGGAATGAGGCTGAACAAGCTGAATTTTTGCAGAGACCTTCGTTTTGATGTTCCAATGAAGCACAAAAATATCTCATATGCCTACCCTTGTGCGTCTTGAGATATCGAAGGTCAAAGGTCATGAAAATCGGTTTTTCGCGAAAATCTCGCTTCCAGTGCATCTGACGTCGTAAGAACCCATAACAAAACTTACGTAAAATAGTATTCTCTACAAAATTGTTCATATACATTTTTTTCGTACGACCAGCCGTTTGAGAAACATCCCGATTTGACTCATTCGGCTCAAATATTTCAAGCAGAAAACTGCCCGCCAGATACAGTATTTCAGAACGGAAAGCGTTTTCTGTTAGCTATGTATGGTGCTCCAAAATATGAAGTGAACCTTGACAAATTTAGATACACCCAATTCATTAAGGCTACACGACTTAATAGACCTGTTAAATTGTCAACCCTTCCACCTACCAGTGAAGCAGCTCGACAGCATATTTATCGGGTGTACTACCAAGTACAGATTTGGCTAGGGAAAAATCTACAACCCGAAGAATGGGGTTGGGATTTAAAAAACGACATATTACAGCCGAAAACAACACTACTGCCACCTGCTCCAGACGAACTATTAAATACAATATTCTATAATTGTAAAAAGGGGTGTGGTGCGCAGTGCGGGTGTAGAAAAGTCGGGCTGCCATGCTCCAAAGTTTGTGGTCAGTGTCACGGACAGGCATGCCTGAACCCGCCAACAGAGTTGCAAAACATCGAAGACTTCAGTGACCTTGAGCCTGAAGAGATTTTACCAACAGACATAGAGCCAACAGATATAGAGGAAGCGTCTGACGAAGATATTGTGTTGATCGAGGTGCTAGTGGAACCCGAACGAAGACGAGGAGGAAGGCAAGGAAACATAAGGCGTGGTGTGGAAAAGAATGTATTTTTTGTTATTAATTATTTATTATATATTTTTTTATAAATAAACAAATTTTTAACGGCTAATAATGGGAATTTAATTTTCCAGTCTAACAGATTAAGAAAAGTGCATTTATATTTATAGCTCTGCAGTATAATACAGTATTACCTATAACGAATGCGCGCTCCCGCTTTATCATGCTATATCTCGAAAATGGTTGGTCGTACGAAAAAAATGTATATAAACAATTTTGTAGAGAATACTATTTTACGTAAGTTTTGTTACAGGTTCTTCTGAGGTCAGATGCACCGGAAGCGAGATTTTCGCGAAGAACCGATTTTCATGACCTTTGACCTTCGATATCTCAAGACGCACAAGGGTAGGCATATGAGATTTTTTTGTGCTTCATTAGAACATCAAAACGAAGGTCTCTGGAAAAATTCAGCTTGTTCGCCCTCATTCCGCAGAGGATGTTTTATTTCTCTGTAGTATTTCGAGAAATTTATCTTCATACTTGATATCTTTCGTCATTTCCCAGTGGGGCGGGGGGAGCAATCTCTCGCTCTATCTAGCCCCCTGGCGGCGCCCATGTGGATATTTATTTTTATTCCGAGTTATGTACAGGGTGGTCACGGCCTGGTAAAGAACCACCATCTTTGTTATTTTTAATCGTATACAAAAAATATGTTTTTATTATCGTTCCAAAGCATATTGTATCTACATAATGTGTGTAATGAAATGCTTTTTTACCTAATAAAAAAAAACAACATAAAAAGAACCACAAACTAAACAACCCCCCAAATCCAAAGCCGGAGTTGCACACGAACACAATCACACCCCTCGACTTTGTCAGGGAAGAAACCGAGATTTGAACGCTGGAGTCGGCAGGCAGGGAAACCAACTACGTTTGTCCAGTTCGGCGAACAATTCATTAAATAACATTGGCGTAGTTTACCACGAAATACCAAAAGATGATTAAAACCGCTTTAATCGTCTCCAGATGATGCTAACTTGACTGGCGAAACACGCGTCGAGTGCAGTATATGGTGTGTCGTGGAAAACTATGCCAGTGTCATCTCAGATCAAACGTTCCGCCCCACTTCAGGATTTCATTAAATAACACAAAATCACAAGCACGTTCAATTAAGTAATGATATCAATTCATTATTAACTTATTACCATTGCACACCGGTTATAGAACTCGTAAAATATATGTTTCATGTTTCATTTATAAATTTAACCATTTTTAAAATTAAATCTTGTGCATTTAAGAGATGAAAGAAAGGCATTATTACATTGTATCTTAAAATTAAATTAATAACAAAGTAAAGATGAAACTGAATTCCAGCATTAATTCAGACGTAAAGTCTGAAAGTTAGAGATTCTCTACAAATAGTTAATTAACTCATCTGTTCCGGATTGTGACATTTCCAGTCTCCAAAAAGTATGTAGTAGGCACAAGTCCGTGGAATATTTTCAGAGCACAATTTATCAACATCGTTTTATTATTCGCCCAAGCATGTTTACTAACAGCTTATAATTTTTTTTTGTGCCTGAAGGGTAATTAGAGATTTCTCCAAATTTAATCACAACTGGTGCCCAAAGGATAAAACAAGTTTCGAAATAACATGACTGAGCGTGTACCAGATTTTCTTAGAAATGTGCAATTTATATACGAGTTTAAAAAATAGTTATTTAGATTTAAAAAATTATAAACACTTTTTATTACTTGTTTAATTTTCACTTTATTTGTTATTTTACAATTAGTTTCATCCTATTTTCATTTTCAAGTAAACTAAATTATACACAGATTTTACTTTCATTTAAATATAAACTAAACTGAATAGAAGGATGGGTCACTTTGTGGTTAATAATATAATTCAAATTTGTACAGATGTTATGTCTTTAAATGTAGGGTTTTTTTCTAGATAGTCTTCTGCCTAAAATAAATGATCCACAAACCGTTTCCGATCTACGTCCCATTAATCTGTTGTCAGTTCTATCCAAAATATTAGAAAGAATTGTACACATTCAGATAAATGAATATTTATCAGCAAATAACATACTTCCTGCTCACCAATCTGGCTTTCGCAAAGAACATAGTACAACCACATCACTTCTAAATTTATCTGACTATATATTAAGAAATTATGATAAAAAACTTGCTATACTGTTAAGTTAATCTCTTTGGACTTTTCAAAGGCCTTTGATACCATTGATCACGATTTACTTTGTGCCAAATTAAACTTTTATGGCTTTGGGAAAAGATAAATTATGTTTTTTAAATCCTATTTATTTTATTGATATCAGAGAGTATCTATTTGCGATCAAATATCTTCATCAAAAATTGTTGTTTCTGGAGTACCACAGGGATCAATATTGGGCCCACTCTTGTTTTTAATTTATACGTCGGATTTTATAAAATCTGTGGAAACTGCAAATCTTCAAGCGTACGCAGATAATATACTTCTTCAATATAATTTCGAGGCAATGGAAGTACAAACGGTTTCATTACAAATTAATGAAGAACTTGAGTCTGTTTTTTCCTATGCAACAAAGCATAATTTGAAGTTAAATCCAAGCAAAACCAGTATGCTCCTATTTTGTTCAGAGACTAAACGGAAAGGTATAAATCAATTATTACGCCTTAATATAATAAAATCAACCCAAGATCCTACGAACAAATTTGCAAAAGAAACGAAGTCCTTAATACAAAGTTTTGAATATTTGTGCCCCTCCGAATTTGAAAAAGAAAACTTACACATATGAACTGTGAAGCCCCAAAGTTGTATGGCTTAGTTAAATTACACAAAGAAAATAAACCCATTAGACCCGTGGTTTCCTACACAAATGCACCGACACGTAAGTTAATCTGAATTACTTAATAACGAGTTTAAATCTAGTACAAAATTCAAGCCCAATAATACAATTAATAACTCCTTAGACTTAACAGTAAAATGAAACAGCCTACATATTGACCCCAACTCTATAAATATAGTATCGTTTGATGTGTCGAATATGTGTCCTAATATCCCCCTTTCGAATGTCTTCCTTTAATTTTAAATATACTAGAAAAATGCAAAATTATCCCAAAATTAAAAAAAAATACTGCAAACATTCAAGTTGTGTTTAGATCAAAATTATTTCCAATTTAATGAGGACATCTTTATGCAAAAAACCACTTAGCCCCCTTTTATCCGATATATTCGTAGATAATCTTGAAGAAACTATATTGGATTCTCCAATATCATAAAAAAAACATTATCTTTTGGTACAGATACGTTGATGATATCCTAATAGGTTTTAAAGGGATAAACAGACAATTAAAAATACTCCTCGATTTTATCAATAACACACATAATAATATATCTTTTATCTTAGAAACAGAGAACGATAATAAATCAATAAACTTTATCGACTTAACTGTAAAAAGACATAAAACATCATTTTCCTATAATATTTACCGCAAGCCAACTTTTACAGACGCCACTATCCCCTTTAATTGCTATAACCCTCACTCCCACAAATTAGCCACATATCAATCTATGACACACAGAGCCTTCAGCTTACCTCTATCTGAGACAGATTTAAAAGAAGAATTAGACACGATGAGACTTATAGCATATAATAACGGGTACCCTCAAAATATAATCAACAATTTAATCTACAAAAAACAGAATAAGTCCCTCTTAAAAGAACTTTATCCCACTATTAACGAGAAAAAATTCTAACATACATTTCATTACCATATTCAGGTCCAACTCTCTTATTCAATTAGCAATACTTTTTCCAAATTTAATATTAAAACATCATTTAGTTCTAACAAAAATATGGGCAGATATCTTTTCAATGCAAAACAGAAAACCGATATCTCTAAAAAATGTGTTGTATACAGGTTAGATTGACCAGGATGTAACACCTCAAATGTAGGTCAAACAGGTAGATCGTTCGGAGTAAGATATATAGAGAACATATTCACACACAAAAACAACATTCCAACTTTTATAAACATCTAACAGATTCTGATCGTACAATAACTGATGACCATCAATTTAAAATATTACATATTTGTGGGAAAAGTAAAACACTTAATTTATTAGAAGTGCTAGAAATTAAAAAATTAAATAGGAATAAAACTTACAACATATTAAACAACTAAATAGATTTAAATAATTCTCCGTTACTAAACTTGTTCAGATAACCTAATGCTGTTAATAAAAATCACACCATAATATAATTTACTATCTTGAAAAAACCCTTACATTTAAAGACATAACATCTGTACAAATTTGAATTATATTATCAACCATAAAGTGACCCATTCTTCTATTCAGTTTAGTTTATATTTAAATGAAAGTAAAATCTGTGGGGAAATGTGTTCTTCCTGGCAACTTCGCCAAAACTTCAAAATGGAAAAAACGTATCCATGTTGATTGTTTAGATGTACTTTAATTTTTGTAAAATATCAGTAAAAAGATGCAATTAAAATGATCTGCCCTATTAGCACACATAAATTAATATTAATAACAATAATAATAAACACCACAGAAATTAGACAAGTAACAGTTAGTAATTTGATGGTAAC
This sequence comes from Rhamnusium bicolor, assembly GCA_029963845.1. Classification (NCBI taxonomy): domain Eukaryota; kingdom Metazoa; phylum Arthropoda; class Insecta; order Coleoptera; family Cerambycidae; genus Rhamnusium; species Rhamnusium bicolor. Next base: position 898,715 of record JANEYF010001323.1, read on the forward strand.
TCAACATAACTTAGGCGAGGGTGTGTAGGTGATATACCATCCTTGTAAAGCCCTATGTAAAGCAGTTGGTCCCTTGTCTATTAAATGTTAGGAAAGTAAAAAATACCTACTCTTCGACAGAAAAGAGGTTTGGCAAAATTTCCAGGTTAGAGGTAGCTCGTCCCCTGGCGTCGGTGATTGGCCCTGGTAGCGGAAATACGCCGACGTTAAATAAATGAATAAAAAAAGTTCATAACTCTATCAGATATTTAATTTTAATGCATCAATTTTTAATGGAAATTGTCTACAGATTAAACTTTTTTTTGTTTCCTACAAACTCACTGTATATAAAGTGTAAAGGTATTTTGGTGTGGTGTTTATTTTGATTACAATTTTTTCAATCAAGCATTTGTTTGGTAATGGGAGTAGAAATAATAAAAAGTAAATTACTTTATCGGGATATAAATCAAAGCAAGGGAAGCGACCCCAAACCACTACACATTGATTTATTTCTTATCAGTGATATTTCTTTTAATTTCCTCCATTGCGGACAGTAGTAATAAATACGCGACCTCTATTACGAAGCGTATAATGGCATTAATATCTTATCTATTATAAAGGTAATGTCACTTGTTGGTAGTCGATACATTACATGTTCATATACAGTGTTTGAAACTTAATATTTGATTCTGTGTTCATTAATTATACAGTTAATTATTTGACTATACATAAAAACGAACATATCAGTAACTGCAACTTCAGAAAATGCCTGCCTGGAAGAATAAATGATGCCATTTGTAAACGCTAAAGCTAATGATGCAAATAATTTGTATTCAATTAGGGAACAAAGGCACAGAAAGCTATCATTGATTTATTTGAAAAACGTTGTGATTGGTATTTCGGTGATAAAGTCTAAGAAAGATTTGTAACGTTAAAATTTTGTATAAGCCAAAGTTTTATGTCCTGTGTTAGTGTTTTGATTGATTTTAATGAATAGTTAGTTGTTGTCTCATAGTTCATAAGCAACTAAGATCAAGATTTTCCTTTAGATCGTTTAACCTATATTATATAACTCAACAATAATTGTTATGATTAGATATTTTTTTCGAAAATTATTCAGCTCGCGATGTCATCTGGACGTTATAAGTGCATTTTTTATAATCTTATTTGTAGAACAAACGGCCACAAAATAAAAAGATTTAATGTGGCCAGCACATAATTTTCTTATACGATTATATATTATCCTGATCTAAGAAAATCATTCTATTTAATTCTTCACTTACCTCAATTTTTAATAGCGTACGTTGAAATGTTTCATTAAAATTTTTAAATAAATAATTATCAGCGTCATTCGATACTGTCAATAATAATTCATGCCACATACGTTTTGAACCCTCCTGAATCCATTCTGACTATTTTTCGAATGATGTCTGCCAGTGTGTTCGTGTGTGCGTGCGTGCGTACGTGTGTGTGTGTGCGCGCGCGTGCGCGTGCGTCAGCGTCTGCGTGTGAATGTGCGTGTGCGTGAGCGTGCGCGTTCGCGAGCGGAGTGCGCCTGCGTATGCATGTGGGTGTGTGTGTGCATATGGACTTTACAAAAAGCTTATCTATAAGTTAAATAATTTAGAATATGAACAATGGTGTGACTTTCAGAGGAATATGTTTATATCATTAACGCGAAAATTATTAAAAAAATGTCACAAAATAAAAAACTCAAAAAATTAATCGGTAGTACGTCAAAAGAAAGTGTTCCTCAAAAAGTTCTCAACATTGTGGAAAATTATTCATCACAGTCGTTTGATAAAGAAGAAATTAATCTCCTTAACAAGGGATTAAATTTTGCTTTGCCTGCCTCTGAAGGCATTTTAGATGAGATTGTTGCAAGTGTTGAAAGTTCAATTCAATACCTTCCTGACTCCTCTAAAGGATTTGTCATAGAAGCTTGCAGAAATCAAATCTCGACAGATATTGTCACTAAAGTAAATAAAAAGTCAAAATCTACAAAAGACAGAAAATTTATCAAACGGTTGCGTGAAAAAGATTGTTTTTATTTAAAAGCTGCTAAGGGCAATAACGTTGTTATTTTATATAAAGAGGACTATTATGAAAGGGTAGACAATCTGATTAGTAATGGTCCTTATAAAAAACTTTCTAGAAATCCATTACCAAAAATGGTTACTGAAGTAAGAAATGTACTTAAATCCTGCAACAACCTTATTACTCCAACTTTAAATAGGAGGTTACATGTATCTAACCCAAGTGTACCTAGATTGTACTGCTTGCTTAAGATACATAAATCAGGGAAAGTCGGTACGTCCTATTGTTTCAGCAATCGGATCGCCGACTTACCACATATGAAAATGGTTAACAGAAGAGTTCGAAAATTTACCTATTGCACCACCTAGTTTCTCTGTGATTAATTCCAACGATTTCATTAATAAGGTGAAAAATATTCAGTTGCAAGAAAGTGAAATTTTCATCTCCTTTGACGTTTGTTCATTGTTTCCAAGTGTTCCGATACCACAGACCTTGGACTACCTTAAGGATCTAGTCGAATTAATCAATCTCAGTCAAGATGTAGTAGAAGAATATCTTAAACTCACTAAACTTTGCATGAAACAAAATTGTTTCCGATTCAACGATAATTTCTTCGAACAACATGAAAGAAACAGCAATGGGCTTTGTTCCCATTCATTGCCATTCTCTTCATGAACAGATTCGAGACGGAAGCAAAAGAAGAATTCAAGTATTTCCCCAGAGTTTGGCTTAGGTATGTGGATGATATTTTTGCAGTGTTCGATACAAAAGTCGCTGATATTGATAACTTTGTATCCAAATTAAACAGTCGTTTCGCGTCAGTTAAATTCACATATGAAACTGAAAACTCTGGACAACTACCATTTTTAGATGTATTAGTAATTAGAAATAGTGAAAATAAGTTAGGATTTGACATTTACAGAAAAGATACCAGTACTCTAAGATATATCCCTAAGGACTCTCACCATTGTGCTCAACACAAAATGGCGAGTTTTAATTTTCTAGTCCATCGTCTATTAAGCTTCCCCCTCAGTAATGAGAGGTTTGAAAAAGAAAAGGCATTTATTAAGGATATAGCTGCGAGTAATGGATATTCTGTAAGTTTAATCGATAAAATAATTAGGAAACGAAAGTTTAAAGAGTCGCTTTGAAATTCCTCGACCTTTCAAAATGAAAGAGAAAATCCGAAATTTGTATCGATTCCATTCGATCTTCGATTCACCGTGGTGTTGGTGAGATTTTTAAAGATATAGGTATGACAGTGGTACATTCATCGGGAAACAAACTTCAATAACTTATAGGCAATCCAAAAGACAAAACTGAAACAAAGGAAAAGTCGGGGATTTACGAAATTAGCTGTAAGGACTGTAATCAAAAATATGTTGGACAGATTAGACGATCAATTCAAACTAGATTCAAAGAGCATATGGCCCATCTCAAATATGGTAAAACAGATAAGTCTAGTGTAGCCCAACATGCGTTTGAGAGCAACCATAAAATAGATATTAGCAATTTAAGATTAATTAGGACTGTAACAGATACTAGACACCTAGATGCATTTGAAAGCTTAGAAATCATAAAGTGTAAAAATAGTATGAAGAGTGACAGAGGGCCTATCCCAAAAGCCCACTTTATTGGTTAGTGGATCACAGTTCACCGAACCATGACGGTTCGGGGAACCGTGACAATAGTTTAGGTATAAATAGGGTAGATTGCTAGCATAAGTTTAGTTTTAATCATCTCCAGATGATGCCAACTTGGTTGGCGAAACGTGCGTCGAGTGCAGTATATAGTGTTTTGGTTTTTCGTGGAAAACTACGTCAGTGTTATCTTCACATCAAAGGTTCCAACCCACTCCAGGACTTTAAAACTGAATGTAAAATTGTAATACAGGATACTCTATCTGAAGTTTCTTTTTAATAAAGTCAGCTCTCTTGCACTTTTCAATAACTCTGATAGATAAAAGATTAAACAATATAATCATTTCTAACTTATATTAAACAAATTAGTTATAAAATAGAAATATCCATATTTAACTGATATTACATATTTGTGGGAAAAGTAAAACACTTAATTTATTAGAAGTGCTAGAAATTAAAAATTAAATAGGAATAAAACTTACAACATATTAAACAACTAAATAGATTTAAATAATTCTCCGCTACTAAACTTGTTCAGATAACCTAATGCTGTTAATAAAAATCACACCATAATATAATTTACTATCTTGAAAAAACCCTTACATTTAAAGACATAACATCTGTACAAATTTGAATTATATTATCAACCATAAAGTGACCCATTCTTCTATTCAGTTTAGTTTATATTTAAATGAAAGTAAAATCTGTGGGGAAATGTGTTCTTCCTGGCAACTTCGCCAAAACTTCAAAATGGAAAAAACGTATCCATGTTGATTGTTTAGATGTACTTTAATTTTTGTAAAATATCAGTAAAAAGATGCAATTAAAATGATCTGCCCTATTAGCACACATAAATTAATATTAATAACAATAATAATAAACACCACAGAAATTAGACAAGTAACAGTTAGTAATTTGATGGTAACTCAACATAACTTAGGCGAGGGTGTGTAGGTGATATACCATCCTTGTAAAGCCCTATGTAAAGCAGTTGGTCCCTTGTCTATTAAATGTTAGGAAAGTAAAAAATACCTACTCTTCGACAGAAAAGAGGTTTGGCAAAATTTCCAGGTTAGAGGTAGCTCGTCCCCTGGCGTCGGTGATTGGCCCTGGTAGCGGAAATACGCCGACGTTAAATAAATGAATAAAAAAAGTTCATAACTCTATCAGATATTTAATTTTAATGCATCAATTTTTAATGGAAATTGTCTACAGATTAAACTTTTTTTTGTTTCCTACAAACTCACTGTATATAAAGTGTAAAGGTATTTTGGTGTGGTGTTTATTTTGATTACAATTTTTTCAATCAAGCATTTGTTTGGTAATGGGAGTAGAAATAATAAAAAGTAAATTACTTTATCGGGATATAAATCAAAGCAAGGGAAGCGACCCCAAACCACTACACATTGATTTATTTCTTATCAGTGATATTTCTTTTAATTTCCTCCATTGCGGACAGTAGTAATAAATACGCGACCTCTATTACGAAGCGTATAATGGCATTAATATCTTATCTATTATAAAGGTAATGTCACTTGTTGGTAGTCGATACATTACATGTTCATATACAGTGTTTGAAACTTAATATTTGATTCTGTGTTCATTAATTATACAGTTAATTATTTGACTATACATAAAAACGAACATATCAGTAACTGCAACTTCAGAAAATGCCTGCCTGGAAGAATAAATGATGCCATTTGTAAACGCTAAAGCTAATGATGCAAATAATTTGTATTCAATTAGGGAACAAAGGCACAGAAAGCTATCATTGATTTATTTGAAAAACGTTGTGATTGGTATTTCGGTGATAAAGTCTAAGAAAGATTTGTAACGTTAAAATTTTGTATAAGCCAAAGTTTTATGTCCTGTGTTAGTGTTTTGATTGATTTTAATGAATAGTTAGTTGTTGTCTCATAGTTCATAAGCAACTAAGATCAAGATTTTCCTTTAGATCGTTTAACCTATATTATATAACTCAACAATAATTGTTATGATTAGATATTTTTTCGAAAAATTATTCAGCTCGCGATGTCATCTGGACGTTATAAGTGCATTTTTTATAATCTTATTTGTAGAACAAACGGCCACAAAATAAAAAGATTTAATGTGGCCAGCACATAATTTTCTTATACGATTATATATTATCCTGATCTAAGAAAATCATTCTATTTAATTCTTCACTTACCTCAATTTTTAATAGCGTACGTTGAAATGTTTCATTAAAATTTTTAAATAAATAATTATCAGCGTCATTCGATACTGTCAATAATAATTCATGCCACATACGTTTTGAACCCTCCTGAATCCATTCTGACTATTTTTCGAATGATGTCTGCCAGTGTGTTCGTGTGTGCGTGCGTGCGTACGTGTGTGTGTGTGTGCGCGCGCGTGCGCGTGCGTCAGCGTCTGCGTGTGAATGTGCGTGTGCGTGAGCGTGCGCGTTCGCGAGCGAGTGCGCCTGCGTATGCATGTGGGTGTGTGTGTGCATATGGACTTTACAAAAAGCTTATCTATAAGTTAAATAATTTAGAATATGAACAATGGTGTGACTTTCAGAGGAATATGTTTATATCATTAACGCGAAAATTATTAAAAAATGTCACAAAATAAAAAACTCAAAAAATTAATCGGTAGTACGTCAAAAGAAAGTGTTCCTCAAAAAGTTCTCAACATTGTGGAAAATTATTCATCACAGTCGTTTGATAAAGAAGAAATTAATCTCCTTAACAAGGGATTAAATTTTGCTTTGCCTGCCTCTGAAGGCATTTTAGATGAGATTGTTGCAAGTGTTGAAAGTTCAATTCAATACCTTCCTGACTCCTCTAAAGGATTTGTCATAGAAGCTTGCAGAAATCAAATCTCGACAGATATTGTCACTAAAGTAAATAAAAAAGTCAAAATCTACAAAAGACAGAAAATTTATCAAACGGTTGCGTGAAAAAGATTGTTTTTATTTAAAAGCTGCTAAGGGCAATAACGTTGTTATTTTATATAAAGAGGACTATTATGAAAGGGTAGACAATCTGATTAGTAATGGTCCTTATAAAAAACTTTCTAGAAATCCATTACCAAAAATGGTTACTGAAGTAAGAAATGTACTTAAATCCTGCAACAACCTTATTACTCCAACTTTAAATAGGAGGTTACATGTATCTAACCCAAGTGTACCTAGATTGTACTGCTTGCTTAAGATACATAAATCAGGAAAGTCGGTACGTCCTATTGTTTCAGCAATCGGATCGCCGACTTACCACATATGAAAATGGTTAACAGAAGAGTTCGAAAATTTACCTATTGCACCACCTAGTTTCTCTGTGATTAATTCCAACGATTTCATTAATAAGGTGAAAAATATTCAGTTGCAAGAAAGTGAAATTTTCATCTCCTTTGACGTTTGTTCATTGTTTCCAAGTGTTCCGATACCACAGACCTTGGACTACCTTAAGGATCTAGTCGAATTAATCAATCTCAGTCAAGATGTAGTAGAAGAATATCTTAAACTCACTAAACTTTGCATGAAACAAAATTGTTTCCGATTCAACGATAATTTCTTCGAACAACATGAAAGAAACAGCAATGGGCTTTGTTCCCATTCATTGCCATTCTCTTCATGAACAGATTCGAGACGGAAGCAAAAGAAGAATTCAAGTATTTCCCCAGAGTTTGGCTTAGGTATGTGGATGATATTTTTGCAGTGTTCGATACAAAAGTCGCTGATATTGATAACTTTGTATCCAAATTAAACAGTCGTTTCGCGTCAGTTAAATTCACATATGAAACTGAAAACTCTGGACAACTACCATTTTTAGATGTATTAGTAATTAGAAATAGTGAAAATAAGTTAGGATTTGACATTTACAGAAAAGATACCAGTACTCTAAGATATATCCCTAAGGACTCTCACCATTGTGCTCAACACAAAATGGCGAGTTTTAATTTTCTAGTCCATCGTCTATTAAGCTTCCCCCTCAGTAATGAGAGGTTTGAAAAAGAAAAGGCATTTATTAAGGATATAGCTGCGAGTAATGGATATTCTGTAAGTTTAATCGATAAAATAATTAGGAAACGAAAGTTTAAAGAGTCGCTTTGAAATTCCTCGACCTTTCAAAATGAAAGAGAAAATCCGAAATTTGTATCGATTCCATTCGATCTTCGATTCACCGTGGTGTTGGTGAGATTTTTAAAGATATAGGTATGACAGTGGTACATTCATCGGGAAACAAACTTCAATAACTTATAGGCAATCCAAAAGACAAAACTGAAACAAAGGAAAAGTCGGGGATTTACGAAATTAGCTGTAAGGACTGTAATCAAAAATATGTTGGACAGATTAGACGATCAATTCAAACTAGATTCAAAGAGCATATGGCCCATCTCAAATATGGTAAAACAGATAAGTCTAGTGTAGCCCAACATGCGTTTGAGAGCAACCATAAAATAGATATTAGCAATTTAAGATTAATTAGGACTGTAACAGATACTAGACACCTAGATGCATTTGAAAGCTTAGAAATCATAAAGTGTAAAAATAGTATGAAGAGTGACAGAGGGCCTATCCCAAAAAGCCCACTTTATTGGTTAGTGGATCACAGTTCACCGAACCATGACGGTTCGGGGAACCGTGACAATAGTTTAGGTATAAATAGGGTAGATTGCTAGCATAAGTTTAGTTTTAATCATCTCCAGATGATGCCAACTTGGTTGGCGAAACGTGCGTCGAGTGCAGTATATAGTGTTTTGGTTTTTCGTGGAAAACTACGTCAGTGTTATCTTCACATCAAAGGTTCCAACCCACTCCAGGACTTTAAAACTGAATGTAAAATTGTAATACAGGATACTCTATCTGAAGTTTCTTTTAATAAAGTCAGCTCTCTTGCACTTTTCAATAACTCTGATAGATAAAAGATTAAACAATATAATCATTTCTAACTTATATTAAACAAATTAGTTATAAAATAGAAATATCCATATTTAACTGATATTGAAATGTAAAGTTTAAATATGTATAATATTAACTTTGCAGCAAACTTCATTAAATAAAATAAATATTTACATTTATCTTCCTTAAACTCCACAACATCCATTCATTTTTGGCATAGCAACAAAAATATTTAATTTGATAATACCAGGCCTGAGACCTACGTACCGAGGCCTTGTCTTCAAATATTAAAGCACATATTTTATAAAGTATATAGTAACTGGAGCGTAATAAAAATCACGTGTAATAAAAAAATCTCGTTTCCAATTTCTTCTACCGTCGAATCCTTTTTATGGGCGTTTTTAATAAAAATGTGATATAACGGAATAGAATACTTCGCCAAAAAATGCAGCCACTGAATATACCTTATCAGAGTTCCAATAAAATAAATCTGTCTCCCAGTTTTCGATAAAGATGTATTTCTTTTATATTTGTAACTTTTATTAGATTTATTTTGTTTTATGACCGCAACTACGTATATACCATAATTGAATGAGGATATTTTATTTCTCTGACCATAAATAAAAGGTATCTCTTGCGGATACGAAATAAATATTCAATTTCGGCAAAAAGGGCAGTCTTAAGAAGGTTTACTTGAAATTATCCATAATAAGGCAAAAAAAACCTACTCGAAAAATTTAAGAGCTTTCTAATATACAGAGTGTGTTTCTGAATTAAGTTAGGTTAGGTTTTTGTGTGAGTGGGTCCTTGTGGACGCTCCACTGCGGCCATCAGCAGGCCTATTGGCCTATTAGGAGTGAACGTCCTAATTATATTTCACCCAATAAGTTTAGTCTTTTAATGAAACTGATAGTTTTATTGGGTGAACATGTGTCCAGATCTTCTGGCAGCAGTTGCCCTTTGACAAATATTGAGAATCGGATCCTCTCCACAGCGAGACAGGTGCATAAGATGGTCTGCCTTCTCATCATCCTCCAGGCATAGACGGCACTCGGTGTTTTCCGCTAGGCTGTGTTCATGCAGATAGTAGTTTAGTCGGCAGTGTTTTCAGGTTTACCCTGTTTAACTCTAAAAGTTTCTTAGCTCTTGATTTCAAAGGGTATTTTATAAACGCCTTCGAATGAACTAATCCTGGTAACTCTTGTCAATACTGGAGAATTTTTCTTTCAACCCAGGTTGAGATGGCCATCTTAGCAGTACTTGAAGACATGCCTAGTATCGGTTCTAGTCCGATGATTCGTGATCCCGCTTCCTCTCTGGCCAAGAAGTCGGGTAAATCGTTATCTTCCATACCAGAGTAATCTGCGTGTAAGATGCTTATGTTCCAGCATTCGCACACACATTCAATGGCATGAAACTCGGCCTGAAAAATAATTGCATTAATACCTAGGCTTGAGGATATCCTCACCCTTAGTCTGTAGCTATATACTCCGGCTCCAGTCCCCTCGGAAGTTCTGGAGCTGTCTATAAACCAGCAACTGTCTGCCTTCAGTAGGTCGGCTTTATTCCGAACCCACTCATCTCTTTCTGGAGAGAGGATGTTGAAGGTCAGCTCGTAGTTGGTCATGGTAGGCATAGTATTCGAGGGCATTCCTAGGATGGTGTGATTCTCTATGTCATCCAGCAACCTGTTCTGCTCCTTGGTATTAGTCTGGGGCATTTTAATAGCCGCTTGTTGCAATCTGTAGGTTGCCCACCTGGCCTCTCTCCCTCTCTCCAGGAGGATTTCCATTGCAGCTGACGGTGTGGTGCTAATTGCCCCCGTTACGGTCATACATGCTAATTTTTGCAATCCAGAGATTGCCATCCGTTGTAATACTTTCGGCCACCAAACAATGGACCCATATGTTATCACTAGTCTGATGACCGTGACATAGATCCAGTAAATTTGTTGGGAACTCATGCCCCAGGTTTTGCCACAAATACGACGGCATGTCCATAAGGACAGCTTTGCTTTGTGGATTACTTTATCCAGATGGGAGTTCCAATTAAGTGATCTACCTAGAGTGATTCCTGAATATTTCACCTTCTTCGCAAATGGAATAGTTTCACCCATTAAGGAAGGCGGTCTTAAGTCCTCCAGCTTCCTTTTCCGAGTGAATGATACTATTACTGTATTTTGAAGGTTCATAGTCACACATAGTTACTTACTACATTCAGTGTATCTAGAAGGGTATTCGATATTATTCCTTCAGAGCATCCTCTGACTAGTATGACTAGATCGTCTGCATATGCTAGGACCTCAATCTCCCACAGTGTGAGAACAGCAAGTAAGTCATCCACAAGAAGTGACTACAAAAGGGGGAGAACCCCACTCTGCTAGCATCCTCTTGTGGCTTTAAAGCTAACTGTTTTTTCCTGTAGAGACGTTATTATGGTTCTGTTTGATAGCATAGCACGAATCCAGTCGCCTATAGTCGGCTTAATTCCTCTGGCAGTCACTGCTGCATATAAGGAGTCGGCTAGTGCATTATTAAATGCGCACTCAATGTCGACATCTTAGGTAGGGTGTGACGTCACCTAATTACGTCACATCATTTCAACCCCGAGTATCTTAACGGCTTGGAAGTAAAAATACAATGTTACCACATTGAAAAAATAAGGAGGCAATACCGGAATACATATGTTAGTATAAAAAATGGAAATTTCTTATTATGCAGTAATATTATCGAGGTTTCGACATCTCGCTTTAGAATTTCTAATCTTTAAACAGTAATTTCCATAGGTTAGTTCCAGCAGCAGACTCGGTCTAGTTTGAAACCGTCAGAAATATTCGCCCAGTTAAGTATTAATGTAAATACAGTGAGCTTAGCATATATGATGCAGCTGAGTGGATATTTCTGAGGGTTTCAAACTGCTCCCAGACTGCTGTTGGAACAAACCTCACGTAAAAAGTTAAAATTTGAACTATTTCAATTATTATCGTTCATAAAAATATTATAAAAAAAATGTACACTGAAATTGTGAGAAGCTATATAGAAAATTCGCCATTTTCTTATGGATGAATTAATTTTTAATCGTTAATAATTGACAACACGCATATCAGGCAATATTCATTCCAGTTCTAAGTAGGATAAAAAGGAGTCTGTATACGATTTCAAAATGGTAAAATGGTACTTGTCGAGGTGTGATATCTATACACTCCCCGACCATATGAACGAATTTTTGAACAAATGCGTGCAATTTTCTACCAACCTAAGTAAATATGTAATTTAAAACAAAAAAAACTGGGTTTTGTCCTGCTAAAAATTAATTATGGCCCACTATGTGACGGGCCCAGGAGAGGTATCAGAACCTCAGATTAATAATATAAGGATAAGTAACACCCATAACAGATACACTGATTATTATGACCGATACATAAACAACAATTTGCATGTTTACATATCAACGTATCCAAAACAAACCAGGGGCGGCTCCAGGCCTCAGTGTATATTTTAATACTCTTGCATAACTTAAAACTTAACAGGTATACAAAATTTGTTTGCTTGAGTAATGTATTTTTCAATGCTATTCTGCTCTTGCTATTTTAATCTCTGTTGTTTTTAAGTGATTTTTAAGTTTTGTGTTATTGGGTACTGATTAATAATCGGTTGTTAGTTATAAAGATTCTATAGTGAATATTTATTGAGAAACAATGATAATAAGTGTGTAGTGTAAGGCCAAAGAAGAAAACAACAGGGTTGTTTATCTTTTCACTGGTAAGTTAACAAAACAGATTAGGGTCGGCGTAATGCGTGAATGCGAAAATGTGAAGGCTCAAAAATGATTAAAATTAATGTTAGCTTTACAAAAAATAAAAAACTACATTTAATTCCATTTGAACACTAAGAAATCCACATTTTATTAAAAAAAGACTTATACAAAAATATTTATTTTAATTTGAATGGAAAGTTCATTCTTAAGGTAGCTTACAAAATGTAGATGTTTTAAAGTCAATTGGTATTTATTTAATTCAATTTTAAAGGTTGTTTTTAAAAAATGTGTTTATTTTCAGATTCCTCGAGAATCTGCTGAGATAAGACAGTTAGCTGAATGCTCTCAAAATGGAAAATGCCAGTAAGTGGTACTACGTGTGTTCAGAACACTTAAAAAAATGATTATACTATTAAAAGATCTGAATTAAAAGTCTTGAGAATCAGTACTGTTCTATTTTTCCCCTGGATATACTATCACCAGGTTCGTCACACGTACTGTCCAGGTTATTAGTGAATTATTATATTGAAAATTAATAATATACTGAGTAGTCACTCATTCATACGTCATGAAATAATATCATGTAATTCATGCACGATGGGGCAGGGCCACATTACGAACAGAATGTAAGACAATATTTATATGTATTTAAGGTTGTCTCAAATCTGGATTGGAAGAGGACAATTACATTCTTTTGACTTTTATTCTTCGGACAGCAGGAAACATTTAGTTTATGAATTGTAATAGTGCTTAGCCGTCGGGTCGGCCGTCGCATGTTTGATGTGGACGTTTGTTAGCGGGAGTCAAATTAGCATTACAGGGGATACGTACAGACGTGTTTTTAAGTGCTCTTGTTATTTTGTAAGATTTAATATAAAATTGAATGTATCCTGGATTATTATTTTGAGTATCTACCCTAACAGAATATCCGATAGATGATGTCCAACAGCTGCAAAATAGAATACTTGAAGCCATACATTATTGTCTATAATTAAATGGCTTATCTTATAATGTGGTCGCTATTGATTTTCTACAGGGCGTTACTATTTTTTTATCAGATTTTTGATACTGATTACCCATATCGCCGCCACTAATTAAATGTAGAGCGTGACACAATCACATCTTAAGGCATCTTCTCTAAGTATACTGCGTATCAAATTTGGTTTAATTAACTGCACTAATGACAATATAAGAGAAAATTGATTTTTTTTTTTGAAAATTTTAACGTTATATATCTCCAAAATGAAGAATTTTTAGGCACCTGTTTATATGAACTTTTTTTTCTTAAAATTAACTAAGGACTACCGCCTTGAAATATTTTAACGTACTTAGGTTACGTGCTGTATAAGAGATTTAATATTCTATTTATTTTATTAAGTAGTGCTTTCAATTCGTAATATTTTGATTTTAATATTATCTGCTGTTTCACCACGTATTTCGAAGTAATTAATTTTCTATAACAATAATAAAATATACGTTTAATTTTAACCGCTGAAAATTTTAAATGCTTCCCTACACCCTACTCAAACCTTTAAAGACTGGAGAGGTAAACGTGAAATTTACGGAATAACAGGAGCATTCATCAAGCGGGCTATGTTTTTCTCTCATTTGGAGTGTGTGAGAAGTGTGGATTGGAGCAGATCAAAGAAAACTCTTTGGGCAAAGTGCACTTTTATTCCAAATACTGAAAAACGTTTACTGATGGCTGTCTAAACATGTAAAAAATAATTACAAATAAATTATCAAAGGGAAATTCTACATCAATTGTTTTTGGGTTTTTTAATTTAAATTAATGTAGGTAGGCATTTTACATTGCAGAAAATATGATAGTCTTTCTACAAATTCATAAGGAGATACAAGTACAGAGCGCTAGTCATAAATTCCTACCGCTATAATTGTCTTCAATTTCTTTTCATTTCAGTTCATAAGAGATTTATTAAGTGGACATATGCCATTTTTTCTGGTCATTTTAGATAGAAATATAAAAGATACGCACGATTCTTGTATAGATACAATTAATTATATTTGGTTTTAAGGAAAATTGTTCCACTAAATTTCTATAATATCATGATAAATGTATTGACATTTATTAAATCCTTGCGATGTCAAAAAATCTTACCTATCATAACTAATGTGTCAATTTAAAAACCAAAATGTTGACGTTTATGGATAGGGTGTTGTAACATTTACAAATATCAAAAAATGCGAAGGCGAACTGATTTGTCGTTTATAGGCAATTTTGTGGGAGAGTTGCAACAAGGAAATATGATCAGAAATACCAATAGTTCTTTAACAAGAGAAGAATTTAAAAATTAGTAAATTTAGTGTCTTGTTATTTTATGGTATGAATTACTGTTCTTAAGAAATTTAACTTATGGAATTTTAAATCTAGTCGCCTTATTTTATGATTAACATACCATATACTGTATTTGTTCTCAAAAATGAAAGCCGATAAATGACCTGTCAGGATATTTTTTAAATGCTTTTAATGAGCTTCATTTAGACAATATATTTGTTGTACGAAATGTAGCATTTTATTTACTCGTCTTGTATAGCAAATGAATTGAGCAAGCCATCTGAAAAGTAAACGGAAATTCTTAAGAGCAGAGAAATTAATTTATTTTCTGTAAATAAATTAGTAAGAATTAATTACAACGTTAATTATTTCATCAGTAGGAACTCCCGAATGATTCTTCGGCTCTAAGAACGACTAAGCTATTTTAATTGAATTATATATATTATGAAAAGACCAATTAGTCTGGTATCATTCGCGGAAATCATTAATTTACTTTTGCAATTAAGTCAAAGGGAGTGAAATGCTAATTTTTATTTCTTCTATCCACAAAAATTTTAAATTATCATTCTATCGTGATAGAAATAACTAATATAAATATGAATTAGTGCATTTGATTTTCTGGTGCAATCTTAATTTACAAACATCAAGAAAAATGGCAGCCCCCAGATATTTTTGCTGAAATTTAAAATTCTTCAACAGCACGTTAAATATCGGAAAAATTATATGATCACGTTAAAACCGAATAAATGAAGATTAAACATACAGAACGTTTTGGAAATTACGCCTCTTTATGTGCGTGACCAAGAACTCTAGACTATAAATTAAAAAGTATTTAAAAACCGAGTTTGAATAAACAATAGGAAAAGACTACCTAACCTAATACGAGAATCCTCATTTCTTGGGACGAGACAGCCAAGAGTCACCTGGAGCTAGGGTTGCCATCTGATGGCAAGCAAATTCTGGGAGGCAGAAGTCATTTTTTGAAAAATTAAAGAATACCACTTTTTTAATACATGTATTTTAGTTTCGATGCAGTATTCAATAGTACACTTTGAAAACATGAGATAGCTGAAATAAAATAATGAAAACGTTTTCCTTTTTCATTTAAAAACATATTTTCTATTTCCACAAGTTTAATTTAGTGCTCTTAATAAAAATATAGAAATTTTTGCATATTTGAATTTCCGATTTACCGTAAATGTCGTTTAATTGATTTCTGTCTTTTGACAATATTTCATCAATTACACTAAATACACGTTCGTGAACTGCATTCGATACATGTATAGAAAGTACGAATGACACAATTTTCAAAACAGACTGACAAGTCAACACGTGAACAAATAACAGAATACAGTGGCGATTGGTAAACGTTGTGCTGTAATTTGTAATGCATGTGGTTCTATTTTATCACAATTTCCTGGAGATATTAATAGATTTAATTTCAGGAGCCGGTAGAAATGGTATTAAAAATGGACAAATGCGGGAGTATCCCGGAATTCCTAGAGAAGTGGCAACCCTACCTGGAGCCCGTAGAAAATGTTCCCTCTGGATCGTACAAAAGATTGTAGACCACGAGAGATGAAAATGGAAGGTTTCTAGATTAAGAAATTTGGCTTAACGTGGATTGAAGTGGGAGATTCTTCATCTAAATGACCATCACCAGAGCGGTGATTTTGGCTGCGCACCGATTTTTTTACTTTCTCCTACCAAGGAAATTAGGAGAAAAAGAATGTTAGAAAAAAAATCGATTGTCTATAAAAGGCATGGCCAGAAATGAGCAAAAGAGAGAGAAAAGTTGTTGAGTCGACACACTTTTTTCTCATAATAAACTCTAGATTATTCTAAAACATCGAAGCTAAACAAGATAATTGTAGATAATATTCTAATATTTTGATCTGATGATAACGTGCATATTCGTAAAGTTAATATAAATGGATATATTCGCGAAAACTACTTTTTTTTAAACCCTTTTCAACCATAAAAAATTATGCGTACAAGGGATCACTTTTGAGACGAAAATAAAGTGAAAAAAAATGCAGCTCTCCTAGACGGATACTAAAAGCACTGGACTATATAATAAATTTACATATAAATCAATTTACTCATGAGCGAATCTGTAAATACTAACATCATTTCATTGCAATAATTTGCATAATACAAGATGAAGCAAATGTGGACCTTGTTGCAAGAGGAATGCTATATGTATAAATATTAGACTGTCTCTTATATTTGTCAACTGTCTGTTGATTGTAAATGCATAGACAGAGAGAATAGGAAACCCTAGTTTGAAGCTAGACGTATTCATAGAATTGCCAACCTCAACCGGTACTATTTAATGCATTACTCTCGCTTCGGGCTCTTGCATGTAACATTTCACTAAATGCCTTCACTTGATATATAATTAATAATATACTACCGTACATCGAGCTACTCCGCTGGAAATACATTGAAAACCTAGAAACCGCATAGTTCTGCATGGGATTATTAGGATTCACATGGAAATTAATACAAAATAAAAGTTACATTTTAAAATTATTAACATATTATGATTTATACAAACTTTTCCCAAACTTTTAAAGGTATTAGCCACAATATTGTCACGCAGAAGGATATACCATCATAGTAAATCGCATAAATGAATAATTTTGAGAATCTTTTTATTAGTACACACAGTATATGAATTAATATTAAAATATTTAGTTTCAACATGCGATATGTAGAGCATTTCACAATGATAAACAAAGTTGCTGGAACAGCGTAAATTATAACAATAACCTGAAACAAAGTAAGTTTCCTAATGCTGACTAAGGTAAACTGAAGACCAGTCCAAAAAAAAGTAGAAATGTTAAGCAGTGGCTTTTTAGGTTTTCTCGGGGTCGAATGGGTGTCTTGGGTGTGACATGTCTCCCGCCCAGGGAGATGGCCTGGCCGGGAGGTAGTGAAGGGTAGTTGTGGCTTGTTAGGAGTAAGTATGGTTTGTTCTTTATAATCGTTAATAAATTGTATTCTAAATTGTATATCTTACCACTGTCTTATTTTGTTCCCCTTCACTTATCAACCAAAAGTTCTAATGATACCTCTCCGTTGCCAAGCGAGTAACATTTTAATATTTCATTCTAAATTAACGTATGGAGCGATGGGGTGGTCGATTCCAGCGTTGCGTACGGTGGAGGCTCCGCAGAGGGTGGCCAAAGTGGTATGCGGCGTTTGGGGCTGACACCAACCCCTTTTATGTCATACGTGAAGTTGCATACGTGACAATATAATTCTCTACCACCTCTTGTCATGTCACATTTTTCTAACATTGTTCCATTTATTATGGACAAAAGTTTTCTATCGCAAAAATAACACAGGGATCGAATCTTGGGCTCATTTCCTCCATGTCATTATTAGTAGAGTTTGGATATCAGCGAGTCAACAGGATCAGCGCAAAGGAATATTTGTTATTAATTTATATTCCAATTGAAATCAAATATTTTTTAAGCTATTACTGCAAACTAATATCATTCAGTGGCTTAACTTGTAGTGTGGAGGTTTTAACAATGACTAGTGAAGGTAGAAAACTGGAAGTATGTTTGCGCTAACAGTTTGCAACAATATTTTTTTCTGTACTGCACACATTATTAGTTATTGCTCCTATGTTTCCTTACAAACGAAGCATATTATTAAAAATTGCTCCATATGTTCTGCTGTTAAAATCCGCCACTTGTCTGCCAAAGTCCATTTATATATTTTTATATATTTATATATTTTATATATTTTATATTATTCGTTATACACATTTTATACTTTGTAATTGTTTTTTAGATTTTTTTACTGACTTAGGTTATCAATAACTTTTTTTTCTGATAACTTCTTATTAATTTTTGACGTTCTTCTATACATGTAATGCATGTCTACTGAAAAATAAAGAGATTATTTATTTATTATTTATTTATTTATTTATTTATATTGTAAACGAACGTTCTATCTCGGCAGATGTTATTGGTGCATATTTAAAATAGGGAACGCCATATTTATTTGAGGCCCAAAACAATCAATCCATTTATTTGCCCTGTAGTAGGTCTACTGTTCAAATAACTGTGACAAAACCAGGACTGTTGTGTAAAACAGGAAGTGTTTTTTGTTTACTTTTTCAGCGATGTCTCCACACAATTGACACATATATTGTCGAGGATCAAACACACTTCATTCATCGCGTCGATTATGGTGAATTCTCCTGTGTCAACATTCAAATTTTTCTATTGCAAGAGGGATTCGTGAAAAGCTTAAGTGTATCAATTCAAAACCTTTTTTGGTCACTGGGATCAACGGTAGCTTCTTGAGCAACTGCTTTTCTTGCATTCGGTTGTAGTACGACTCGTTTTATACCGGGTGTAACAGCATCATGTTACACCCCCTTTTCTCTTTTAGTTTTGAAGATAATTGATTGAAATTTGGGATATCTTATATACATAATAAGCGGCACTTTCTTACAGACAAGTGATTTTTTTCACTTTCGATTTCGCCAGAAGTGACACTAACTTTCGATTTTTAAATAGAATACCCTGTATATTAGTGCATTTTTGAATTCTACATAATTTTCTGAATCCAACGATAATGAATAAGTGACATTTCAAATGTCAATATTTTTCATAATATAATTTTTAGTTTTCCATTTAAGTGTGCCATGACGGTTACGATATATTCTAAATGACCCATGTAATGTTAGAAGAATCGAAATCCCGTCAAAAATACTAAATTACGTGATTTATGAGCAAATAAAGTTCATCAAAATGGTTTTTGGGGCCAAACTCAATTTTTTTCAAATGTAACCATATTGGTACTGTAGTACCATTTATTAGTACTATTAATAAGAAATTTATTCATATGTCATATTAAAATGTGCGATATATACAAATAAAATTACAGCTAAAGGAAAATAAGAAAATACAATTTTGTTCTACTTTTCTATTTAAGGTGTAATACAAAAAAATGAACACAAAACATTACAACAGTTGGTCAAAATGCTGTCCATTAACGTCAATGCACTTCTGAACTCGCATAGCTGTTTCTCGAAGAACGTTCGCCAATTGCTAGGCCGTTATGGTATTAATTGCGCGTCTTACTCGTAGCTCCAGGCCTTCACGGGTTGTAACGGCGGTTACGTAGACAATATTTTTAAATGACCCCAAATAAAGAAATCAAGGGGTGTTAAATCAGGTGACCTTGGAGGCCACCTCACAGGACCATTCGTCGAAATTACGTTTTCTCAGAATCTCCGTTGAAGGTAATCAGTTACTATCCTTGAATTATGGGGAGGAGCGCCATCTTATTGGAAATACATTCCCTGTCGTAAATGGAAAGGTAATTCAGCTAAACTGTCCTTAATTTCATTTTGCAGAAATCTCAAGTATCTGACACCAGTCGGAGTCCTTCAAATATTATTGCACCAATGATTTTACTACCGATTATTCCAAGCCAAACATTAAAACCGAACCGCACTTGAAAGTTACCCTCCCGTAATAAATTTTGATTTTCTTGTGACCAATATTTATCCGTTAAATAATCCCAAATTTGTAAACCTAGACTCGTCCGAAAATAAAATCGTTTCCAAAAAATCATTGTTTGGCTGCAAAAAACATGTGTCATCGCTTAAGCGGAGATTTCTCACTCAAAAATAAGACAAATATTTACTATCTACATGGGTACATTGCTGTTTCGTACTTGAAATGCAGAATGTTGAAGTTTTATTATTATTTCGGTTAATTTTATAAAGAAAATATCTCGGAAAATATATACACCACTGACTTGTTTAGTTTTAGATGGCACAGTTATGTAGACAGTTAATTGCTGAAAAGAAGTCACCTCTTGATTTTTGTTAGATTTAGGTTTCGTGTAGGAGATAAATACAATTTTTTTATGTAGGATATTTAATAGCATTATTTTACTTTTTTTAAAAGACTTAAAAAGACTTTAAAAATTGCATTTATCTTCTACACGATGCCGATATCTAAAAAACGTCGAGAGGTGACATTTTTTCGGAAATTAACTTTCTACATAATTGGGCCCTCAAAAAATAAAAAAATCAGTGACGTATATATTTTTTACAGTTAACGCAAAGAAAAATATAACTTCAGAATCTCAGAAATGAAGCAAAAATGGACCTATGTTAATAGGAATTAAGTATATTTGTCTTATTTTTGAGTGTAGAATCTCCGTTTAAGAGATGGCACATGTTTTTCGAAACTCCCTGTATCTCTATAATTTGAAAACAATGAACGCTCTATCTGTACCTAGTATTTTTGTATTATTTATGGAAGTAAAACATAGTTTTTAAAACTTCATATAAACCTTATTCGAAAAGTAATATATAAAGTAGAGAAGTTTTTAAATAATTTGCACGTTTAATGCAGTTTTTTAGCTCGTCTTTTTATCTTATTAAAGCATTTAACCTAATTTTTTTTACATAACTATGTAAACTAAAGCAGGTAACTGAAATATTAAAGAAAGTTTTATTATTTTTTTTATTTTAAAAATAAAATATTTCAAAAACTATTAGATCTCTAAATCAATTGCAAATGAGTTCTACTCCACCCTCAAAGGAATAAGCCGACTTACCAGTCACCCTGTAAATAAAATGCCACTACAATAAAAATGCAGATCTTGAGTATAGATTGTACATAATACACAAGCAAAAATTATCAAAAAGGAAAATAACAGGAAATCTATACACTTCAGATGAATACCTTTTCACATACAATATAGTGACGTTGTGTACTTATTTCTTGTAAAGTATAACGTAATTAAAATAGCTTGCATACAGTAAAATCAAAATTATTAAACACCTTCTAATATTGAAACTAAGAACTCCAATTCCCAACTTGCTAATAGCTCTTCCATAGTAGACTCATTAACTTTTATTTCACAGTTCATAATGTTAATATACTTCTTTTTCAAGTGTAACTTTACCAATATAAATTATTTCATAATAATCAACATCTATGAACAAAGTACAGCACACACAATCCGACGCGGTAAGTTACGTCGTCTTTGTTTGGCAAAGGCATAGCTTTCTACCTCCCACCACTGTGCGATTTATTGTACTATCATTATTTTAGAACACTTCACATTAAGAGTAGTAAGTATTCAATCAAGGATAACAGTTATTGGATTAATAGTATGTATAATTCATTCAGCAAAATTGTTTGTAGTTTTATTCCAAGAGTAATGTTCTTACACAGTTCAAAATTTACCGGTGTTCACATTTACCATTAAAAATATTGTAAAAGTGGTGTGAAAATTTACACATTTTGGTGTAAAATCAGACACCATTCAACATTGTAAAAAGTACACTCATTTATTGAGTAAATCTTACCATTTTTTGGATTAGAAATGATATTAAAAACTACATTTTCATATATTATACACCATGCGTAGTGTGATTTTACGTTTCTGCGAATGCGTCAAATTTCTGAAGCATAATAATCAGCAATCAGTAACAGTTGATGATCTTGCAATACACAGAATCGTGCCCTGACTTAGTGCATTTGGTAGATATTTTATATATTATCTTCAGTGGCGGTTTATGTGCTGTGAGCTATAGAACACAAAGGAAAACAGAAAAATGAGAATAGTGATTGGATTATTAAAATCTATTACTGAAAATGAATGACTTAAATATACCTAGTTATGTCATTTTAAAGTTTTTTAGTTCAAATGGCAGTGTACTCCATAGTGTATAGTGTACAATTAATTGAGTTATCTGAAATGTGGCATTTACATTTAATAAAATACATGACATTTTCACATTTTTGTAGTTTATTTAAAATTAGTGTGTTTTCCATCCCTTAAGAATATCACCCTTTAGAAAATTTGCATTTTCATTTTCAACAATTATAAGGTGTATAATTTAATCAAAAAATAAAGTATAATTTTACAATTCACAGGTGTGAACATTTTACACATAAATAATGGTAAAATTTTACACCGTACTATTGGTGTCTAATATACACCTACTTGGTGTGTCCCAATATGTACCCCGTGTGGTGTCAATTTGGTGTGAAATTTTACACCATATTTTAAACTGTGTATGTCAAGAAAAACATTTAAATAAGAATTTACTTCAAGATGTCCTTATACTTACTCTCACGGTTAACAGTACCCGAAAGAAGTGTACTATTAAGAGTATATTTAATGCATAATTATACTTCGAAGGAATCAACCTTATATTGACTTAAAGACTTGCGCTAATGAAACTCAAAAATATATCTGTTCTTTGTTTATAATTGGTACATTATTGAAACAATAATAATTTATTATGTCAAGTAATATTATTCTAGTGACAAGTATGAAAATTCAAGAATAATCTATTACTTTGATATAGAACAGTTTTCTTTCGGTGTATTCGCCAAAGCAAGTCAATATTAATCAATTGCAATATGAAATAAGAGTTAAATAATTATTAATTTTAATAACTGAAAGTAATTGGCAATGACCCTTAAAGCTCCAACTTGTCACATGCCACATCTGCTAAATATTTTAGTTATGAA
This sequence comes from Rhamnusium bicolor, assembly GCA_029963845.1. Taxonomy (NCBI): domain Eukaryota; kingdom Metazoa; phylum Arthropoda; class Insecta; order Coleoptera; family Cerambycidae; genus Rhamnusium; species Rhamnusium bicolor. Next base: position 921,836 of record JANEYF010001323.1, read on the forward strand.
ACTAAGTGGTAGTGTAGGGTAATGAGAGGGGTAAAATTTGGTTAAACATCCGCTGCAACACATAAATATATGTATATATGTTACTGGCAAAGTGGGAATTTAGGCATTCTATAAATTCCCTTGGTAGTTTGCAAAATTACCAAATCAGACATTTCACAGATTCCATTTCATTAGACCAATTACAACATTACTAATATAATACTTTGCAAACTGCAGTGTGTATTAGATAATAAAAGAACGGAAGAAATGTGTAGGACACAGTACAATTATTTCTTTGTTCGTTGTCGGAGAAATTAAATTGTTCTAGATGTACAAATTTAAATTGAATTGTAAATGAAACTACTGCCTAAGCTAGAATTTTAACACTGTACGAAACAGAACTTCACTGTTTTATGATTTTCACAACATTTTTTATACTTTTTATTTGGGTACCCTGGTGGAAATAGTTTCTGCCAATAATCTAATTTAGTCTTGCAGTGTTCTGAAAAACAATTCCAGAAGAATGAGTAAGTCTAAAAAATTCTGAAACATTCTGAAAAAGTATGAAAAGATCTATGTAAAACTTACTAATCATTTTAAAGACTGCATTTTTACAAGTTTTTAGACTCTTCTAGAATACTTTTTCAGAATTAATCAGATCTTTCATGAAAATTTAGCTAAAGTAAAAGTAAGACTTTTTTCAGAGTTAATCAGTAAAATTTAAAACATTTCAGATTTTAGAAAAATTATTTACTGTAGGTTTTATCATATTTATTACTTCTCGTAAGGAATATAAAAACTTGATAGGAGGAGGGTTATTAGTAAAAAAAATATTAATGTTTATATTCTATACATTTTTAAATTTTATTTACAGATTTTTTTTGATAATTAATTATATACGGTTAAAATATACAAACTGTTTTTATTAAATAATTACAAGACGATAATTATTATTATTATAATATATATAATACAAAGTATTTCAGATAAAGTTGGATCGTTTGGATCATGATGCACAGAGCATTCTTGATTTCTATCATTAGTAGCAGCATTCATTTCATTTCCAAAAATTCCAAATCTTGCACCGCCAAAGCCGTTGCTGGTAAAACAAGTGGGCATGCATTATTATTAATGTTCACAGAACTCCGGATATATCTGTACTTTTTACAATATTTTCGATTGGACATACGTGCTTTTGTTTATATCGATATAATCCTTACAATCAACACTACACTATTATTTTATAAACGAACACAAAAGGCACCTCTTCTACATTAGCTGTTGTCATCATAGATAAAGTTGGCATCATACGTGGAACGTAGAAGTGAAATTGAAAGTGGGGTGATGGCATGCGCAACAATGCATCATTCGATTTAGGATGGCCAATCAGAACCCCTGATTATGACTGACTAGACGCCACAGAGAACCAATGTGTAGTCTGTGCTAGACGCGATAGACTTATGGTTTTAGAATAAATTGTGTATTAATATTGTATGTTTTATTACGTGTATTTCTTAAATGTTTTTGAAATATTTTGTACTATATATATTTATTATTAGTATTAATTAAATATTCTCGAAATAGTTTATATTATATTTATCTTAAAAGTATTTCGTTAATATTTCTTAAAATCACTTGTATTATATAACATTTTATTAAGTGCATTCCTTAAATGTTTTTGAAATAATTTCAATTATATGTATTATATTAAGTATTTCCTAAATGTTTTTGAAATATTTTGTATTATATATTTATTTGTAAGTATTTCTTTGTATTATATATATTATAATAATAATAATTATCGCCTTGTAATTATTTAATAAAAACAGTTCGTATATTTTAACCGTATATAATTAATTATTAAAAAAAATCTGTAAATAAAATTTAAAAATGTATAGAATATAAACATTAATATTTTTTTTACTAATAACCCTCCTCCTATCAAGTTTTTATATTCCTTACGAGAAGTAATAAATATGATAAAACCTACAGTAAATAATTTTTCGAAAATCTGAAATGTTTTAAATTTTACTGATTAACTCTGAAAAAGTCTTACTTTTACTTTAGCTAAATTTTCATGAAAGATCTGATTAATTCTGAAAAAAGTATTCTAGAAGAGTCCAAAAACTTGTAAAAATGCAGTCTTTAAAATGATTAGTAAGTTTTACATAGATCTTTTCATACTTTTTCAGAATGTTTCAGAATTTTTTAGACTTACTCATTCTTCTGGAATTGTTTTTCAGAACACTGCAAGACTAAATTAGATTATTGGCAGAAACTATTTCCACCAGGGTAATATTCCAAAATGTTTGATTATTGAATAGAGAGTATTTAAGGAGAATTAAGGAATTTTATTTTCCTTGTTGCTTATCTCTAAAATGGAAAAAAAGTCAGCAGTGTTAAAAAAATGAAGGTTTGTGGTTTCAACAAAAATTGTAGTGTGTGTATTATTCAACGATAATATAATTTACAAATTACAATTGAAGGTCAGACACTAAAACAATTTTAATGTAATTTGTGTCAAAAAGGAACAAACTTTAATAAAGTTTGAACAAAAAAATAATTTTAAGTAAAAACAAGAATATAATAGTAATATTATTGGATATTACATAAGCATCATTTCAATTCTAACATGACAACAATAAAAAATTGAGTAGTTATTTTAATAGTTTCTATGTTAATATGTATTGGAAGCGTTGTGTTTGATTTATTATTATCTACTTACTACTTAAAATTTTTATACTAGCGCCATCAGATTAGAATGCAAAATATATAAAAACTATAGGTATTTATTATTATTATCATGTTAGGTTTGAAAGGATGCTTATGTAACACTCAGTTATTATCTTTTTCTTCTAGAAATGCATAAATAGGAAGCAAATAAAATGTCAGATTTTTTAAAATGTATGAAAAGGATATGCTTATTTAGGTTAGGTTAGATGTCATGAATAAAGCTGGCCGAGGTCACCTGGCCGACAGAGCCGTCATATGACATATGTTTACATCATATCATAATACTTGAATAAGTATAATAAATGGAAATCAGTTTTAACGATAATGTTACATTTTATAAAAGTTTGTATAAAACTCACCCTTTTAAGCAGATTTATGAAGTAGTTTGGTTGTCGTCATCACAAAGTGGGGAAGATCTATAGTATAATAGCATCAGGTATGTTTCTACAGCTGTCTCCGTCAGCGATGTTCGCTTTGGTGAAAAAATATGTTTGTATTTTGAAAATGACCGTTCGACGTCTACGGATGTAATACAGGCATAAGTAAAACAATCTGTGAACTCACTTAACGAAGTTGTAGATGCACCATCACAAATTTGTATTAATTTGCTAAAATCAGGATTTTTCTGTAATACACACTCGAATTTTTTCACTAACGCGATTATTTTTTTGCATCATTTATAGCCTGTAGCTGTGTTTTTATGTTGTCTACTATTTGCAGCGATTCCACTACCGACAACGAACTATTTTGCAATTTTTCTATTGTATCGTATAGTCCTCTATAATTGTTATTAATAGTTTTTAAATCTGTTTCAAGGGAAACGTCTTGAAAGCTTGTCTGGCTTTCCCTAATAGCTGCAGCCTCGTTAGGGTTGAACTGTAGTATCACAGCTTTTATTTGTTGAAAATATTCAGCATAATAAAAAGCCGCTTTCAACCACGTTGCCCAACGTGTAAGAATCGGCTCTGGTGGTTCAGGGACAGGACACTGTCTGTGAAATGCTCGAAGCCGTTTAGGAGATTTGAGAAATACTTTTTTTGTATTTGCTATTAATGCATCTACATCTGGAAAACATTTTCGAATCGCTTCTGCCACAAGATGTAACGCATGCACTTTACACGTAGTATGTAAAAACCTACAATTGTCTCTTTGAAGAGAACGGCCTACCACGCGCATTGTCGCGGCACCATCAGTCACAAACATCAATACTTGACTTGTTGAAAGTTCAAATTTTTCAAATGTCTCCAACACCACACGTGTAATTATTTCGCCAGTACAGGCAGTTAATCTTTTACTAGCTAGTAAAAGTGGAAATGTTGGTTTAAGAGGGTCCAGTACACGTACTATAATATTTAAAATAGAATTTTTTTTACAATCTGTCGTCTCGTCAATACATAACCAGAGCCGTGTATTTTTTAATCCACATTTAATCCTATTTACAATGTCTTCACGAACAGCTGGAATATATCTACGTAACGATGTACGACTTGGTAAGTTCACCTGGGGATTGTATTTATTCCAAAACTCCCGAAATGGTTGTTTATCCAGTATGTGTAGCGGAATATTACAGGCTATTAACATTAACAGTAAATCAAACATAAACTGAGTTGTCAAAGGCATGCCATTTTTTTTATTTTAACGTTGCACGGTATTGATATGACGACGACAATCTGTTTTGTGCCAGCACATTAAGTCTTGATTGCAAACTTTACAAATTATTTTGCATCCGTCATAGAATGAATCCGGAAATTCACCGATAAATTTATTCACTGTGTCCGCGTACGGTCGTTTTTTACCCTTTGGCGCGTTTGACATTATGTATAATTTATAGGTTCAACCCTCACGCTTAACCTTTCAAATAAGACTGCAGGGTAAATCACTTCTAAATCGACACGTGTGACGCCAGCGCAAGACCGTGGCTGTACTCCAGCCACCTCGGCCAGCTTTAGTCATGAATATCATTATTTTATTTGTTTTTTATTTCTAGAAATGCATAAATACGCAGCAAATAAAATGTTAGATTTTTTAAAAACAATATGGTTATCTTTAAATTTTTTTTATTTGGATTCATTTTAACATCAAGAAGGTATTAACCAACTATCCAGGGCGGGGCAATAGTGCGTCCGACTTTGATATCTCGAGTTCTATGATAGCTAGAAACTTGATTTAAAAACATAAGTAAACTAGACAAAAAAGTCTATAACCGGAAATTGTTTTTGCATATACAGGGTGAGCCATGACGATTCTATAGGGTCAAGTAATATTTTTTAAAATGAAATGTCATGTATATCAGAATATTTTTTGAAAGCTCTTTGTTGCCTCCCCTCACTCCTGTATTATTATTGACTTTCTCCCAACCACTTAGATGTAATGATTTTTTTTGTTGAAATTGTACAGGGTTATTCATTAAATTTATAATGAATAACCCCTATATCAGTTGCCTATAGAAAAAACAGTTATTTTTCTGCACACTACAGTACTTTTGATAGCATTTTAACAAAATTCAGTCATAACCACACAACTTTTATTTAAAACTTTTTTCTATAGGCAATAATAACGATGATAACGGGTAAGTAATTTATAATGAATAACGCTGTACCATTTACACGTGTATCAGTGGCGGTTCGTGGGTCAAGAGATAGGGAGGTCAATTAGAAAAGTTTACTGTATTACCCATTTAAAGTGATTTAAATTCCAAGTCGATCCTCCGGTCTTTTTGAGTTGCAAGGTGGTCAATTACTTTTTTCATTAAAGTCTTTTATCTTCTTTATTAATGCCCTTTCTATGGTAAGCATAGCTAAAGAAGATAACCTTTCCTGACCCATGATATTTCTTAAAAATGTATTTTTTCTTTTTAAGGTGGAAAAACAACGTTTACTTTCGACGGTAGTCATAGGGAGAGTACACAAGATTTTTAACAGTTTGACACTTTCAGAAAAAGTATTGCACAAATTATTGTTAATAAAAAGCTGTAACAAAGCAACTGCACCTTCACTATTGGAAAAATCTTCTCGGCTATATAATACTTCTAATTCAGTTTTAAGTTTCAAATGATTTATGAGTGGATACTCCGTTTTAACCAATTTAAACATATCTTGAGGAAAGCTTTTTTTATAATCTTTAAATCGATCTGCGTGAAATAACTGAGCCACTGCTAAATGATTACTGAGGCCAAACCTGTTTTTGATCTCAGATGTAATTAAATCACAAACTTCTAATGAAATTCTCCATTTTGATTCTTCCGTTTTACATCTCTGGGCAGACTGCATGGATGTCTCCTCCAAATAGTTATTCAAAATTTTATTTCTGATGTCTTCAATTTTACTATTAAAAACGCCAATACACTTATTTACTGTTATGACATCGATATTACATTTTTGTAATTGATTGAACAATATATCAAAATGACTAAATGAAAAAAATTTAACCAGTAAAGAAAATGTTCATTTTGTAAGTAGTTTTTTAAACCAATAGCTTGGTTTAGAATATTGTTTTCTGATTCATTATCAATGATTTTTTCTAAACAATCTAATAATTCTGTTTGATAGGTATAAACAGTCTCTATGCACTTTGTATTAAAACTCCATCGTGTTGAAGCCGCTTTAAGTAATCTCACCTTAACAACATTATCTAACACGACTGTTCTTTTTGGCGATTTTCCAAAGAATGAAGAAAAGCTATGTAAATTAGCAAAACAAATTTTTATGCTTTTATCCTGACTTGATGCTTTTTGTAAAATTAAATTTAGTTGATGACCGTAACAATGAATAAAATTTGCTGAAGGATAACTTTTTAATTTAGGCTTGTACATCTCCAAAAGCACCACTCATTACTGATGCTCCATCGTAACTTTATGTTATCAATTTTTCAGGACTTTCATTAATTTTCAGTCATTCTAACTCTTTTAAAATTATATCTGTCAAATGCTGCGATGTTGTTTCTTGAGGCTGAATAAATTTCCAAAATCTCTCACATACAACACCGTCTAAAACGTATCTAAACACAAAAACTACTTGTACTTTATTGAAACTGTGGTTTCATCCACTTGAACTGCAATGAAGTCAGATTGATTAACCCATAACCCAACTTATGTCCATCTTTCAGTTTTAATATATTTTGTACAACACTCATATTTAATAGTAAACACCAAAAACACTGTTTTACTTAATTTCACGACAAGTAGAGATTTACTAATAAAATGTTCACAAATAAAAACATTAAAAACAACGCGACAGAATTTACCGACCAACGCGTACCTAGTCAGCATTTAGACTGCTCTACTGTGAACTTCGTGCGTTACCGTTTCCGTAAAATGTGTCAGGGACATTGTCCCCGCCAGTGTTTTCTGTCTCTTTTGTTTTCTGACGATTCGCGCATAAGTCTATTTCACTTTAATTCGTTGTAAATTCGGTCCGTAGCTAGCTTTGAGGACAAGTTGTGGACTGACCCAAGATTTTTAAATTCTATAAATGAATAATGTAATGAATATGAATGTAGAGGCTCGGTGCTCGGAAGGGATACGAAATTCTGCGATCTAGATATTTGAATAGTATTGTGCATAGAATGAACTACAACTTTCATATATTAAGAATATTAAAAATATGTATTACATATCTTTAAACTTCAGAAAATGAATAGCTCTATTTTTTTATTTGTATGTGGGAGGTCATTGACCAAATGACGCTATAGAAGAACCGCCAGTGGTGTGTATATTAAAAATATCACTACACTCATAACTATCTATTTTAAGAAAAGATGTATTGGTACCAGTTATGAGTCTTCTATGTGATGACACTCAGCCATTTTCATTTCATAAAAGTGTACAGGGTGGCCAAAAAATGTACAACTTTTTGAACTGAATTTTCTCAATTTTTTGAAATTTAACAACCTATATATTTTTGGACTATGTGTAGGATTGAAAAAGGAACATTTTTTGTACGCACATTCCTATGACTATTTGTGACCATTTTCAATTTATTGAACAATAACTGCAAAATTCAGCAATTGGTACTAACATATTTTTTTCTTAAAATCGATAATTGTGACTGGTGATTTTTTTAATATACACGTGTAAATGGCACAATTTCAACAAAAAAAAATCATTACATCCAAGTGGTTGGGAGAAAGTCAATAATATTATAGGAGTGGAAGGATGCCACAAGGATGTTTCAAAAAAATGTTCTGATATACATGGAATTCCATTTAAAAAAATGTTAGTTGACCCTGTAGAATCGTCTTGGCTCACCCTGTATATTCGAAAATAATTTCCGGTAATAGACTTTTTTGTCTACTTTATTTATGTTTTTAAATCAGGTTTCTAGCTATCATAGAATTCGACATGTCTAATTCCTAATAATAATTTAGTCGTGGCTAAATGGACCTAGATTCCGAAGCCAAAAAAAAAAAAAAAAAGGACTTGACATATCGAAGTCAGACGCACTATTGCCCCACCCTGTATACTAAACTTTATCTCTTTTTTTTGTCAGTGCGAGAAAATTAAAAAAAATAGCAGGAACATATATTTTGTTTCATTTCATTAAATACAAAAAAAAAAAAGGAAAACTATATCCCACATCGCTTTTCTCCCCCATTTTTAAGCAAACTGTAATTTATCCTAAATATTTTCTCTGATAAATAAATGCTATTAAGTATGTTGATTTAATTATCTTATTTATATAACTTGTAATGTAATGTACGATACTTGTAATCATGGTGATATTTTTTACTTCTTTTATAAATAGTTCATATTCTGTTACAATCCGGAAAACATATCTTGAAATTCATTCATTACTTCTGTTGGTTGATGTTCAACATAGTTCAGATATTTCATGAGAAATAAGCGTGGCTGAACCTTGATTAGATTCCTGTAAATACGCAGGTAAAGTTATGAAACACATGTGCAAAATTAGTTACATTTCGCAATTGTTTATTTTCTAAAGTAATTATACCTTACAAAACCTCTGTGATTAAATCTCCACAGTTTGTAACCTAAATAAGTTAAATTAGTTACGTTTTCCCAACTTTAAGGCCATGGCACGGGGGAAAGTGATTCTTATTTTAAGTGTAATATTTTATACAACTCTAAAATAATTAAATTTAAATTTAAAATTAGAGCATATTCAAAATGAAGCCATTAAATTAAAAAGAATATTAATTATAGCATCAACCAGAAGACAGGGAAAGAAATACGAGTTCTGTTTCAAATTAAAATGAAACCGAATTTTTATTATAATTATAAAATGGAAATTATGTCGCTGGCATATATTGCAATCGGAAAGTTTATAATTGCACATCCAAATTGTAAAGAAAATAATGTTTAGAAAAAAATATACCAGCACTTCCTCAAAAGCAATATATATGTAGGCACATATCCTAGCAGGAGATGTTAATGCACCTCATCTTCTACAACACAGTATTTTTTTTTAAATGTTGAAAAAAAATTACTGTTTCCACTACCAATATGATAGCCGTCTTTGTAAAACTCACCAAAAGTAATCATTGCCAAATAACGCATAAACGAAAACAGATCATAATTTTCTTATCGCAAAAAATTATCTGAAAGATCTTAGGTTATCCTGTGAGAAACTGATACAAGAAGCAGTAACTCTTGCAGAGAAGTGCAGTCATTGCGGAATTGCAGGTCAAGCGTCAGGCTCAAGGAAGAAGGCATTTTGATGAATTATCAGCTGATCATTACTTCCAAACTCGTGACGACTTGTTTACAGTTAATCTGCTCTAATATACATTAGATGTCGTTAATCAGCTTATGAAAAACGAATCCAGAAGCTTTGATTCCATCGCATAACTTCATGTTTTTCTCACTGAACATATGTGCCATTTTCATAACATATAAGGCACCTCCAAATGACCGACGCATATACTCGAAATGGTATATTTACCGTACGTAAACATTTTAACACATTATCAACATATTGTTATATATTATTTACATAAATAATATATATATATATATATATGTTGCTAAGTACTCAGGATATAAAACTATAAACATGATCAGTACAAAATTGATATTACATCTCTGATACATGCATGTGTGTATATTATACTGGTTATGTTTTTACTTTTATATCGTGGGTACGTACCAAAATTTCTATACTATTAAAGTAAATAATAATATGTTGAAATCCTATTACAATGCTTATGTACGGTAAATATATCATTTGGAGGTACATTTGGAGGATATTAGGAGGTACCTGGTACAGACGTGTTATGTATATGATCCTTGTGTTTATTGGGTTAGTTCCGAAGATTTTTTTAAAAGCATGATTGAAAGTGATATTATCAAACTTTCACAAGCACTGTATAATAAATATTTTATCCGAAAAAATCACATTGCAAAGTGTTAGTTTGGTTGCAATTGTCAGAGATGTAGATGAAAAAATGTCAGTTAAACATTTCTTGTGTAATATGTTCATATAAGTAGGCACCCTGAATAACTTTGGAGATAAAAATTTTTTTGAAAAATTGGTGAAATACGTCGACCTTGTTTCCAAGGGGGACATATTTTAATGTAATACTTGTATACCTATCATCATCCCTCTACCCTACGCGGCCATCCCCTCAAAAAATTCAAAGGACAAAGGGAGTCGTGTAATACATCTTTTGAAAGGTCTTTTAATTCTCTACATAACTGTGTATTTTTTAAAACTTTTATCGATTCGTTCCTGAGAAATAATTGTTTCATTATTTTAGGTTCGGGAAGTAAAAATAAAAGAAGCAGTTTAAATAATCGTATGTATTGTTCAAAATGACCCCCACCGACTTCCATACAGTAGTACAATCTGTCTTGAAATTCTGTACGAACATTTCTGAACACATCTGGAGTCAATAAACGGCATTCTCGAACAATTCTTTCACGTAGCTCTTCCAGAGATGCGGGTTTTGTTGCAAATACCTTCGGTTTAAAATGTCCTCACAGAAAGAAATCTAAGGGAGTTAAATCGGGTGACCTAGCAGGCCACTCCACAGGACCTTTTCTTCCAATACATCTGTCAGGAAACCGATTATAAAAAATTTGACGGACTACTATAGCAAAATGTGGGGGTGCCCCATCCTGTTGAAAAAACAGTTCGCCCTCTAAAAGATTATCGTCTTCTTCGAGGATTTGGGTAATCATTGGGTCGATGTTATTTTCTAACAGATCGAGGTATCTTTCGCCATTTAAATTGTCAGGAATAAAAAACGGCCCGACAATGTGATTCCCTAAGATGCCAGCCCAAACATTTAAATTCTGAGGCTTTTGGGTATGAGTTTCCATGAACAAATATGGATTGGTTTCACTCCAATACCTACAATTGTGCCTGTTTATCTCCCCACTTAACTGAAATGTCGATCCATCAGAAAAACGTATTGTACAGTAGATTGACATTATCGTTTGATTGTTCACTAAAAATCTCACAGAATTCAAGCCGACGATCGGGATCATGTACCAATTTAAATTTATATGGATGAAATTTGTGGGCCTTTACAATTCGATAAACACTGCTTCGTGATACACCGGAAGCCTTAGCTACTTTCCTGATCGATTGAGTATTATCCATCTGCAAATGACCCAGAACTGCCACTTCGACTGCTTCATTCCTAATCGGCCGCTGAGGTTCATGCTTTTTGTTTCCTACAGAACCTGTTTCCATAAATTTTGTTAATAATTGTAAAACATACTGAGAACCAACTCTTCTATCTGGCTGATTTCTATTGAATATGCGCTACGTAGCTCTAGCACAATTATCGCTTTTAAAATAAATGCTGACCATTTCTATTCTCTCCTGAAGGGTATAAACCATTATGAGAACTCACTCTGGTAAAATGTATCTCGATTTAAAATTGGTTGTGAACAAATTAATGCTCAAGGACTATCAAATACTTATGAGTCTTTTATTATTCTAAAACTAAACGGACAAGTAAAATGTTTTTTTATCGAAAAAAACTCGTGTTGATTTGAAAGCACTAAAAAATGTAGGTTTTTTATAAATTCCAATACCCAGTGCCGTGTATTTTAGATTTTTTAAACGATTTCGACTGTGTGTAATCATCAAAAATAAAATAATTTTCCTTAAGAACGAATCGATAAAAATTAAAAAAAAATACACAGTTATGTAGGGAATTGAAAGACCTTTCAGAAGATGTATCACTCGACCCCCTGGCAATTTGAATTTTTTGAGGCGGTAGCCATGTAGGGTAGAAGGATGATGATAGGTATACAAGTATTACATTAAAATATGTCCCCCTTGGAAACAAGGTCGACGTGTTTCACCAATTCTTCAAAAAAATTTTTATCTCCAAAGTTATTCAGGATGCCTACTTTTGGTTGGGACACCCTGTATATGTCCAATAACTTCTTTTTCGTCCTCTCTACATAAGATTCATTAGATATTTGCTAATACTATTGGCAGTATACTAATTATTTTTATACAACTTGTTTAATTATAGTTCATATACTTTCTTTATCTTGGAGCACTAAAATAACAAATATAATAATGGCTACAAAAAACCCTATTTAAATTGCAAGAAAACGATTTAACATAGTAATGATATGGCTTATATCATCTATATAATAAATATTTATTTTCCGACATGCATCCTGTAATATGTCTAATTTAGTTATGCAAGTTAAAAAAAAAATAATAGCAGCCAACAGTTGCACACTGTCATTCGTTGCATTAATAAATCACGGTGGTAGTCATGAACATATCTCATTACGATTTATTATTAATGACTTCCTGCATACAATGTTCTCGTTCTTGAGACTCCGTAAATTCACTAGATAGAAAAAGAAACAGCGTAAGCTTGAAAAAGCGTGCTTTTCTAAAATATATTACCAGACCTGCTCTGAATTTAAAGCTTTCCTGACCTTAAGACCTATTTCTATTATACCTTTAATAAAAAGTATCATAAATATAAAGGATATTGTACTCCTAGGTATTACAAATTATTTTGTTATTGATGGTGGTATAGATATGTTTTGATGTTTAATTAATTTTGGAAAATAAACCGCAGAGCTGAAATATATCACTTTACTTCGCAAAATAATTAAATATTTTCTGTAGAGCTATTCATTATAGTACTCGGATTGGTGGTAGAAAGAAAGAAAGAATTTTGATAAATCGTTATTATCTTAATTGTGATTAGGTTTTCTTTTGGTACAAGAAATTGACTAATATTGAATGCATAATATAATTTACTATTTAAAATAAAAAAGGCGGACCAATAACTAATTCGCAGAAACAGGAAACTGCTTAAACATTACTTTGTAGTATTAGCACACAAAAATCCAGATTCTGCTGCAGTCGTGAATTTGGAAAATGGCCCATATTACTTGACATTTTGTTTCTATAGCTTCAACTGCACATTTTAACTGAACATGTTTTATTTAAAAAAAAAGTATTTGTCAGAATGTATTATTTTGATATACTTAGGTTTTATAGTCCATTTT